>CM076578.1:477875419-478199336 GCA_034641835.2 Pinus albicaulis
CAACAGGTCGCTAGGTCGCAAGGTCGCTAGGTCGCGGTTTTCATCAACTGTTTAACTTTGCGACCTGGCGACTTGGTGACTTAGCAATTTCTCTTTAGTTTTAAGGGGCTCCAAAATTTTGAAATGGTGGTCTTTTTTGGAGGGTGTTGTAGGGGCTACAACATTTGGGAAAGGAGGCCAAATTCATGTGCATTCGGTTATATATTTTCCATTGATAATATTAGTCGTATAGTAGTCTCCTTGGAGGCTGATTTTTATTACGTCAAAGGGAAAGTCATTCCAAATTGCATGAAGTATAATTTCTAGGAATATTGACGTGAGAGGATCCATGAATTTAATTATTCTTGTTAGCAAAAGCAAGCTCCTTTTTTTGCCCTAAAATTGCATTGTAATCATTGGAAATCAGACGATAAGGGGGAATGATCTACCAGATTTCTATGCAAGATTAATATCAACACCAAAATATCATCATTTTACTTTTGGAAACACCACGGGAATCACCATAATGATACATCAGTCGATTATTTGGTCTATAGTACTTTTGTCGATCATAAATGGCAACAAAATATAAATCATAAGAAAGAGTAGAACAACATGCCTTCTCTTGAAAGGTCCATGTTATTCTTCAATAGTCAAAGGATACTTGGAAGGAAGATGTAAAAAACAAGTGTCTCTTTGAACTTGGATCCAAATTGCAGTATACAAAATTCGAAGATGTACTCTTGTAGTTGGACACATTAGATATGGCTTTATCCCTAATAAAGCAATCAGATTGGAAAAGGTCAGGTTGGGGCTTGAATCCATCAATGCTTTCCTTGATACAACCCATTTTCTTGGAGCATCCTTGTGAAGAGGTCATGTTCACAGTTGTTTCTTGTCTCAGTAGGATCATAGCTCTAACATCGCCACTACTTCCCTACAATAATGATCTCATGGCAAAGATCAACTTTGGCACCCTTATGCTGAATTTCGAATGCGATGACTTAATCTTTCAGTTACTAAAAGTATTTTACACCAACATTACATCAACACATTCAGAATATGTCAAAGCATGCATGCCATATATTGTGTCCTTGTTCTTGAAAGGAGATGGCTACATCTGCAAGATACTAAGATCCAAATTGTTGATAATTTGGAGGAAGTAGCCACAGGTATCACCAACTGCTTATGATCTAGTCGAGAAGTTAGTGAGGAAAAACATATAATTTATCAGAAGGGTGTTGACTAGGAAGGAGTTGAGAAGGATTTATGGAGGAAGTAAGAACAAAATCTACAGAAAATAGTGAATTAAGGAGGAGAGGACTATAATTTATCTGCAAGGGACTTCAGGCCTTTAACCATTCATCTCCAGGTGATAAAGAGGAAACAAGGGAATAATAGTTAGAAACTTCTTCAGATCATGGGGATTCATCCATAGTTGGGTTCACCGATTTTCAGAGAGAACCTATGAAGGATCCAAGCAATCAAGTAGAGATGGTGAGCAACAACACCATGTTTTTCATAGAAACTTGCAAGACAAGCTGATGAGAGAGCTTGACAAAGTACCTAGGGAAAAGAAGGGGCTAATTCCTCGTCATGATGTGGTAGTTGAGTCTATAAATATCTAGGAGAGCATCCATAAAGAATCAGGTGTAGATAATATTCCACCAATACATCCATGTCTGACAACGAGAGAGGGTGGAAAACATATCCCCACATGTGGATCATTTCCAGTAGAATAATTATGGCAAAGGATCGTGAATTTCAAGACAAACCTTATAATGTTGAAGCAAAAAGTCTGGACAGTTCAAGAAACTTTCTTACAGGAGCTAGTGAGGAGCAGTGGAGTGGCAGCGGGAGGGCGTGGAGGGAAAAATGGAGCATTGGCAGCGTATTGGAAGATCTGCGAATTTGAATTGGAAGATGTGTGCCAACTGCATTAACTAACTGGACGACGGGTTGGTAGATCCATGTCAGAAACTTTGTCAGAGAGGATCTGATTGTGAACGCGTTAGAGGTTGGAGGAATGCATGGCCAAAGCCGGAAGGTTTCCTGACCAGTGACAGAAGCCGGGAAATTCCTCCACTTAGCTAGACTACTCCAAAAACTAACATATACTACCCATTACATTAATGGAGCTATAATTCCACATATCCATATCATAGATGTCAATGTCATGATACAAATATGGTCGTAAATAGACATAATCATGTAGCATGAAATTGATATAAATGTCAATGTCATGGTACAAATATTGTCATATATAGACAGAATCATGCAGCTCGAAATTTTGGAATTTGGGGCTGCACATATACACGTTTTATCATCTTTCTAGATAAAAGGCCACACGTAGCCACTATGATTCTTCACTCGCAAACATATTTTCAAAGACATGTTTTCTCTCTTTACATAATATGTGTATGCACATCATGCATCTTTACTTGCTTGCCATCATGTATCTATCATAGTCGTCTTGACAGCAGTTTCACGGATGAAATGCCTCATCTTACTCTTTCGCTAGAAAACAAAACCTGTGGATCATCTTAAACGTAAATGCAATAAATTTCATCTGAGGGGGTTTTGATCATGTAGTGAAGATATTTGTTGTACCGTAGCACCGCAATTATTATTAAGTAGTATGTGGTAAGTTAATTTTATGTCTTCATTTTAATTGGACTGTATATTGAATATTACTCTGGTTTAATTACGCTGATAGGTGCCCCCCTTGTTGGAATTCACTATTTTAATGGTTTTGTTAATTAATTTTTTTGATCTAATGGTCTAAATTTAAAGATGCCAGTATATTCTCAATGTCGCCACTATATCAATGAATGAAAATCAAACTAATAACTTCCTTGCATATCTAAATCAAATGTTTAAACCTTGTTTAAAATGATTTTTTACCAAATCATGATTAAAATTTTACTGTGCCTTTTATTTATCACCACGTATCAAGATTAGAGAAAAATAAAGATAAATATCAAATTAAAAATAAAAATACATTGAAACTTGGTTGTTGTTAACTAAAATGTGTCCCGTAACCTAAAGTATGAGTTACTTTTGTGGCCCGTAATGCTCCTGATTTAAATTTAAATTTTAGGGAGTTTTTATTTATATTAAACATTGAAATTAAAAATATATTGAATCTTGGCTGTTTGCCCCCCTTTAATCTAATGTATGAGTGTCGGTTTTCAATCAAATATTTTAATACTTGACATATACTTAAAAATATATTAATAATAAAAAACCATTTTAATTTGATAAAAATATTTTAATGTCAACCATGTATATATTATATATCATTTAAAAAAAATGTATATATCATGAAAAAATAATTGTGGTTACAACATTGTTTGGTCCTATATATTGTTTATATGACATTCAAAAATACAATTTAAATAATGAAAATTTACACATTGTATTTTGTTGTAAAAAAGTTTGCAAATGAAAAAATTTAATCTCAGAGATCTATCCTAATTTTAATTTTTATGTGCATGAGAGATAATTTTATACAGTGTCAATAATTTCTTCAATATATATTCTAGTCTAAAGTGACTATGACTATGAAATGGTATATGAGCGATTCACAATAAGTTCTTCATCGTAAATTCTAGTCTAAGGTGGTTATGAAATGGTATTTGAGTGATAAATCACTCCTCACTAGATGTGTCAAATACCACCAAAATTTCAGTCATGCAATGAAATGGAATTTTGACATGAGGGGTGTCAAATATGGCCAAAACTTCAGTGACGCCATCAAGTTTTTTGGGATTAAAATTGTTGAAGGCTTGTCTTCCTTTTCAGCTACAAAACTTGTGGATCATCACAAATGACAACCAATATTCGTGATGGTATAGCTCCATTAATACAATGAGACAATGTATATCATCCATTAAATTTTATACTTGGTTAAACTTAAAAACTAACATATATTGCCAATTACATTAATCGAACTATAATTCCACATATCCATATCACAACTATCAATATCATGATACAAAGATTGTCGTAAACAGACAGAATCACGAGGCACAAAATTGTCATAAATGTGTACCAAGATTGTCTTAAATAGACAGAATCACGAGGCTCAAAATTGTTGAATTTGGGGCTGCACATACACACGTCTTAGATAAAAGCAGTTGTCTATCATTCTCCACTCGCAAACATATCTTCAAACACACGTTTTTCTCTCCTTACATAACATGCGCATGCAACTTGCAAAGATACGTCTCATGGTGCTTTACTTGCTTGCAAAGATATGTCTCATGGTGCAGTTTCACCGACGAAATGCCTCGTCCTACTCTGTGGATCATATTAAACGTAAATGTAATAATTGTCACCCGACGGGGATTTCCATTATACAGTGAAGATATTTGTTGTTCAGCAGCATCGCAATTATTAGGTATTATATATAGTAAGTTAATTTTGTTATTTTATTTTGTTTATTTAATATTAAATTATTTTAATCTATATTTTCCATTACGACTACTTCTACTTTTCATTCTGTGTTGTGAATATTACTGTAGTTTCATCTGTATTTTGCCTTTTTATTTTGTCCATTGAATTTACTTTATTTGAATTTATATTGTCCACTCGTAGATTTTTTTTAACATTATTTCATTTAATCCAGTGGATAATATGGAAGGTAGCTAAAGATCTTGAAATAATAATTAGATTACTACAAGATACTTAGTATTTGCTTTAGAAGACAGATACTTAGTATTTGCTTTAGAAGACAGATAATTGAATAATAGGTCTTACAGGACTCTCCTACTCTTTAGAGTCAAATTTGAAGTAAGTACACTCTAGTCCACATCCTGTACAGTATTGGTGTGAAACAACCATTCTCAATTGCCTATTCCCGAAATATTTGAAAATGGGCAGTAAGATCAAGTTCAACAGTGTGAAACACTGATAAATAATTTTAAGGGTGTGTAATCTAAATAAAATTTAATTTTATTAATTTTTTATTTGAATTTATGAGATTATAATGTATTTTTTATTTAAGTTTTATTTTTAAATAGAAAAACAAATTTAATATTAAAAATAAACCTTTAAATTTCTATTGTAGAATTTAATTTATGATGAGCACATTAGTTATTATATTAAAAAAAAAAAAAACTGTGACAGTTTTTAGTTTAATTCATTTAAGTTTAGAAGGTTTTTTTTGTTGTGATATTTTATTTCAAAAATTTGTTAAAATCATAAATTTGATTTGTTATTATAGTATATTTGATTTGCTATTTTATATTATATAAGTATTTTAGTGGTTTTTCAAGTTATAAAATCTTTTTATGTATTTAAAATTGATTTTAATGAATAAATAAATAAATAAATAAATTTCACTAAAAATTATTTGCTACATTACAATTTAAAAAAATATAAAACTTCAAATTAGAAAAAGGCCATATATATATATATATATATATGATGGAGTAGTTTAATTAAAATTTTTGTGATTTTTAAGATGACAAAGTTCACAAATTTTAGTTTTGATATCATTTTTGGGATTCAACTGGGTTAAGTAAGTCATTCATTTATGACCATTTCCATGAGAGGTCACCCATCTCAGAACTCCTCTGGCTCAGAGCGCTTAACTGTGGAGTTTTCCCCACAATCAAGCCCACTTAGCTTGCTGCCTCATTTGCCTGATTGTTGGAAAATCTAGAGGAATTTTGGGGCCGATGAGGGAAGTCCTGGTTACAGCATGCAAGCCCCTGAAGTGATTCATTTCACTATTTTCAATCCCACTTCTAATCCAAAATTGATATCTAATATAATGCACTTTTGAAACCCCTCATACTTAAAATTTCTAAATTTTCAATATTTCTCACTGTACTCGGCCTGAAAAAGTAGCCTTGAGTAAAATTTTAAATTTTTCAGTGTTTCTTACCAACTGTACTCTGCCTGAAAGAGCAGTCTTGGTTAAGCTTAGTAATATTTTTTATGATAAAAAGTAGTGCTAGTTACGAAAATAATGAGTCAATTCAAACTTTAATTTCTATTTGGTTATCTTTGATTATTTATTTTTTTGAGGTGGAAAAATTTATGAAATATAAGTAGATCTAATAGTTAAGTGGAGTTGTTTGGTCCCTACATTTGACACAAGACTTTAAGAAAGAAAAACCTGACCCTGTTCATCCTTATCCAGTGGACCTAAGATCTCATGATGTCTATCGATAAAAAAAAGGAGAAATAATGTGGCAACTCTCACTCTCGATACGCATTTAGAATTTGCAATCCCAAATAGTAAAAACAATTCTTTATTCACCCAGTGTAAATCACCATCGCTTTACGTTCACTATAAATCTAGGTCTCCCGACTACCAAAGGACTCACACCTTAATATCCTGATCCTAATTCCTGTTATCAGCTATCATGGAAACCAAGCGCTTGGCATACGAGATGTTTATGTTGGTATGTTTGTTTTTAGCCATGGCCCAGCCTTCTCAGGCCAATTATTTCTCTGTGTGGGTAGGGCCTGGTTGTAACAATCATAATGCGTAATATAGCAAATGTGGGTGTTCTAATATGGGCCACAACGTTCACGGAGGATACGAGTTCGTGTATCAAGGTTAGGCCGCTACAGCTTACAACACAGAAAACTGCAAGGGCGTTGCTCATGTTGGAATTTCTGAGAATTCCGGAACAATACAGAGAGAATGATACTCTCCTTCTAACACAGAGAAATTAAAAAAACTTGCTTCACTGGTAGACATAGTTTTAAAACACTTGAAGACTTCTATTTCATTAACTTAAAAAAAACTGTTACAAAAAAAAACTTCCTCCTCTGTTGAGGGATTACAAAATAGACTGCTTCTGAAATGCAGTGCCTAAAAATGCTCTGTCTCTTGCAAAATGGCACATACAGTGCTCTGTCTAAACACTCTGTTTTTCCTCACTTTAACAATACACTGTTGTGTGTATGTTTTTCTCTTTACGCACTGCTATGCAATTACATACACTAAGCCTTTAGGCTTTTTCATTATATGTCACAGCATAAAAAAAAAATGAACTATAATATATATATATATATATATATATATATATATATATATATATATTATATACCTGAAATTCAAAAGACTTTGGTGCACGCGATAACCAAACAATACATTAAAAACTAAGGATTTGTGACCATATGCCACATAAACAAAACAAGCTTTAGTCCTGATGGTTTTGAAATGAAATACATAAAATACTAATGTTTTGAAACCTTTTGACCTGGTGGAACCCTCCGGACTTCAAACTCAATAAACCAAATTGCAAACAGAATTCGCCTTACAAAAATGAATGCTAACGTAGGGCCAAAATGTTATCAAAAAAATTTATGGACAGGCATTTATAATTTTTCGGGTCTGAAAATGGGCTTTAGGTACAGGCCCAAAATAAAACTCGAAAACCTATCAACTATGACATATAAAAAACTTCGGGTCCAGATTTGAGGTTTGCAAACGGCCTCAAAAAAATCCGATGTTGTAATATGCTACTGCGTGGTGTGCTGACATGGCATGTGGGACCAGCGACTGCAAAGGTAAGTGGGGACCCCCTCAATGACGTGGGCTCCTTATTTAAAACTTTACCGCGCATAAAAATGAAGACTCTTCTGTGTATAAAAATTCTTTGTTTTTGATTTGTGAAGGACTGTAAGGTTTAAAGAAAACGACTATGCAACTAAAATGGAAAGCGGCTTTTGATAGGGTCTATCAAAACAAAATTAGAAAGCGGCACAACTCTACAAGGCAGTTGAAGTTAACACTTCAACACTCCCCCTTAAGTTCAACTGCTGGGTTATCTGTCATACCCATGCATTTTCTCAAATAGTCAAAACTCTTCTGCCCCAATGGCTTGGTCCGAATGTCTGCAAACTGCTCCTGAGTTCTGCAGTGTTTTAAAATAATTTCTCCATTGTTCACTAACTCTGTGATGTAGTGAAACTTAGCATCTATGTGCTTTGTCCTTTTGTGAAACACAGAATTTTTAGACAATGCTATGGCTGAGCTATTGTCACAATAAATCAATGTGCCTTTTAGCTATTCTTGACATAAACTCCTCAACATCCTTCTCATCCACACTGCTTGACATGTTGCTGCTGTAGCTACCACATACTCTACCTCTGCTGTAGATAATGCTACAATAGGTTGTTTCTTAGAAGCCCGTGAAATGGCTCATGAACCCATGTGAAAAACATAACCAGAAGTACTTTTCTGGTCATCTACACTTCCAGCCCAATCACTGTCAGTGTATCCAATTAATTCTGAATTTTCTGAAGTAGTATATAAAATTCCATACCTTTTAGTTCCTTTAACATACCTTAGAATTCTTTTTTCTACTTGCCAATGTGCTTCTTTTGGCCTCTCCATAAATCTGGAAATTAAACTTACAACATGCATAATATCCGGCCTAGTTGTAGTCAAATACATGAGGCTGCCAACTATGCTCTTGTACAAACTAGGATCAAAATCCTTGCTGTTGTCCTCTTTGTTGAGTTTTAATCCCATCACTGTGGGAGTAATTGCTGCCTTGCAATCCTGCATGTTAAATCTCTCCAAAACTTCATTAAAATATTTTTCTTGTGAGATAAACATCCCATTTTCATTTTTCTCTACTTCTATTCCTAAGAAGTATCTCAAAAATCCCATTTCATTCATTTCAAATTCATCTTTCATGACTGTTTTAAAATTTTCAATAAGGTAATCATCATTACGTGTGAAGATCACATCATCAACATATAAAACAACAATCAGCATCTTACCATATTTTTCTTTGATGTATAATGTGGGTTCTCCTTCACATTTCTCAAACCCATTTTCCAGTAGATAGGATTCTATCCTACTGTACCATGCTCTTGGTGCTTGTTTCAGCCCATAAAGAGCTTTCTTTAATCTGCAAAATTTATGTTCTTGGCCCTTTTTCTCATAGCCTAGAGGTTGTTCAATATAAACATCTTCCATTAACACTCTGTTTAGGAATGTTGATTTCACATCCATTTGGTAAAATTTCCACTTGTTTTGTGCTGCAATAGACAACACTGCTATCACGGTTTCCATTCTTGCAACTGGTGTGAAAGTTTCCTCATAGTCTCTCCCATGTTGTTGCTTATACCCTTTGACAACAAGTCTGGCCTTGTGTCTTTCAATCTTTCCTTCAGTATTACTTTTGGTCTTGTAGACCCATTTAACTCCAATCACTTCTTTACCTTTTGGGAGTTCAACCAAATCCCATGCCTTATTTATTTCTATGGCATTAATTTCTTCATCCATAGCTTCTATCCATTTCTTATCTTTTATAGCTTCTTCAAAATGAATACGATCATCAACATGACAATATAAAGAAAATAAAGAGTTAATACCTTCATTTGCTGCCTCTTGCTAATAAATGTCAGTTAAATTTCTGAACTTTGTTCCTCTTTCATTTGGTGCACAAGTGCTTGAAGTAGCACTCAAATCAGCTCCTTGTGCTGTACTTGGAGAAGCACTCTCATTACTTCTCAAGGGTGTTCTTACTCTAGATTGTGGTGTTCCTTGCTTCCCTTGTGTTGGTGGTGGTATTGAGGGATGTATTTCAGCCATCTCTTCCTCATTTTCATCATGAGACAAACTGTTTTTAACATTCACTGTTTTCTCAATGCTTCCATCCCAAGCTTCTTCTACAATGAACTGAACATCTCTACTCACAATAAATTTCTTGGTGGATGGGTCATACAACCTGTAAGCTTTGGATTCCTCACTGTATCCAATAAAAATACATTTCTCCCCCTTGCTATCCAACTTCTTCCTTAGCTGATCTGGAATGTGTGCATAAGCCACACAACCAAAAAATTTCATGTGGGTGACTCCTTGTTTTATCCCACTCCATGCTTCTTTCAGAACTCTGTTCATTACAGCTTTTGTTGGGCATCTATTTAGTACATATGCTTCACAATGTACAGCTTCAGCCCAATAATCATTTGGAAAATGTTTTTCCTTTAGCATACTCCTTACCATATCCATGATTGTCCTATTTTTCCTTTCGGTGACTCCATTTTGTTGCGGAGTGTACCTTGCTGTAAATTGCTTGTGTATGCCATTTTCTCGGCAAAAACACAGAAATTCTTTAGAGATGTACTCATCTCCTCTATCAGTCGTAAGGACTTTGATATGATGCCCACTTTGGTTCTCCACAAGTGCTTTGAAATTGCAGAATTTTTCAAACAATTCACTTTTATTTTTCAAATAATAAACCCAATTTTTTCTTGTAAAATCATCAATAAAAGTTAACATATAGTGGCTGCTTGCAAGTGATGGTGTTTGCATTGGTCCGCATAAATCTGAGTGGACAATTTCTGAGGGTGCTTTTGCCCTTATGCTTTTTCCGGATGGAAAAATTTCTCTGTGTTGTTTATCCAAGATACAACCTTCACATGGGGTGTCCGGTTTCTCAATCAATGGCAATCCTCTTACCATTCCTTTCATATGTAACAAATTAAGACCTCCAAAGTTGAGATGTCCAAATCTCAAGTGCCATAGCCAATTCTTATCTTTTTCTTCTCTTTGGAAAGCCTCTTGTGTCACTACTACCATTTCTTCTCCATTCTTCAAATCTTCCCTCATCCCGAGAGGGAACATTATGTTCCTTGTCATCCTTATTTCAGCAATACATTGTTTTCTTGGAGGTTTATCCATGATGATGCATACATCATCTTCAAAGAAAACATTGTAGCCCTTTTGAATGAGCTGCCCAATGCTTAACAAATTACATTTCATACCTGGTACATAATATACATCAGATATGCTCTTCTTTTCTCCCTTCTTTGTCAAGACATTTACTATGCCTTTTCCTGTGACAAAAATCTTACTATTTGTTCCCAATGTGACTTGAGACTTCACATTTTCATCTAACATAGAAAACATAGCAATGTTTCCTGTCATATGGTTGCTACATCCTGAATCTAGAAACCATAAATCATATTCTTTTCCTCAGCCATATTACATGCTAAAAACAATTTATCTTGGCTGATATTTTCTCTAGTGAAATTTTCACTGGGTCTATTACCCATATCATTCTGCTTCTTCCTACATTCATTTGCATAATGCCCATATTTTTTACAATAATGACACTAGACATTGGATTTGTCATACTTTTTTCCATGAGCATATTGTTGTCCACTTTGTTGGCTGTCGCTTTGGCGTTGGTTCTAATTTTGATTGCTGCCCCTTCCTTGAGCATTTGCTGGGCTGTTTCTTCCTCCTCTGCTTTGGCTTCTAACTCTTCCTCTCTTGTTTCCTCTGCCTTGACCTCTTCCTCTTCCAAAGGACATTTGGGTCTTGAAGGCATGCTCCAAGGATGAGTTTTCATTTCTACCCAATATCTGTTCATGTGTCATCAGTGATGCATGAAGCTCATCAACTGAAAAGTTTGAGAGATCCTTTGTCTCTTCTATGGTGGTGACTATAACATCAAACCTTGAGGGTAAGCTCCTCAAAACTTTCTCCACAATCCTTTTTTCTTCAAGTGTCTCTCCATGAGACCTTATCTGTGTGACCATTCCAATCACATGCATGAAGAATGAGTCTATGTTATCAGACTCCTTCATGTAGAGAGTCTCAAAATCTCTCCTCAGCAATTGTAGTTTTTTTGTCTTCACTTTCTCCATGCCTTGATAGGCTGTCTTGAGAGTTTCTAATGCTTCTTTGGATTTCTTAGCTACTGCAATCCTTGGAAACACACTCTCATGTACTGCTTGATAGAGATAGAAGAGGGCTTTAGAGTCCTTCTTCTTATTGCTCTTCAAGAAGTCCTTTAAACTCATTTTCATCTACTGGTTCTTCAAAACCATCCTCAACAAGTTCCCATAAGTCTTGAGAGGCAAACAAGGCTCTCATGGTGATTTCCCAATAATCATAGTTCTTCCCATTGAACTGTGGGAGTTGAGCATTACCAGTACTCATGCTTGTGCTGGCTCCTGCCATGCTTGCACTCTGAACTATGTTTCAAACACTTGACTGTGAATTTATAAAATAAAATGACTGTCTTAAAATAGTAACACAAAAAATCTGTCTTGAGAATACCTTGGATTCTTTGACAGAGCCTTCACTCTGCTGGAGAAGCTGCTGCAACAAAAAATCCTTCCTTCAGCTTCTTTGACACCTTCAAAGAGCCTGGACTAGCTTTGATACCATGTTGGAATTTCTGAGAATTCTAGAAAAATACAAAGAGAATGATACTTTCCTTCTAACACAGAGAAATTAAAAAAAAATGCTTCACTGGTAGACAGAGTTTTAACACACTTGAAAACTTCTATTTCATTAACTTAAAAAAAACTGTTACAAAAAAAAATTTCCTCCTCTGTTGAGGGATTACAAAATAGACTTCTTCTGAAACGTAGTGCTTAAAAATGCTTTGTCTCTTGCAAAATGGCACATACAGTGCTCTGTCTAAACACTCTGTTTTTCCTCACTTTAAAAATACACTACTGTGTGTATATTTTTCTCTTTACGCACTGCTCTGCAATTACATACACTAAGTCTTCAGGATTTTTCATTATATGTCACAGCATAAAAAAAAATGAACTATATATATATATATATACCCGAAATTCAAAAGACTTTGGTCCACGTGATAATAAAAGAAATACATTAAAAACTAAGGTTTTGTGACCATATGCCACATAAACAAAACAAGCTTTAGTCCCGATGGTTTTTAAAGGAAATACATCAAAGGCTAATGTTTTCAACCCCTTTGCCCTGGTGGAGCCCGCCCGACTTCAAACTCAATAAACCAAATTGTAAACAAAATTCGCATTACAAAAATGAATGCTGACGTAGGGCCAAAATGTTATCCAAAAAATTTATGGACATGTGTTTATAATTTTTTGGGTCCGAAAATGGGCTTTGGGTACGGGCCTAAAATAAAACCCAAAAACTTATGAACTGCGACATATAAAAAACTTCGGGTCCAGATTTGAGGTTCGCAGACGGCCTTAAGAAAATCCAATCCTATAATATGTTGCCGCGTGTTGTGCTGACATGGCAAGTGGGACCAGTGACTGCAAAGGTAAGTGGGGACCTCCTCGATGACGTGGGCTTCTTATTTAAAAATTTACCATGCATAAAACCGAAGACTCTGCTCTGTATAAAAATGCTCTGTTTTTCATTTGTGAAGGACTGTAATGTTTAAAGAAAATGACTGTGCAACTAAAATGGCAAGCGGATTTTGACAGGGTTTGTCAAAACAAAATTAGAAAGCGGCGCAGCTCTGCAGGGCAGTTGAAGTTAATACTTCAACAACTCAGAGTCGTTTTTCAAGCAATGTTAACCAAGCTTGCAGAAATTTTTGTTAGAAGAGTGTTTTCATCTAGTGTTGAGTGTTGTGACAACATTATATTACTATTATCATACTACTAGGCACGTCTAAGTAGTTGGCGTTGTCCCAAATAAAGCTTGAGTGTGTCCATTCATGTCATGTGGTTGTTTGTGTGGCACCATGTCGCTCAAGTATGGTAGATGTAGGTGAATAATGTTTCACAATTTTCACCGGTCCATATGATGTCTCGTGTATATATATTGATGTGTCCAACTTTATTTCGTTAATACGTAATGTTTTTTGTGCACTGATATTACAGTTTTTTCTACTTGCAACTATTGTTATGCCGAAGATCTGTGTATATCTAACATCTTATTCAAGGTTAATTTTTTATTTCTTTTAAACTTCACTGAGCATAAGATCAAAAACAATTCCATGCCATCTATCAATCCATAGATCGTAGATGAATATGAAGCTTTGACTACAAAAATGAAAAACAAGAATCCATAGATCGTAGGCGAATATGAAGCTTTGACTACCATGTAAATTTTTTCTTTTGTTACATTCAATTTATGTCCTAAAATGCCCTCTTTCACAATACACACAATTCTTTTCAATTTGTACTTTAAACACTTGTCATTTCTTACAACATTGTCAAAAATAGGTTTCATGATTTTTCTCTTTCCTCTTACATAAAAAACGCAATAAAGGCGCTTGTAGAGTTCATTTTTCTTTAAGGGTTTTCAAGGCCTTGTATACCTATTTTTTTTGGTGGGGGGAGGGGGAGTGGGGGGGGGGCCGCGTGGGTTTCAAAAGTTAGGAACTTGTAACAACATTTTGAAAATGATGTGTCTTGGTTTTTCTCTTTCCTCTTACACAATACACATAAGAAAGGTTCTTGTATACGTCATTTTTTAGGTTCTCAATTATTAGGAGTTTGTTTTGTATTAAAAACTATATGAAGGAATTTATTTATGAGGTGTTAACTTTAAATTAATATTTTTTTTTTTAATGGAGTTTAATAACTTGTGTTTCTTATTTAATATATTTTTCATCATGTAATTAAGAAAGAAAAGGAAATGATTCACTAGTCCAAAAGCTAATTTCAAGCTATAAAAAGGAAAATACCATAAAAACTTAAAGGTGATAATAAGGGTGCAAGCTCTTTAAATTTATATTTTGTTTCTAAAGTTTTTAAATATTTTTATATGATTCATTAATTCAAAAAATTTAAAGGTGATAATAAGGGTGCAAGAACTTTAGATTTATATTTTGTTTCTAAAGCTTTTAAATATTTTTATATGATTCATTAGTCCAAAAGGCTAAATCCAAGGTATAAAAAGGAAAAGACCATAAAAACTTAAACTTAAAGGTGATAAAAAGGGTGCAAGATCTTTAGATTTATATTTTATTTTCTAAACTTTTTAAATATTTTTTTTATTTAAAAATATTTTTCTTTGAAGGAAATTAATAATAGGTTTTATTTTTCTTCTGAATTTTATAGAATATTTGGAATTGTAAGAGTCATTAGTTCAAGATCGCAAATACCCTTTTATTGCTTTAGGTTTTAATTACTTTAAAAATATGAGACTATTTCAATGGGGGCATACCTAAATTATTGTCTTCTCATATGATGGTATCCTCCTTTGTAAACAAAGGTAAATGCTTCTTAATGATGGATAAAGATTTTTTTCATTTATTTCCATATTGGAGAATCATTGTTTCTTGGTATCAATATATTCAAACACTTTTCCAAACTTTATCATTGAGTTACTTCTTACAAATAACCTCCTCCTTTGGCCTCCACATGCCCTCTGTATCAAAATTATTTTTCATCATTATATTTTTTCTATATCCTCTATCCTAAAATTATGTTTCATCATTATATTTTTTCAAAGCGAATTATTAATTTTGTTTACATATTTTAGACCTCAATAACTTGAATCTTGTTTCAATTTTTCAAAATATTTTTTTTCACATATGTTCTCTCCTTTTCTAGTGAATGTCCTCAATAACCTATTGAATTCCTTAATAACTTCCAATGGTGTTATTAGAAAATATCAACGGTATATTTGGATGAAAAACAAGACAAAATTTATCAAAGATATTTGTGGGGATTTTGTTAAGAAGTTATTTTACTTCTAAACCTTCTTTAATACTTAAACCTAATCTATTAACTTGTGATATTTCCTAGGTGATTGGGGTACCTAGGTGTCTAAATAAGGATCATCACAAATTCATAGTGAATACCAATTTTAGGAAATTCTTTTATATTTAGAGTTGGGGTATTCCTTCCATATAAGTTGCATACTACTACAATAGAGGCTCTTACATCTCTCTAGTCTTATTAATGGTATTTTAGGGCATGATAATTTTCATATCCTTTACCTCACATTTTTTAACCTAATAAATTGATAACATGGTGAGTTTGAGGACCCTTGAGATCCTAAATCCCCATAATTGTCGCACACAGAAAAATAAAAATAAAGAGAGAAAAAAAGAAAAGAAAAAATTGCTCCAATCAAAAGGGGGATTTGGTAGATGTTAAATGTGAATCAACATGTGTTTACCAAATAAATAGAAAAATTTTCTTAAATAAATAAGCAATATGAAATCATGGGATTGACTGGGCATGTTGACCAGAAAAATTGTCTAGTACCATGCAAAAAATAAATTCCATTAAAAATCTCTACTTAAGTAGCTCTGCACTCTTTCATTTATATAAAAATCTTAGACGATTTGCCAATATGTGGAGAAACTACATACATATCACTCTCTGCACATTTTTTATCAACACTTAGCCTCCATGCACACCTTGTTCCACACGCTTTCTCTCCATGTTTTTCCCTTCCCCACACCGACTTCGGCATATCACCCCTCTCCCGCACAACTTGAGACTACATAATCCATTCATCTACACTCCTTGTCATGATTCAACATTAATTTTAGATATCATGTGTTAGGACATTAATCCACCACCTTTACTCTTTCACTCTTTTTTCTTGTCTCGAGGTCACTTAAAGCATAAATAAAAGAAATTTATCTCTAGGTAAAGACGAAGTGATGGAAATTGTACTTTGATATCTGCTCCCTCTAACTCCTCGTAAAGCATGATCATGGTTATTAACTTCTACTTATTATTTTTGCTCAACCAATGAAATGGAATGAGATAAGCTGACTATATTAGTAATTGCAGCAAAGAACGAGAAGTTTATAACTAAGACTCACCAAAGGGATTTATTGATAAACACCTATTTCCCTAAGTATAACAAATAAATGGAAACTAGAAAGAAGAGAGAGCTTTTTTGGAGTGACACATTCAATTCACTTGCTCGCACAACTAAAATTTCTCACTATTCAAATGAATAAAAATGGTATTTTAACTTGTCATTAGACGAGAAGAGAAATAATAGAATTTGGACCACATGATTGGAAAATGTTTCATCCATCCCTTAAGTCTTTGATTTCATAGAAATTGTTTACACATGTGTGTGACATTTCGATCCAAAAAGTAGAATTGTTAAGCTTGGATTTAAGAAAAATCTAGTCCCATTGATCTCAAAAGCATTTAGGAAGCTCCTTAAGCTGTTAGAACCTACAAATATACTTTAGTTATCACAGGTTCATATTATCGCGGACTCCCACGCTAGTGGGATGAAAATTATTGATGAGTTCATCATGTCTTCTGTATAGGTTTTTTACGACATTTATTTCTTATATATTAGGGATTACTGCAAATATCCCTAAGTTTTTTCTTCACACATTATATTATTCTTTTAAAAGAGATGTTCTTCTCAACTGGACAAACATCATCTCTACTAAATTGTCCTTCTAGCTCACCAATCTATCAAAAACTGATAAGTTTTTCCTGACAACTTATTGATCATGGCCCAAGTCTCATGTCATACCTTCCAAAGTCTACCCCATAAGAAAAATTTGAATCCAGACCTAGAATTGGTGCAATTTTGGAATATGGTGTTATGCAACCATAACGTCCCATTTCATTTTTTTGAAATACAAAATTATTTTGTTAAAGAAGTTAATTATCTGGTAACTAGGTGAGAACCAAACATAATTTAAAATGAAGCACATATATTCCTTTGGGGAAAAAGAATACATCAAGAAAAATATGAAAACGCACTAGTTCACATCTACAGATTCTAGGACATTCCTTTGGCATGTTTCTTCCTAAGTTTTTATTGGAAGGTACTTCATTGTTGAAGCATGCAAAGAATATCATTCATGGATTATTTTTTTTGAGAGAAAGAAAGCGAAGAAATTTATTTAGTTTCCTTTTACTATTGAAGAAGTAACTAAAAACAATATTTCTCATCTGGAAAAAAAAAATTGAGTCATCGAAAATTTTCAATTTAGTTGAAGTAGAGGAGATGCAAGGATTTGATTCAGAGGTAATATTTTCAAGACACCTTGCCATAGTCATATATGGCAATTTTTTTACAAGAAACATGGAAGAAAGAAGAGAAAGTCACATGGGCCCATAAAAGGAAAGAGAAACACCTACCCTTATTGAACAAATGTTTGAAGAAACCCACGTTATTTTGGGAGAGACAAATATAGAAAGAGTTAGAGAGCCTACAAACACCCCTCCAACTTCGAAACCTTAATACTTTTAGTTAGATAAAAGTAATAAATTTACTCAAAAATTATTAATTTTATCTAACTAAAGAAATCCATTATGTTCCTATATCTAGTTAAAGCAAAACATATTAATAATACCGATAATTTACTTTCTGTTATATGCAAGAATTAGATTGTAGGGTGGATTGAGCTCAACAACTTAAAAAAAATCGTGATTTTTTTTTTAAACAAAAGTGTTAACTTCAAAAAATTTGATGTTAATCCCTTTATGCACTCTTTCACCTCATATTTACTCATTTTGATTTTCCCAGGAACGGGCTTTAATTAAACTTTTCAACTTTCTAAAGAGTATAGAAATGTGAAAAATGCATCATTTCTTTTGCAAAAGTTGAGGGTTTGTAAAAAACATTTATGTCATCCAAAATAAAATATATTTAATATCTTTAATATTTTATATATACTCTTTCAAGATGCAAATCAATATTCTTAAAATTTAACTTTTTGCTAAATTGTTTTAACCTATCAAAATTTCTTATTAATTCAATAATGGACTAAAAACAAAATTTTGATGAAACTTTTGAAACTTAGTGAAATTCATTTTTAAGAAAAATTAAGATATTATAATATTTCGATGTCTATGCATGTGTGTATTTAGTCATTGAATGAGTAGAAAGAAAAAGGAACCAAAATGACACAATATATAAGCATGTAGAAAGAATAATACAAGCAACCAACAATAATATTAGTTCAAAAATTCCCCCAATCAAGGCGAGGGTCCACACTCAACATTTATGGCATCAACCATAGTGAAAAATCATGTTAGGGAAGGGGGGAGGATGGTGCCACACATGCCACCCCTATCAATGAAGGGGGGAGGCATGGCCATCCCGTCCTCCATTTGGTAGCCCAACTTAAATGAGAATCCTCCACATGCATATTAAAGATGTTGCAATTAAGGATTTGGGTGGTCTAACTTCCAAAGTTTCTTGAGAGAATCATGCTTAATAAACAAGCCAAGTTTCATTTTATTTTAGTTTTCATGTCGATGCATTATGTTTTGGTGCTTTTCACTAGATTCCATGCATACTATAGGGAAAATTACTACTTTTGTTTTGTTGTTTCTTATTATTTGGAGGTGGCAAGTCCAAGTCCTCTTGACCCAACATCCAGTTGATGGTTTTGGATACCGCCAACATACAGGGGATCTCCCCAATATGGTTTTTAATTGGGGGTGGTTGACTATCAATGACAATCCATATTCATGAATAAATCCCTCCTTCAGAGGTTCCTTTCTGAAAGTGTCAGCTTCTAGCCTAACAAAACAACTTGATTTGTATAAGAATTTCACAGAATAATTTAAGGAGATCCCTAATAATGGAGTAGCCCAACTGAATACTTCACCACTAGGGAGATGGAAAAACAATAACCAACTTCAAAGAGGAGCTTGATCAGACAAACAGTATGATATACTAATCTCTTTAAACAATTATAGTTTTCAGAAATTATGAAAACTATGTTTTCGTAATAAACAAAATATGATCAAGTCATGACAGAAACCTTGTGTAATTAAGATTTCAAGAGGAATTTACAATAACAAATATCCCTGTAAATTAATCTCTTAATCCAATTACAACTTCACAACGAATCAGAAACAAAACTAAGATTCAATTAAATTTCCAATTGGATAATTGTACATGAATTAAATAATATGAAGAGAACATATATGGAAATACTGGAAAAACAGACAAGAAACACAGATTTTGTCAAAGCTAGAGCTGAAATACTTTCATTATAATTTCTAGAGAAAAGTTTTACAAAGCTGAAAAGGTATCGGCCTCAAAATCCCACCCTTTGTTTATTATAATCCGTCAAATATATAGAAATTAAAATAAGCTATCTGTTGCTATCTTTTAGGAAAATAAAACAAAATTTTAACAATACACTAAAAATTAAATCTAATTTATTACAAACTTTCTAGAAATAAAATCAAATAAGACTAAATATAAGAAATTCATTCAAAATAATTTGGAAATGTTGGAGTTGCCGATGCCAAATTCTCTCTAAATATAGAATTAGTTCTTTCAATATGTTGATCTTTTTCCTGAAGATCTGGATCTATTGATGTCGTTCCCTGAAGATCTGTCAAATGGCGTTTAAGCAAGGAAAGCTCTCCCACCTATCTACTACCTACAAAACTGACCTTAGAATTTGAAAATGTATTTTCATAATTTCCCTCTATGAGAAATGAAATATATTTCTCGATATCCTCCCTGACCTTTTAATGACTCATTTACTTTCTTCACAGTAACTGCTATTCTTTCCTCAAGAGGTAAAGCATGCTCTTTATCAAGGGATACTTGATTCCGAAAATCTTATGCATGTAGTTCATCTTTGACTTCATAAAACCTTGGGACCCTTACAACCCATTTATGTTTTTCATATTTCCATTTTGGTTTCACTCTCTTTTTATTGAATGAAAATTCTTCAAAATCTGAAGAGTCCATGTCACTGACTACCACCTCTTCTTCTACACTGTCAACATCAACTGGTTCAAAGTGTTCCTCTACTAAGATGATTTCTTCTTTCATTCACTTGGGTGCAGAGAAACATATTCTGGAGAGAAATTGTTCACTTCAAAGTTCTCATCATTAAAAATTTCTGAAAAACGCTCATCCTTCAATAATTCACTTCCAGTTCGAATATTTTTTATTTTTATTTGATGCATGGTATTTAACAGAAGCTTCCCACTCTTCATCATTCTTAGTTGGCAATAGATAGGCAACTAGGTCCTATTTTACTTTAAGTAGCTTTCTCTTAATCGTTATGTGTGCAACACAAACAACCACAATATTTTCTTGTATGTGTTGTTTCCTATAAGATTCATAAGAAAATGGATCTTCCATGGATTTTTCCTTCAGGTAAAGATGATAATCTATGAAGAATCCATGCATATAAGCTCTTAAAAGGCTGGTGCCAATCATATTTTTCGAGTTTGACTGTTCAAGGTCTGCTTTTATGACAAATTTGAAATCATCGTATATGGTAGTCTCTGCCCCTTCCTTCAGCTCTTCCGTCAAGTTTTCAAGGTAACAACAACACTTTCGAGCAGGTCCCAAAGAAGGGATAAAATAGGAAGGAATTGAGTGGACTCCAACGCCATGAGAATTATTCCACTTTTTCGAATTACATAAACATCATTAATACTTCCCGCACTGATGCAATTTCAGAAGATGTGACCTTATCGTTACCCACAAACCCTTTAGGTAGAGATAGGTTTACCTAGGAGCGCATGTGTACTGAAAATAACACAGTGGATTTCTATATGAGTTCTGGAATACCACCTTGATGAGGAGATGAACTGTTTGGATGGTAAATAATGGTGGGCGAAGACAAATTCTCTGCAATATCTTTGTCATGTATGAATTCTCTCTTATCTTGATCACACACTGATAGTGACCGCCACAGAAAAATCGATCCCTGAAACCACAAATGGATTTTAGAGGGGGTCTGCAATGGTTTCTAGTTTCGCACCTGGGAGTTGTGAATTACTCTAAATGATGCCACGAGCCCCAAGAGTAGTTTAGACAAAACAATATTCCAAACCCCACTCCTCAAAAAAATTTTAAAAATATCGATGGGGCCTGAAATCAATGGAGACCGTCCTTTTGATTTTGGCAATCTCGGTCATTCAAAACTGCTCGAACGTTAACCCCTCCAATGACTTTAACTTAAGATTTAAAATTTTATTAATTTTAATTTAAAACAAATATTTTTAGAAAAATATATAATTATATTTATATAAAAATAACATATTTAAATAAAAATTAATATATAAAATGAATGAACCATCTGACAGCATAACAAGTTATCTCGACATTTAAAAGCTTAGTATGAAATTGACAAATTTTCACCAAAAAATAAAAAAACATTTGGTGTGCCAAAATATATTACAACATCGGCTCCAATGGGGAATTCTTCCCCCTGTGGGATGCAGAGAATAAGCAGATCATTTTCCTTTAGCATTGGGCATGGAGTCATACTGTAAACCTGATCATCAACCATCATCTGCCATAACCAACTTTCCTAGATCAAACTTGTCATTTGAATAGCCTGCTAGTGTGTTACACAACATTTTGTCACCGTCCCTGCAATCCGGAGGACTATTCCCGTGACCTGTGAACAGTAAAATTTCCTGAAAACACCTTGATGGCATCCTTCTGCATAAGGGCAAGAATTATCCTGAAGAACATTTCCTCTGAAAAACCCTAAAAACCTATGTTTTGACATTGGCGTGGGTAGCCGGTTCATCCCTTGCGCCAATGGGGAAAATTCACACTAGTGGGTGCACCAGCTGGCACTCTGTCCTTGTGTCTCACCCGCGCCAAGCCTATTACAGAATGTTTTTAAAAAAATAAATGGCAGAAGTTTGGTTCTAACAACTTCATAATGATTCATCAGAAAGAATTTGGGTAGTTTTTCTCCAGATCTCCTTGTTTAGGAAGTGGTTTTCCACCTATCATGGAACCTTCCTAAGAGATAGGACCCTATCCCATGATTACAGGGATCCCAACTCCCTTCCTCCCTCTATAAAATCATGCCCTCTCCATTTACCAGCTAGCTGAACTTGTGGGAAGAAAACTATAGCTGGGCGACTATTGAGAGCAGAGCCGAGGAGAACCCCGTAAGAGAGAAAGCTTTGTCCAGATTCCCAACAGGATTTGTTGAGATGCACTCCACTGCAAGCCCCACCGAAGGAAGATCATAGTGTCAGATCATTTGGTTGTAATCTCCCTTTTTGTCATCTATAATATAAGTGACTTTGATTTTGGTTCCATTCATGTGTCTACTCTTTTATGTAATGCAACAAATTATATCTTCTCTGACTGATATATAGTTACATGCTTTAAGTATTATGTTGTATGTCATCGTTTCTCTGCATGTGTACAGGTGTCCGGACATGGAAAATGGAAGGATTGTGATCTGTCAAGCTAGGGATGAGGAGCACCGCTTCTTCCTCGACAACAGCAACGTGGGATTTGAGGTAGGCTACTTATCGCAATCTTCGTCTTTCTTGTAACTAGGAACCAACGTCATTGCATGATTCGATTGTTGTTAGACCCAATATAGGGCTAGTGGGATAACCTTTGTCCGTAGAGGGGATTTACCTCTCCAACAATTTGGCAACTCCACTGGGGATCAGTGGGAGTTGGTCCTTCCTCCATTGGTTTTTTTTTTTGCTTTCGTTTGTTTAGTCTACTTTTCTGGTTCACCTTCCTTGGTATTAAACCCTTGTTCAGCCCCCAGAAGACCAGATCCAGTCTTTGTGAGTTTATTTTTATCATTTTTCTAGGGTAAACTCAATTGGCGCGGCTATCCCCCTGACAGTTGCGCCAACTGGCACTTGTTGCTCGTTAGGAACCCGCGCCAACCCCTGTTTAGCGTAGATTACAGCCAAACAAGCGCGCCAACCCTGCTTGGTATTAGGGTTTGCCTGCTCTTGGGCTTTCTGAGCTTGAATTTTGGTCTTGGTTCATTTTTTATGATTTCTTGAGTGCTTTGAAGTCATTTTTGAATGTTTTTAGCCCTTGTCCTCCAGTTGTTTGCCTTTTTCTGTCAGTTTTTCATTTTAGCCCTAGGGCTTCTAGGTGCTTCAATGTGCTCAGCCTCTCGAGGGAGTTTTGGGTATTTTCTTTCCCGGTCAACTTTGTTTTGGCTTCTTTGCATTCATCTTGCTGAATCCCATTGAATCATTATGTTTATTGAGTGATTGGTCTCTCTTTCATCCAATTTCACTTTGTGTTACTCCAAGCCTAGATTACACGGTTTGTTTGAGTCTCTTTCGAGATTCTTCTTCATTTGAGGGATTTTGTCATCAGTTTGAGTCTTGATTGTGCTCGTTTGAATTGAGTGAACTTGTTTTGTTTCAGCTCTCTCTTTGTCATTTTTCAAATTGATGTTTTCATTAGTTTTTCATTGATTTAGTGCATTTGCTCTAATATATTGAAAAATACAAAAACAAAATATTTTTCATTTCAATTGGCATAGTGAAATTGAAAGCTCTGTCTTATTACTAGCATTATATAATTCTAGAGAAATTTTTTCTAGTTTCATTAGCTTGCATTGGAATTGGTAGTGGATGTTTTTGTGTGTTCATTTCGCTATCATTTGAAAGCTCTCAACTCTCCCGTAGATAACTCTTCATTGAATGAAATGATGTTTTGTGGCATGTAGTTTGCATCTAGAGGTTTTATGAGATCCAACATTTGATAGTGCCTTGAAACCGAGGTATAATTCAAGATCAAATTTAAAAATTATTTAATCAACCTAAAGAAGCATTGAAACTTAACGCTCACATTTAGAGGTCTAGGCTAGAGACGTGTTCCGACATCTTAAAACCTAGTAGCTTTCGTTCGCCATCTGGCTTCAGACAGCACTAGTGTAGACTTGTGCTCCCCATACCGTCGAGTATATAAATGGAGACCCCTCTAGGTTTTAATCCTTTATCCGTAGGAAGCCAAGTCTGCCACTCTGTAACCGTGATACACCAAACATAGTATTCGGGGAGACTACCTGCACGTATAGAAAGTCCTTGGTCATTTCTCTTTCATTTGATCACCAAGGGGTATATGGCAGTTCATGGAAAATTGGTACACCCTCTTTCTTAGAGTACCTGAGTAGTCATTTTTTATCTTTACTGACTCTTTTAATTGAAAATATCATCAAGCTCTTGTCCAACCTGAAAGTGATAGAGTCACCTTTTGCTTACTTCTCGACTCTTAAAATATGAAACGACAGAGTCTGGTTTCAGTGTCTTAAAAATTAATCGCCCATGAAATATTCCTGGTTAGAATTTTTGTCCTTAGTGTTTTATTTCAAGGTCGTTTTCGATGGAAACTTTTCCGGAGTTCACCAACCAAGGAATCCCCTCCGATGGGAATCCTGGTCCTTTTCTTTCTTTTGGAAATGTTGGTGCTCCTTATATGGCAACGTTGTCCCTTCCTAGGTTAACTGTTGGGTTTCCTGTTTGGTTGTTTGCAACCTTTGTGGTCCCAAATGTCTCGGCTACCGTTCAATCAGTTCCTCCGCCTGAAAAATGTCATGTTGATTCCAAGGTGGACCTCTCCATTTCTTCTCCTGTTTCTGCATCCTCCTCTTCTACTTTGCCTGGTGAAAGTCTGGATTCGAGTAACCAGGTGGCTAAGAAGAAGAAGAAGAAGACGAAGAATAAAAATTCTGATAAGAGAGAGGCTAGGGCTGCAACTACTGCTTCTAAAACACCTGCTTTCGATGAACCTTCCAACCCTCCACGGAAATTTAAGTTCCCTTGCATGTTGTACTAGGGAAACCATCTTCTTCGATATTGCCCTATAATTCCCAAGGTGCTCAAAGTATGGTCCAACGGTCGTCCGCCATTGCCTTTGACTCCCGAGATTCAGGTTGGGGGCATGTCTTTAGCTAGTGCTGGTAAAGCTCCTAAGAAACACGATAAGCTAGCCAATCCCTATAGGTTGTGTGAAGGGCACCATGCCATTCACCTTTGTCCGTATATGGATGAAGCTAAGGGAGTTTTTGACAACTCGACTGTTTCTACACCATGCCTTCCGGCTGGTTATAAACAACATTCTTTGACTCCTTCACTAGTTGATTCAATGATCAGTCAAGAGTCATCCTTGCTTGATCCTTCTCCCTTGGAGATTCACCATCATGAATCCATCCCTGACCAACCATTGGTCGTGGGATCTGTTGAGCTGGCCCCGTCTGCAGTGCACCAGGTCTTTTCCATTGAGATTGGATCTCACATCCCTCATGTTCTTCTTGTTTCTTCACATTCCTCCGACTTGGAGAAAGATTCTCCTATCCCTATACCTCAAGAAGCTGCTCCTCCGCCTCCTTTGATGGAGATCCTGGAGGATACCCCTCCCACCTCCATGATGGATGTCATGGAGGATGCTCCTTCTTCTTCCATAACACTAGCGGAAGACAATCTCGGTTCGATGGTAGCCCCTCCAAGTAGTTTGGTCACTTCCTTCGATTGGGGTCGATTCGCAGGTTATCGCCTTCCTTCTTATGTGCCCTTTGAGATCACGGTACAGGCCTCCCATCTGGTCGTACCTAGCACCATTATAGATGAAGGCATTTCTGTTAGTATTTTATCCTCAACTACTTTGCAAGCTTTCAGTTCCCCGTCGCTTGTACCTATTACGCAGAATCTATTGGCGTTTAACAGAGGAACTAGTCAACCGTTGGGGATCCTTCCAAAGTTTCCTGTTAATTTGGGAGGTAAAACCATCTATATAGATGTGATGGTTGTTCCAGGCCCCTTGTATTTTAATTTACTCTTAGGGCACGACTATACTTATATCATGGGAGCGCTTGTCTCTTCCCTCTTTCTTCTGTTGTGTTTTCCACACAAAGGTCAGATCATGACCATTGATCAGCTTTCATTATTTGGTCCTAACATGACATCTGGTCCACCATCGTCCCTTCCCGGTCTTTATCCACCAGTTGTATCTTTCCAGCCACAGGTTAATTATGTGGCTACTTGTCCCATTCCCACATTCAGTGATAGTGCCGTTATGCATCAGGTGTTGGGGGCATTGGGTCCTGATTTCCGAGATGTTGTTCTCCCATTCGGTGTGGAACTCTTGGAATCCATGACTTCTTATTCATCATGATGAAAGGTCATCAGAGAATGGTTCTTTTTCTTGTGTCAAGCTCTTTAAAAAATGAAACAAGCTGGTCCGAGCATAGTTCGTTTTCTTCTGTCAAGCTCCTTAAAAATTGAAACAAGGTCTGTTAGAGCAGAGTTCATTTTCTTGTGTCAAGCTCCTTAAAAAATGAAACAAACTCTTATGAGGATAGTTCTTTTAATGTGTCAACCTCGTTAAAACAATGAAACACGTTCCCATTCAATTTGAGTCTTCGATAAGATCTCGTAAAATCCCAGTCGAGTCTTTCTCTTGATCTCGTAACTTGAACCTTCAATCCATCTTCCTTTCATATGGATTGAAGCTTGGGGGGCATGTACCTCGAATTGAGTCACCATGCTGGGGGCATGCTTACTTTTTTCAAGCATAGTTTGTTTTCGTTTCAAGATTGTGTAAAAATGAAACCGGTTTCAAGCATAGTTTATCTTTGTTTCGAGCTTGTGTAAAAATGAAACCAACTTCAAGACACCAGCTGTATTTTATACTTTTTTGGACTCCGTAAAAACACAAAAAATTCAATACTGGAGTCACCTTTCAGCTCTTTTCTGACTCTCTAAAATTGAAAATATCGCTGAGTTTCTTGTCATTTTGAGCTTATTAAATTGGCTGTAAAATGACATCTACCTTGTATACGTTTACTCCTTTTTCAAGCTGGGACAGATTATTTATGAAAAAGGAATACCCTAGCCTATCGTGACTAGGACGTTCTCTGAGACATATTTTTCTACCTTTTCGGATCTATGGGACTATCTACGAAAAGGGACTGCTGGAGTTTTCTTTTCCGCTATATTTTCAAGCTCTCTAAACATGAAAAGATGCCAAGTTCTTCCTTTGTCAGACTCATTAAAAACTAATGAAATCGAACTCTGTCGTAATGACGTTACTCGAGTTCCTCCTTCCTAGGGCTCGTTAAATGTACTAGGATGGATTTTTTCGAAGGAAAAACTTATATTGCAAGCACATGCTATCCCCTTCAAGCTTGTTTCCCAAAATAATTTGGGTACTCGCCAGAAATGGTGGGGGAAAATGGAACTAGTATCATAGTCATGTTAGCAATATGTCACTCTTGAACATGGAACTTGTCTACATTTGTGTCAGGTTGGGGACATCTCATCACGTTATTTGCTTGCCTTCATGGGTTTGGGTAATCTTTTTTGACCGCTCATCTTCTCTTTTCCACGTCACCATGACCTCAGATCCCTTGATGTCAAATACTGCCAAATCCAATGTTGTGCCGCCTATATGTTCAAGAGAATTTGGCCTCTGCAGTTTTCAACCTCCCTCTAATTATTTGTTGGTCTTGATTCACAAACATTATGTTCTTCTGTCTCGTGTCGATGATGTGGGAAACACTATGGCCCACCTTCAATCAAGGTCACTTCCTTTCAACTTCAGCTCATTATCCAGGAAGCTGAAATAGAGACTCCCTTCAGGTGCCTCGGAGCCTACATACCTCAATGGCAGGTTCTTCACATTCGACATAAGGTTTTCATCATTGACCTTCGATCGGATGATTCTGCGGATGTTCGACGCCAGCTCACTGTTCACATTCGGTGGATTGAACCTCTTGTACCTTGAGAGCCATCATCATTATTGGTGGTCCATCTCGCGTCTGTTAAAGGCTTTCATTATTGGCTGGTAATCAGACGATGTTCGTGCATTTTTTACTTCAGCTCACATATTCGCATGCTTGAACTTGTACTCTGTTCGGGTCGAGATGGAGTGCAAGACCCTGGATTTTTTCTGATAAACATCCAGGCTATAGGTTATTTGTGGATTATTATGATTTATTACATGACTCATTCGATTGGATGGCTGTGACCATACCTGAGTCTCCTTGTTGATCCTTATTTACTGGATGGCTGCGTCCATACCTTGGATCCATGTTTTTGTACACTCTCTTATGAATGGTTGTGCCCATACCACATATCATGTATCAAAGATATCAGTTGTATTTGTATTCACAGGTCTTCCAACGGAAGTGTTTTTAGTTGGACGTGTTCTTATAAAGCATTTCACCCCTCCCTCTCTCTTGGACCTCATGCTTTAGGGGGCATCTATTACACAGCATTTTGTCACTGTCCCTGCAATCCCTCGTCCCATACATTGGAGGACTATTCCCATGACCTGTGAATAGTAAAATGTCCTGAAAACACCTTGATGGCATCCTTCTGCATAAGGGCAAGAATTCTCCTGAAGAACATTTCCTCTGAAAAACCCTAAAAACCTATCTTTTGACATTGGCGCAGGTATCTGGTTCATCCCTCTCGCCAATGGGGAAAATTCACACTAGTGGGCGCACCAGATGGCGCTCTGTCCCTGTGTCTCACCCATTCCAAGCCTATTAAGGAATTTTTTTTAAAAATAAATGGCAGAAGTTTGGTTCTAAAAACTTCATAATGAATCATCAAAAAGAAGTTGGGTAGTTTTGCTCTGGATCTCCTTGTTTAGGAAGTGGTTTTCCACCTATCATGGAACCCTCCTAAGAGATAGGACCCTATCCTATGATTGTAGGGATCCCAACTCCCTTCCTCCCTCTATAAAAGCCTGCCCTCTCCATTTACCAGTTAGCTGAACTTGTGGAAAGAAAACTATAGTTGGGTGACTATTGAGAGAAGAGCCGAGGAGAACCCCGTAAGAGAGAGAGCTTTGTCCAGATTCTCGACAGGATTTGTTGAGATGCACTCTGTTGCAAGCCCCTCCAAAGGAAGATCATAGCGTCAGAGCATTTGGTTGTAATCTCCCTTTTTGTCATCTATAATATAAGCGACTCTGATTTTGGTTCCATTCGTGTGTCTACTCTTTTATGGAATGCAATGAATTATATATTCTCTAACTAATATATAGTTACATGCTTTAAGTATTACGTTGTATGTCATCATTTCTCTGCATGTGTACATGTGTTCGGACATGGCGAATGGAAGGATTGTGATCTGTTAAGCTAGGGACGAGGAGCACCGCTTCTTCCTCGACAACAACAACGTGGGATTTGAGGTAGGCTACTTATTGCGATTTTTTTCTTTCTTGTAACTAGGAACCAATGTCATTGCATGATTCGATTGTTGCTAGACCCAGTCTAGGGCTAGTGGGATCGCCTCTATTCGTAGAGGTGATTTACCTCTCCAACATAGTGCAGACTGCAATCTGCAGTTGTGAAATGCAACCATATGCTAGTACTAATCCTGATACTCTTTCATACTGAAAACTAAAAACTGAAAAATTCTAGACTGAAAATATAAGTTGATCTGTCACACCATTCATAAACAATGAACATGTTTATCTACTGCATATTGAAACTCATAATATCTATTCAATCCCCACACTTCTATCTAACTGAACTCGAAAATGTTGCACTATTATATGTAATATGTTTTCCAATGTAACCAAGTGCGGAGTGATTTTATTTACAAACCATGTTTCCAACAGCTGGAAATATGAATAATATATACAATATGAACATAAAATCCCATGGAAAAATTATACTCACAGGTGTACTTTAAAAGCCGCTTCCTCTGCTGAAATTTTAGATTTCTGACCATAGCTGAGAGGAAGATACATATATTTTTGATTGCAAGTATCAACAAACCTTGCATAGCACTAAAGGGAGATGAAATTTGAAAACTGTGGGATAATTTTCCCAATGGAATTTCCATCCAACAAACTGGAGTCGCCAGGTGAAAATAATGCAACTAATGCCAATTGCTACTTCTTGTTCACCAAGAAGAAATAGATCTATACTTTATCATGATAGGGAAATTTTTCTTAGTTACTTTGATCCCCGACAGTAGCACCAAATGTTGTACTTGTTTCCCATAGGCAGTCCTTAGCTGAAAAAACTATGCCAAGAAACCAACTCAACTGAATTTAGGTTCAAGCTAGCCCTTGAACCAGAGGGGGCTCCCTCATTTGTTACGAGGCCTTGTCTAACACTGTTCACTGTCATTGAACAATAGCCTTTGAAGCATAATGACCAGATTTATGGTTTTTAATTGGGGGTGGTTGGCTATCAATGAAAATCCCTATTCATGAATAAATCCCTCCTTCACAAAGTCCTTTCTCAAAGTCTCAGCTTCCAACTTGACAGAACAACTTGATTTGTATAAGAATTTGATAGAAGAATGTAAGGATATCATTAATAATGGAGTAGCTAGACTGACTACTTGACCACTAGGGAGATGGACAAACAATAACTAACTTCAAAGAGGAGCTTGATCAAACAAACAGTCTGATATAATAATCTCTTTAAACAATTATAGTTTTCAGAAATTATGAAAACTATGTTCTCATAATAAAAAAAATATGATAAAGTCATAACATAAACCTTGTGTAATTAATATTTCAAGAGGAATTTACAATAATAGATATCCTTGTAAATTAATCTCTTAATCCAATTACAACTTCACAACAAATCAGAAATGAAACTGAGATTCAATTAAATTTCCAATTGGATAATTGTACATGAATTAAATCATATGAAGAAAAAATATATGGAAATACTGGAAAAATGGATGAGAAACACAAATTCTGTCAAAACTAGAGCTGAAATACTTTAATTAGAATTTATGGAGAAAATTTTTACAAAGATGAAAAGGTCTCAGCCTCAAAAACCCACCCTTTGTTTACTATAATCCATAAAATATATAGAAATTAAAATAAGCTAGCTATTTCTAGATTTTAGGAAAATAAAACAAAATCTTAACAATACACTAAAAATAAAATCTAATTTATTACAAACATTCTAGAAATAAAATGAAATAAAACTAAATATTAGCAATAGATTTCAAAAGAATTTGAAAATGTTGAAGCTGCCGATGCCAAATGCTATTTAAATTTGGAATTAGCTCTTTCAATATGCTGATCTTTTGCCTCAAGATCTGAATCTATTGATGACGTTCCTTGAAGATCTGTAAAATTTCCTTTAAACAAGGCAAGCTTTGCCACCTATCTGCTACCTACACAACTGCCCTCAGAATCTGGAAATGTATTTTTCAGAATTTCCCTTTATGAGAAATGAAAGATATTTCTTGAGATCCTCCTTGGCCTTTCAATGAATCACTTAATTTCTTCACGGCAGCTGCTGTTCTTTCCTTAGGAGGTAAACCATGATCCTTAGCAAGGGATACTTGATTATGAAAATCTTGTGCATGTATTTCATCTTTCACTTCATAAAACCTTGGGACCCTTACATCCCGTTTATGTTTTTCATATTTATGTTCTGGTTTCACTCTCTTTTTATTGAATGACGATTCTTCAGAGTCTGAAGAGTCTGTGTCATTGACTGCCACCTCTTCTTCTACATTTTCATCATCAACTAGTTCGAAATGTTCTTCTACTTAGAAGATTTCTTCTTTTATTCACTTAGGTGTAGAGAAACATATTCTGGAGTGAAATTGTTCACTTCAAAGTTATTATCATTAAAAATTTTTGCAAAACGCTCATCTTTCAACAATTCACTTCCAGTTCCAGTCTTTTTATTTTTCTTTAATGCATGGTCTTTAACAGAAGCTTCCCACTCTTCATCATTCTCAGTTGCCAATAGATGGGTAGCTAGGTCCTGATTTAATTTTGGTAGCTTGCTCTTAATCGTTATGTGTGTAGCACAACCAGCCTCAATCTTTTCTTGTATGCGTTGTTTCCTATAAGCTTCATAAGAAAATGGATATGCCATGGATTTTTCCTTCAGGTAAAGACGATAATCTATGAAGAATCCATGCATATAATATCTTAAAAGGTTGGTGCCAATCAGATTTTTCGAGTTCGACTGTTCAAGGTCTACTTTTATGACAAATTTGAAATCATCATATATGGTAGTTTGTGCCCCTTCCTCAAGCTCTTCCGTCAAATTTTCAAGGTAATAACAACACTTTGGAGTAGGTCCCAAAGAAGGGATATAATAGGAATGAATTTGAGTGGAATCCAGTGCCATGAGCATTAGTCCACTATTGTGAATTACACAAACATCATTAATACTTCCTACACCAATGCAATTTCAGAATTTGTGACCATAACGTTACCCACAAACCCTTTAGGTAGAGATAGGTTTACCTAGGAGTGCATGTATACTGCAAATAACATATTGGAGATGAGGAGATGAACCGTTCGGATGGTGAATAATGGTGGGCGAAGACAAATGCTCTGCAATATCTTTGTCATGTATGAATTCAATCTTAGCTTCATCACACACCGATGCTCACCACCACAGAAAAATCGATCCCTGAAACTGCAAATGGATTTCAGAGGGGGTTTGCAATGGTTTCTGGTTTCACGCTTAGGGATTGCGAATTACTCTAAATGATGCCACGTGCCCCAAGAGTAGTTTTGACAAGACAAGATTTCGGACCCCCCTCCTACAAAAAAATGTCGAAAATCTTGATGGGGTTTGAAATCAATGGAGATCATCCTTTTGATTTTGGCAATCTCGAACATTCAAAACTGCCCGAACGTTAACCCCTTCAATGACTTTGACTTAAGCTTTAAAATTTTATTAATTTTATAATATAATTTTAATTTTAAAAAAATATTTTCATAAAAATATATAATTATATTTTTATAAAAATAACATATTTAAATCAAAATTAATATATAAAATGAATGAACCATCTAAGAGCATAAAAAATTATCTCTCGAAATTTAAAAGCTTAGTAAGAAATTGGCAATTTTTCAACGAAAATTAAAAAAAAAATAGGTGTCCCAAAATATGTTACAACAAGTTCTTTCATTGAAAGGGAGAGAAAGTGAGCCTCTAAAACAAAATTAATAGTAATAATATAGTGTAGACACACACACATAAACAATGAAGAATCGTTAGACATCAAGCAAAATAGTTCACATATATGAAACACTTATTAAAATCATCACAACACATTTCCAACAAATTGGGCACCAATGTCACCGAAATAGTTCAATTGCTTTAGTACATAAGGAAGCCAATACAAATTGAAAAAATTAAAAGATTATTCACAAAACATCCACGATCTATGCATTAAATTATGTCATCCAAATAGATTCAAGTTAGTAAACAAAATTTCCAAGATACATGAGTACAATGAACATTACGAGCTCCAATAGTGGAGCATCAAAGCCACTATTATATTTATCTCTCTTATGCCTTGTGGGAGGAGAAAAGGTTAAAAGTATTTCTCTTGAGTAATGGGGCTCCTTTTATAACTTGATGCATGAATTTTCATATCCTCATTACTCTTGACTTTCCAACTTCTAATGACCTTTGGACTTCTATAACTCTTGAAATTCCAAAAGACTTTTGGAATTACATATGGCTCTTGGTCTTACATGTATTTTGGATTTATTAAAATAACTCTTTTGTCCATACATGATTCTTAGAATTCTACTTATATGTATTTACCATAATTACATCATGATTTCTGCATCATCATGTGGAGAGGACATGAGAAGTCACTATCATTGATGACTAGGACTCATAGTGATTGATGACATGGAGTTTCGTGGTAGGTGACAACGTTGCCACTTGTATCTATGATAGTGCATGCAAATTCCATGATGTTGATGTCTTCAACCTCCAAAGGGTATTTTATCATATGGAGTCTTTTAGGATGCTCCAATCATCAGGATTTCAATGTGTTCTTCGTTCTAGAATGCTTCCTTTGACTACCTTCTTTGCTCGATTTTCTTCATGTATGGTTGACATGTTGTTCTTGGAATAAATTCAATTGAAATCACTCATGGAAAGTAAATATCATCCTAAAAAATATCCTATCCTAATATGTTCCATGCATATTTTTTTTTCAATACTTAACAATGCACTCAGGAAGAGCAAGGGGCACTTCTGGGCACAAGGGTGCACTTCGAGAGGTTCAAAGGATGAATCTTCAAGACTTCATGGTATGCTCATGTACTCAAGAGAGGCTAGGAGGGAGCAGGGAACAATGTTGAATGTTGAAGGGGTTGTTCCTTGAGGGTTTAGGGTGTGCTCAAGGAGGGTGTAATTCTTCGAGTCAAAGGAGTGTTCTCAAGAGGAAGGCTTGATTTCTCTAGGCGCAGTTCGGAACAGGGAAGTGGAATGATGTTTTTCCATTATGAAATCTTGATGGGCACAAGGTGCACTTCTGAACAATGAAGGAGTCTCAACTAATGCTCAATAGTGTTATTTTGCGCTCTCCTACTCCTAGTGGGCTAGCTTGTGAAACCAAATTTGTCTAAGTATAGAAGATATAACTTAGGGTTAACATAATGAGTTTAGACATGAAATCAAGTCTGACACATACTAAATCACCAGTAAGACTTATAAGAACTTTAAAAATGTGAAATAAACATCAAAATTCCATTTTACAAACACTCCCCAAGTATAATAAACAAAGTGTGTGCGATTTCTACCAAAAGTGTCATTTTACAACAAATAATAGTATTTTAACCATGAAGTGCACTAGAGGTGTTTTAAAAAATGTGACAACATGTTGAAATGATCAAGAATACTTGAAACATATGGAATGACTAGAAATGACACCTGACGAGAAAAGTGAGACTTGATGAGCCAGTTTGGTAGGCTCAAAATTTTGAATGTAGTGAAGTATTGGAGGGTGTTGTAGTAGAGACAACACTTGGTGACACACTGGACAAACTTCATTGTCTCTTCCTAGGAATATATTTTCAGTTAAAGGGTTAGCATTTAGGAAGTATTGATTCACCAATTGGATTTCCTTGACTTCCCTTCTCGACCTAGTTGTATACATAACACCTCACTTCCCTTTATTGGGTTCAAACACAAAATCTATTCCATATCACAATTGTTTCAATATAGGAGAGGGTAATATGAAAAAATATCTTTAGATATTCAGAGTATGAGTTTCATATCTATTGTTGCTTCGCTTCCAGCAAGCCTATTTAGTAAAATGGTGGAGTCAGTAGAGGAGCACAAGCGTTTCTTTGCTACCAGCGAGCTTGAACAATACCCAAGTGAAGTCACTTGATTCACCTCCTTGCACAAAAATCATTTTCTTCTTTCACCCTTTATTTATTTAATAGGACTCTGCTTCGACGCTTATTATTTTCAATGGGCAGAATAGAGATCCCGACATTTTGAGAGTAGAGGAGGTTTCATCTTTATAGAAGTATTTATATAACCTATGATGTTGGTTTGATCACTTTAGATTTTACCCTTATCCTTTCTCTACTAGATTGAATAATCATGTAAAACACCAAGTAGATTTTACACCAAGTTGAGGGGTTTGGATACTATAATAGATATGAATTTGATAGGTTCCCACAAGGTTTTCCTTTCGAATATATCATATTTTCCATCTAGACTTCGCTCAACCTATAGTATCATCACAAAACAAAGAAAAAGAACTAACATATAGCCAAATGTTTGGTTGTCACATCTCTTCTTTATTCCACCACAAAGCCCCTTTTGATCCATGCACTTTTTCACATAATGTATTATTTATGTACAATGACTGAGACACAAAATAAGAGAGGAAATGACTTGACACAGAAAAGACAAATAAAAATAAAATAAGGAAATATTGTATACGAAACATATAGCAATTACTATTGAAAATAGTGTTTCAAATCTCAGCCATTGACGAGAAGAGGGTCAGTCCTCCAATTGAAGGATTTCAGCTTGAAATCATTATGGCCAAGTTTCTCTTTAATGGTATATGGGCCTATCCACAGAGATTGGAATTTCGTGTGTTTTTATTTCTCCTCATTGGATTTGTCCCACTTCATTACTAAGTCACCCACATCCAAACTCTTAACCCATTCATATTTTTTATCGAACCAACGCTTGATATAATTTTTATGTACGAAAAATATTTCTTTATCTTTTAGCCTTTATTCATGAAGTTTGAGAAAAGTATTTATCCTGCTTTGAACCAAAAGGCAAGGTCCACCTTGGGACTCTTGGGAGAGTTTCAAGGCTAGGAGATACATGTTTGGAGGCAAGATAGCTTCTTTACCATAAACCATGAAGTATGTTGAGGTTTTGAGGGATGGATTAGGGGTCACACGGTCAACCCATAGTGCATTTACCAAATCATTGTTCCAGTTCCTTTTCTTAGAGAAAAAAAAATTATTGATTATGATAATGAGTTTTTTATTTCTAGATTCTTCTAAACCATTTCCTTATGGATAATAGTTATATGCTTTTTTCAATACAATACCATTTTCGAATGCAAATGCATGAATTTTCAGTGAATAAAAATAAGTTGCATTATCAAAGACAAGAGACAAAGGAACACCAAACTTGGTTATTATGTTTTGCTTCAAGAATTGGATCAAGTGAAATAATTTGTAATTTTCAAGATGTATCAGTGTTGCTTTTATGAGTGAGGAAATATTTCTCTAATAACATTTATTCCCCATTGTTTGAAGTGTTTCTCAATTGGTACTGGCAGTAGTGGGGTGGCTTACTTCTAATCTCGCCTGACACATCTCTAACAAGTTGGGAACTTATGGGCATAAGCATGAGCATCCTTGAATATAGCGGGCCAATAATAACCAACCCTCATTACTTTATGTGAAATTTTATCACCCACATAATAACCATGTGCTATTCCATCATGCCGATTTCTCAATATCTTCTCTGTGTCTCGAGGCTCAAGGAATCTTAGCAAGACACCATTATGGTGCTTTATGAAAATGACTTCATGAAGGAGCTGATAAGATAGAGCTTTGACGTAGATGGACCTCTTTTTTTTGTTCGATAAATGTGTGGGAAAGGTTCCATGCTCTAAGAATTGTCATATATTTGAATACCATTGTGTTTTCAAGCATGACTAGGGAACCTGTTCAATGTTGTACATCTCTATTTCTTGCTCCCATCTTGAAATATTTTTCTCTGGAGCATCTTTCGATTCTACTACTAGTTGAAATAGGTCACGACCCTTAATAGTATGAACTAGCTTAAACTCTAGATGATATTCTTGCAAATAGGTCATATAATTTTCCCTGTTCTCACCCATCTCTTGTTGCACAAAGATTTTTCTGAGAGATAGATGAGGCACATATATGATCCTGTGGGATTTAATAAGGTAGGGTCTAAAATGTTTGGTTTCCTTGTATACGACATAAAATTTCTTATCAATGGTAGGGTAATTCAACTATGACCCCTGTAATCCATCACCCATGAAAGAAATACGTCGTTAATTTCCTTTAGTATCATTTTTTGTCAGTATGAACACAATAGATGAATCTGAAGTGAAAGTATATAAAAAAAAATCCTTGTCATAATTAAGGCTAAATAATGCAGGCCATCAACAATATCTTGTTTAATTTGAGCAAAAAAAACTTTCTCTTTTTTGTCCCATTTATATATTTCATCTTTCTTTATCACCTCCTGTAATGGTTTAACCATCCAAGGATAGTCAGAGATGAAATTTCACAGGAAATTAATCTTTCCCAAGAAATATTGCGTAGCCTTCATATTTACCGGGAAAAAAATCTGAGTTATAGATTTGACCCTTTCGAGATCAACTTTGATTCCTCTCTTTGCAATGATGTGTCGTAAGATAGTGCCTTCTGACATGCCGAAGATGATTTTCTTGGGATTGAGAGAAATCCCATATTTGTGACATCGCTCGAATATTTGTTTCATATGACATAAATGATCTGATCTTCTTTCAGAGAACACAATAACGTCATCCAGGTAAACTACTACACTTTGGATGATCAGGCCATGGAAATAAATTTCCATTGCTCTTTGAGATGTAGCACCAGCCTTGATAAGCCTGAATGTCACGTGGTTAAAGGAAAATTTTCCCCACTTGGTCCATAATTTGGTCTTGAGGTGGTTTGTTTTTTCCACTAGCACTTGATTGTAGATAGAAAAATCATCTAGCTGCAAGAACATCTCAAACCCAAATATTTTTTGGAGGTTCTGTTCCATGGAAGGCACTATGTAGTTGTATTTGTTTTGATGCGTGGTTGAGGTTGCGAAATTCAACACATAGCCTTATCTCACTGGACTTTCCTCCTAGGGACCAAATTTGAGACCCAAGTAGAATGTCTGGCCTTAAAAATAATCTGAGCATCTAACAACTTCCTCAGCTCATTTTGGATTAGGGTTGAAGCATCATATCAACTTTCCTTAGCTTTTGCTAAAAAAAAATCACCCATTATTTGATGCGAATAACATGTTGGATAATACGAGTATCATATGCCTTCAAATCATCGTAAGTCCATGGAAATATGTCTCGGTACTACTTGAACAAACAGATGAATGATTTTTGTTCTTGTGGATAACAACACGTACTGAGGTTTACATACTTCATATCGTCTTGAGTTTCAAAGTTGACTTGTTCAAATGACAATGTTGAACTCCGAGTCTTAGTGTTAATTGGTTCTCTGAATTAGTTTTACAGGTCATATACATTTTCCAAGGACACTACACCTTTAGGCATATTATTGTCTTTCATTGCATCAAATGCTTCCTGCAAATCCTTTTCATGTTCATCCTCCTCAATGGCTACATATTTGAATACGTCTGCATTATCCATAAAATGCAGTATTTGCTGGTGCTCATTGAAAACACAAAAAATAGTTACCTTATCAGGCATATATGGTTTATGTTTAATCTCAATAGAAAAAGTGTTTTGCAAAAGCGACATTATAAATACTACATTATCTAATGTGTTTGTTGTGAAATTTCTAGTTCTAGGAACAAAAATAATATTTAAAGATTGAAAATAAGTAAAAAATTGCCATACCTCCAGTGGGTATTTTTTAAACTTGGAAAAACAAAATGGATAGTGTTCCATACCTATCGAGTAACCACTTCTCAGTCACCAATTACCTTGAGTAACTTTACCTTCAGGTCAATGGATTTCTTTAACCTAAGAATGGGTTCTTCGTATTCGAAAATATTATTAGTGCACTCGAGCTTTAAGTGGCATGATAGGATTTACTTCTTATTATGTGGGTCTATGAGAATGAAACCATCTCCAAATTAGCCATCCTATGTTTTTGAACTATCAAAGTACAAATTCAAAATATTATCAACTACTAAACTAGTCCCTATACTATTATTACTATGTACATTTATTTTACAAGATTCATTAGCACATGTTGAAGTACAAGGAAGGAGCTCCAACTGTGTATTTGCAGGGGCATGTGATGGCTATGCTTGATAACCCCTGTGATCAATTTCCAAAAATTAGATCTGTAAAAGGCAACGAGCTCATTATGACCCTCAATTGGTGTCACAATATATTTGATGTATGGTTCACTCTCCACTCAAATATATTTGTTTCTTCCCTTATATGGAAGAAAAAAGAGTGGCCAATCTATAGAAAAATACCCTTGTAATTTACTAGACCAATTTCTACTTAAAAATATGCCATAGGATTTGGGGATGTCCACAATCACAATGTTTATACATTGGTGTACCGAGTGGTCAGATGAAAAATGGATAATAACATTCTTGAGTTCACTAATGTCCTCGACAAGTAGTCTATCCAACTGAATGATTTGTGCATCAATTTTATCCCATTTAGAATTAATTTTCTTGGAAACAGATAATGGAATTAGATTCATATATGCACCTGAAAAAACCAAAAAATTTTGGAAATTCATGTAATTAAAGATTTCAAAAGTTAGAAAAAATGGGGGCCCAATATTGTTAGCATCTAAAGTTACAACATTAACCACAAATTCAAGAGTTCCAAAAGACTTACTAGACATCTTCTGATAAGAAGAATATTTGTCACCTGATGAACACTGTCAGAAGGCTTGGACAAGAAGTTCACGCTAGCCTTCTATATTTGTGAGCTTGAAGATGGAAAAGTTGGCACAATCTCCTTTCAAATATTTGACTATATTGTAATCAATAGCTTCATTTCTAGAAATAAATGTTGAAGTGTCTGAGGGTGTAACTTTATTAGAAACTTCCAGAGTGATAGAATTGCTTTTTTTTTCTAGTGGAAGTGTTCATAGAAGGTGTGGCATTTCTAGACTTGTTTTGTGCATTTTGAGAAAAATTGGTTGGTGTTGAGATCCTTCTTAACAGTTTATCCTTCAATTTTTATCTCGTCACCTCATGTTCAAAAATGGGACCTTTTCTCCTCAAACTATAAAAATGAATTTGTTTTTGAGGAGGGGATTCACTTTGAAGTGGTGCTTGAACACTCTTCTTGTTTATATTTAGGAAAAAATGAAGTGTTAACAAAGTGACCACTACTTTTACTTTCCTCAACCGTTGCATGTTCATTTGTTTCTTTTGTCTACTTAGACTACTTGTCTTCTAGTAAAGTATCAACGATATGTGCTTCCAAAGAATTCATGTTTTTTTTGCATTATGGGAAATTTTTCTTTGAATTCTATTCCTAATGGAAGGAACAATAGTTATCCATGCCTATACTTTCAAAATTCAACACAACATTTGAACTTTGGGCAAACTTAACTAGTTTATTTTTGTTGTTATTATTCCTTATGAATAAGAAATACTTAGGGGGCTTGCTATTGGTAGAAGGCTCTCTTTACTTTCTCTTTAATTATGAGACTTCATTATTGAGTTCCTTTAAATATTTATTCAAGCTTTCAATATCAACATAAACCTTTTATTAGCTTTACTTGAAGAAGGTTGAGACATATTTCCCATCTCCTTGGAGTCTTTAGATTCTTCATCATCAGTAATGGCTCTAATGGAACACAAGTATTTCTCCATGGTGATTGATTCTGCAAAGTTCAGTGCCAATGTATCCTTTGTAGCTCTTTCAAGAAAATAATAAATGTTTTTTTGGAAATGAAAATATATAATAATCTATAGTGATGGAATTGTGAGATTGTGTATGTGGGGGAAAACTGTTCAATATGTGGTTGAACCTTTGACTGAATTCTTTTAATTTCTTATTTTCCCCCATCTTAATCATTCCAATCACCTTTAATAACATGGCAAGAGTATCTCAATTCCCACTAGCACAACCAGTTGAGGATCAAACCTCATAGGGGTTGGTTGTGCCCTATGCTAGGGGAGGAGACATGCTAAAAAATCCAGTTAGCTCAGGGATGGTGTGGCCCAAGCCGGGTGCGATCCTCTGGTGACATTGATGGATTAGATTCCCCTGGGTTGTAGCTTCTCAAGCCACAGGCCAAGCCGAGAGGATCACAGACAACTTGAAAATAAAAATAAAAACATGATGAGAGTTTTATCATCGTTGAATTTCACCAAAAAAAGGAATTAAAATCCCTCCAACCATGGATTAAATTAACAAGTAGATTATGGTACCATGTTGTTGTTTTACCTTCTAAATTGAAAGGAAAAATCCTACAAGAAACATCATCATATCATACCTCCAAAATTCGTAGATGCATGTAGAAATCATTGATATGATCCTTTTTCTTAGTCTTCTTGTGAGGATCAAACTTATATAACAACTTCTTCCAATGTCTAGGAATTTTATGAAGGTTATCTGAAAGAACGATTGGACCTTAGGCCAACCAATCCATGTATTGATAAACGATGTCTTTGTCTCCTTTCTCCTCCTTATTTTTTGAATACAATGAACCGTATCCTTCACCATTCACACCGTCATTAACCTTGAAATAAACTACCATATATTCTCTGTTATAAAGAATAATATATTCCTCATACTCTCTGTGAATGGGTTGAAGAAGATCTTGTTGAAGTATGTCTTATGAATATTTTGTTAATTCCTCAAGAGTGGCAAAGAGAAAATTGTCCAGTGATGCAACCAATACACCAATACGAGTTGTTTGTTTATTCTTGGGATGATGAGGAAGATTATGTGCAATAGGGAGTAAATTGATAGCTTTCACAAACTAATGGGTAATAGGTCGAATAGTAGAGAATTTTTTGTTGGTAACTTCGTAGGAAAACTCTAGAAAAGGTTGAGAAGACCCTCCTACCATGGGAATATGAATAGTTATGTTACTCAGGATATTACCGCTTTGTCCAAAAGATGAATGATTGGGATGTGAAGAGTTATCAACCATAAAAAACTAGCTACACTCCTTCTAGCACCATAATGTTGAAGGTGCCAGATACAACCAACATACAAGGGATATCCTTGATATGAGGTCCTAATTATACCTCACATCATTTGATGTAAAATTCCCATCTAGAAATATGGCCCAAATTCCATCAACTTAGTGATTTTCCTTGGCTTAATAAATTAGCATGAGAGAGTAATGTGCATATGCTTTTGAATGAGAAAGAGAGTGTTCCTTGTGAAATTTTCAATTGTAGATGTATCAAGGTTATTTCACTACAAGGGAGAGAAAGTGAGCCTCTGAAAGAAAAGTAATATTATTGATATAGTGGAGACACATGCACATAAACAAGAAATAATCGTTAGACATCAAGAGAAATATTTCACATAGATGCAACAATCATTAAAATAATCACAACACATTTCTAATAAGTTGAGCACTAAATTCATCGAAATAGTTCAATAACATTAGTACATAAGGAAGCCAACATAAACTGTAAATATTCACATATTAGTATCAAAACATCCATGATCTATGGATAAAAATTTTATTGCCAAATGGCTTCAAGTATTAAGAAAAAATTCCAACATACATGAGTACAATGAACATCACTAGCTCAAATACTGGAGCATTAATAGAGCCACTAATTTCTCACCAAAAGTATTATCTCTAATTATCTAGTGCCTTATGGGAGGTGCCACGGTTAAAAGTATTTTTCTTGAGTAATTAGGCTCCTTTTATTACTTGAGACATGACCTTTCATATTCTCATGACTCTTGACTTTCCAACTTCTAATAACATTTGGACTTCTATAACTCTTGAAATTACAAATGACTTTTGGAATTACATATGACTCTTGGACTTACATGTCTTTTGGACTTATTCACGTGGCTCTTTTGTCCATACATGGATCTTGGACTTATACTTATTTGTATTTATCATAATTACATCATTACATCATGATTTCCCCATCATCATGTGGTGAGGACATGAAAAGTCACTATCATTGATGACTACGACTCCTAGTGAATGATGACATGGACTTTCTTGGAAGGTGACAATGTTTCCACTTGTATCTCTGATCTTGAATGCAACTTCCATGTTATTGATGTCTTCACCCTCCAAAGGGTCTTTAATCATATGGAGTATTTTAGGCTACTTCGATCATTAGGATTTCAATGAATTCTTCATTTTGGAATGCTTCCTTTGACTACCCTCTTTTCCCGATCTTCTTCATGTATCTTTACCATGTTTTTCTTGGAATACATGAAATTTCAATCACTCATGGAAGGAAAACATCAGCCTAAGAAATATCATATCCTAACATGTTCCATGCATATTTTCTGATCAAGGCTTAACAATGTGCTCGGGAAGAGCAAGGGGTACTTTTGGGCGCAAGGGCGCACTTTGAAAGGCTAAAGGGATGACACTTCAAGGCTTCAGGATGCACTCATGCACTTAAGAGAGGCTAGGAGGGAACAGGGTGCAATGCTCAAGGTGGAAGCAGTTAGGCTTCAAGGCTTCAGGGTGTGCTCATGCACTCAAGGAGGGCACAATTATTCTAGTCGAAGGTGTGTGGTTAAGAGGAAGACTTGATTTTCTTGGGAGTAGTTTGGAACATGGTAGGGGAATGATGGTTGGAAGTGGGTTATGTTCTCTTGATGGATGCAGGGCACACTTCTCAACAATGAAGGAGTTTCAACTAAGGATTAAGAGTGCACTATTTCACTCTCCTAGTCCTAGTGGGCTAGCTTGTGCAACAAAATTTTTCTAATTTTGGAAAACCAGAGGCATACACAATGAGTTTAGAGATGAAACGAAGTGAAAAACATACTAAATCATTAGTAATACTTATATGGAATTGAACAACATAAAATAAACATCAAAATTCCAGTTTACAAACACTCCCCAAGTATAATAAACAAAGTGTGTGATCTAGGTGGCTCTAGAAACCCTCAGAAGATCAAGAGGGCTAAGAAATGGTCAAAATTCAAAGTTGTTAGATTTCTCTCAAACCAGGTTCAGATTGAAGTTCTCATTGCCCTGATTCCAATGGAATGAACATATATCCAATCCGAGCCCATATGGAGAAGTTAGAGTGAGTCAAAGTTCTGGTAAATGTTGGGAAGTGGGCCAGGTTTAAATTTCCCACAAATTCACCATCAACAGGCAGGGAACTTAGCTCCCAAAAATGGAAAAATCATTGACTAGTTAAAAATCCCTCTAACCCTTATCTTCGAAAAAATCAAAATTTCTATTTTGTTGAAAAAAACGGAAAATTATTAAAAAATAGGGGTGGCAGGTCGCCACCCCTGCCACCCCCATCGGGCAATTATACCACAAATATTACATATTATGGTGGCAGGACACCACCCCTGCCACACCCCTGGCCAAAGCCCCAACCATTATAAATGGCACCATATTGAAATGGGTCGATGGAAATCGAACCCATCCGACCACGTAGGCCAGCCTAATCCATCGGTGGCCCCACACATACAACGAACCACATTTAAAACGTGCCCACCATATTTATATGTGGTATTACCACCAAGAGGTGGCATAACAAATGGGATCAGTGAGGGTCGGACCTGCCCGACCCACATGGCCAGCCCCCGAGCAGGTGGTCCCAAAATGTACAAACACCCAAGACAAACCAAAACCAATCAAACAAAAAGACAAATTCCAGATTTTGGGGGATGCAGGATTTGATCCCCCAACCTCCCCTCAACAAATCACCAAATTTACCACTAGACCAACGGATCATTTGTGGTTAAATTTTCCAATTAGGGGGTATTTAAGCTCGCCTCTTTACAAGTGCGAGGGGGGCAGAAGCAAAGCATGGTGTAGAATTTGAAGGTTAATATATTTTTTTATTTGCAAGGTGGGACATGGAGCCAAATGGTGGAATCCAGACACAGTGGAACCGCGAACAGTAGGAAACATGAGTGGCGAGAGGGGTGAAACCTTTCCCAGGGAACCTTTAGGGGCATCAAAAATATTCCTTGAGGTCCAGAACTTGTTGGAGTTAGGTTTTGACAAAATTTATGTCAATTTTACACCTCTCAACAACAGGAACTCAATGGTGATGTTTGTTTCAGCAGTAGAGCTTCGCATGTTTTTTGCCTTTTTTCTAGATTGGAGTGACGGTGCCATATTCTCAAGTGTGGATAGTCGATTTTATGCCTCTCAACACCACGAATTCGATGGTGCAGCCAGATTCAGCAGTTGAGCATCCACTTCTTCAGCCAACTTCAGGGGTTGAGGTATATGTCATATTGATGAGATGTTCTTATTTTATCATTTGTTGTGAGATGTATTATGTTATTTATATCCTTTATTGATGTGTGTTGTGAGATATTTGTTTTTCCTTCATGTGAGATGTATTAGCCATGGATTGTTATGATCCCTATGTAAACTTGTTTAAGGGATCCTCATCATCACCTTGTGTGTGATTATGTCATGCTGATAGGAGGCCTATTGTGAGTGAGAGTTCCTGTAGCGGGACATCTCATGGAGAGAAAATCCACTCATGTTGAGGGAATATATCCTTTTATGGCAAAAAACATAGTCCATGTACATAATCACCATTTACAACACTATATGAAGCGTCCTACCCCATTTTGACACTAGGCCCGGAGACATAGCCCACACTAGGTGAACTCCGTTATTAACGTCTTGTGTTCTTGACTGCAGCCAAAAATGTTATTTACAAAAAACAATGATATTTTAACCATGAACTGCACTAGAGATGTTATAAAAAATGAAACGACACTTAGGAATTATCAAGAACACTTGAAACAACACCTGATGACCAAAGCGACACTTGATGCGACAATTTCATAGGCTACAAAATTTGAATGTAGTGAAGATTTGGAGTGTTGTAGCAATGATAATACTTGGTGACATATCGGATAAAATTCAGCTTCTCTGTCTAGCAATAGATTTTTAGTTAAAGGGTTGGCCCTTCAGGAATTATTGATTCACCAATTGGATTACCTTGGCTTACCCTCTTGACCTGGTTGTATACATAACACCTTACTTCTCTTTACTTGGTTCAAACATATAAAAGATATGCCATATAAAAATTATTTCAATCAAGGATAGGGTAATATGCATGTTGATTTTTAGGTATTCAAAATATGAGTTTAATATCTGGTGTTTCTCCACTGCCAACATGCCTATTCAATACCCAAACAGAGTCACTACAGGAGAACAAGCATTGCTTCACTGCTAGTGAGCTTGAACAGTATCCTGATGAGTTCACTTACTTCACCTCCTTACACAAGAATCCTTTCTCTTCTTTCACCCTTTATTTATTTATTTAATTGGACTATTCTTCGACACTTATTATTTTCAATGGACGGAAGATGGATCCCAAATTTTTGAGAGAAGAGGAGGTTTCCCCTTTAGAGAATAATTTATATAACCTCTGATATTGGTTCTCTCACTTTGGAATTTCCCCTTATCCTTTATCTACTAGATTGGATAAGCATGTAACACACCAAGTATCACCAAGTATATTTCACACCAAGCTGAGGGGTTTGGATACTAGAATTTATACAAATTTGATAGGTTCCCTCAAGGTTTTCATTTTGAATGTATCATGTTTTCCATCCAAACTTCGTTCAACCTATGGCATCATCCTAAACAAAGAATAAGAACTAACAAATAGCCAAGAATTTTGGTAGTCACATATCCTCTTTATTCTGCCACAAATACCCTTTTGAGCCATGCACTCTTTCACACAAGGTATTATTTATGTACAAATACCAAGAAACAAAAAAATATGGGACACGAATCGACACACAAACATAAGACTGAAAAACATGATAAAGAAAAAGAAAAGAAGGAAATATTTTACATGAAATGAAGCTTAGTTGCTACTGAATATAGTGTTTCAAATCTCATCCATTGATGGGAAGAGGGCCAGTCCTCCCATCAAATCATTTCATATTGAAAACATTATGTCCAAGTTTCTCCTCGATGGTATAGGGGCCTACCCACAAAGATTAAAATTTCATGTGTTTTCCTTTCTCTTCATTGGATTTTTCCCAATTCAATACTGAGTCACCCAAATCGAAACTCTTAGTCCCCGTAGTTGTTTTATAAAACCAATGCTTAATAAGCTTTTCATGTATGAAAAATATTTTTTTAGCTTTGAGCCTTTATTCCTCAAGTTTAAGAAAAGTATTTATCCTTCTTTGAACCAGAAGGAAAGGTCTGGCTTGGGACTCTTGGGAGAGTTACAAGGCTAAGAGATACAAGTTTAGAGGTAAGATAAATTATTTAACATAAAGCATAAATTATGTTGAGCTTTTGAGGGATGGCTTACGGATCACACAGTCAACCCATAATGCACTTAATAAAACATTTTTTTAGTTCCCTTTCTCAGAGAAAACAATTTTCTTGATTATGTGAATGATATTTTTGATTGTAGATTCTGCTAAATAATTTCCTTGTGGATAATAGTTAGATTCATTTTTCAATACAATACCATTTTCTAACATGAATGCATGAAGTTTAAACGAAGAAAAATAATGCGTATTATCAAAGAAAAGATATGTGGGAACGCCAAACCTGGCTATTATTTTCTGCTTCAAGAATTGGATGACTTCCTCGTCATTAACTTGTATTAAAGGAACTACTTCTATCCACCGAGTGAAATAATTTTTCACTACCAAGATGTATCGGTGCTACTTTGATGAGTGCATAAATATTTCTTCAATAAAATATAGTCCCCACTGTTAGAAGGGTTTCTCAACCACTACTGGTAGTAGTGGGGCTATTTACTTCTTATCTCAACTAGCACATCTTTGAGAAGTTGGAAACATACAGGAATAAGAATGATAATCCTTGAATATAGTGGGCCAATAATAACCAATCCTCATTAATTTACGTGGAGTTGTATCACCCACATAGTTTCCACGTTCTGGTCCGCTATGTAGATCTTTCACTACCTTCTTTGTTCCTCAAGGCTCAAGGAATATTAGCAAGACACCATTGTGGTGCTTTTTGAAACCACTCCATGAACGAGCTGATAAGATAGAAATTTTAGGCAGATTTCCCTTTTTTGTTTGTTTGATAAATGTGTGGACAAGGTGCCATGATCTAATAATTTTCGTATATCTAAATACCATGGTGCAATCAAGCATGAATAGGGAACTTGTTCAACATTGTACATCTCTATTTATTGGTCCTGTCCTAAAATATCTTGCTCTGGATAATCTCTCGCTTCTACTGCTAAATGAAAGAGGCCATGACCCTTAATAGTATGAACTTTATTAAACTCTAGATCATATTCTTGCAAACAGGTAATCCAATTTTCCCTTTTCTCACCCAACTCATGTTGCACAAAGAGTTTCTTGACAACTGGATGAGGCATATTTATGATCATGTGGGCTTCAAGAAGGTGGGGCTTGAAATTTTTGACTACCTTATATATGACATAAGATTGTTTACTGATGGTAGGGTAATTCAACTCTGACCCATGTAAGCCATCACCCATGCAATAAATACATCATTCATTTCCTTCAGTATCTTTCTGCATCTGTACGACTGCAATAGATGAATCCAAAGAGAAATTATAAAGTAGGAAATCATTTCCATAATCAGGACTAAATAATATTGGCGCATCAAAAATATCTTGTTTAATTTGAGCGAAAACATCTTTCTTTTGTTTGTCCCATTTTTAGATTGCATATTTCTTTATCATCTCCTGCAATGGTTTAACTATCTTAGCATAGTCAGAGAAGAAATTGTCCAAGAAATTAATATTCCCAAGAAATATTGTGTAGCCTTCTTATTTACTGGGAAAAATATCTCAGTTATATCTTAGACCCTTTCAGGATCAACTTTGACTCCACTCTTTGCAATTACGTGTCCTAAGAGAGTGACTTATGACACGCTGAAGATGCTTTTCTTGGGATTGAGAGAAATCCAATAATTGCGACATCGATCGAATATTTATTTCATATGATGCACATGATATGATATTATTTAAGAGAACACAGTAACGCCATTCAGGTAAACTACTAAATTTTGGAAGCAATGTCCATTGCTCTTTGAAATGTAGCACCAAAATTGATAAGACCGAATAGCATGTGCTTAAAGGAAAATTTTCCCCACTTGTTCCTTATTGTGGTCTTAAGGTTGTCTAGTTCTTCCAGTAGCACTTAATTGTAGCCATAAAATCCATCTAGCAGTGATAACATCTCGGACCTAGTTACTGTTTGAACGAATTGATCCATGGAATACATCGAGTAATTGTCTTTGTCTAATGCCCGGTTGAGGTTGCAAAAGTCGACACATAACCCTATCTCTCCAGACTTCCTCCTGGTAGGGATCAAATTTGAGACCCAAGTAGAATGTTTGACCTTAAAATTTATCCAAGCATTTAATAACTTCCTTAGCTCCTTTTACTTTAGGGGTTCCAACATCAAATGAATTTTCCTTAGCTTTTTCTAAAAGGGTTTCACCCCTTCTTTAATGGGAATTACATGTTGGATAATACAAGTATCATATGTCTTGAAATCATCATAATTCTATGAAAACACGTCTCGGTACTCTTTGAACAGGTGGATGAATGCTTGTCGTTCTTGTGGAGAATAACATGTTCTTAGGTTTAAATACTTTGGATCATCTTGAGTTACCAAGTTGACTTGTTCGAATGATAGCTTTGAGCTCCGAGTATTAGTGTTAATTAGTCATCTAAAGTGGAAAGTAAGGTATATAAATATTCCAAGGAAACTACACCTTTAGGCACATTATTTCGTTTCATTTCATTAGATGCCTCCTACAAATTCTTGTTGTGTTCAACCTCCTCAATGGTCACATCTTTGAATACATCTGTATTGGCCAAAAAATGCAGTATATGTTGGTTGTCATTGAAAACATGAAAATTAGTTATGTTATCCGACACATATGGTTTATATATAATCTCAATCAAAAAACCATTTTTCAAAGGCAAAATTCTACCGGTTTCAATAGCTAACGTGTCTGCTACAAGATTTCTAATTCTAGGAATAAAAGTAATATTAAATCTTGAAAATAAGTAATAAATCACCATACCTCCTATTGATAGTTTTTAAAACTTGTTGAAACACAATGGATAGTTTTTTTTACCTGTCGAGTAACCACTTTTGAGTCACCAATTACCTTGAGGAGTTATACCTTCAGGTCGATGGCTTTCTTTAACCCAAGAACAAGTGCTTCATATTCGACAATATTATTAGTGCACTCGAACTGCAAATGACATGATCGGATGTACTTATTATTATGTGGGTCTATGAGAATCCAACTAGCTCGAGATCCATCATGTGTTTTTGAACCATCAAAGTACAAACTCCAAATATTATCAACTACTGCACTAGTTCCTATATTGCTATTACTATGTACATCTATATTACAAGATTCATTAAAACTAGTTGGAGTACAATGAAGGGGCTCCAAGTGTGTATCTGAGGGGATGGGTGATGTTTATGCTTAATAACACTCATGAACAAATTCCAAGAAACAATTTCCAAAAATTAGATATGCAAAGGCAATGAGCTCATTATGACCCTCAAGTGGTGTCACAATATATTTCATATAGGGTTCACTCTCCACTCAAATATGGTTGTTTATTCCCTTATATGGAAGCCATAAGTGTGAACAATCTGCAGAAAATTACCCTTGTAATTTACTAAACCAGTCTCTACTTCAAAGTATGCGATAGGTTTTGGGGGTGTCCATAATCACAATGTTTATACATTGGAGTACCCAGTGGTCAGATGAAAAACATATAATAACATTCCTGTCACATGAGTTCACTAATAGCTTGGAAAAGTGATATGTCCAACTCAATGATTTTTGCATCAATTTTATCCCATCTAGTGTTAATTTTCTTGGCAGCATATAATGGCATTACATTCGCACATGCAACCGAATTGAATAAAAAATTATGGACATTATAGTTAAATATTTTAAAAGCTAGCAAAACTAGGGGGCATATATTGTTAGCATATAAAGTTACAACATTAGCCATAGATTTTAGGGTTCTAGAAGAGTTACCAGACACCTTTTGAGAAGAAGAAGCTTTGTCACCTGATGAAGGTTGTGAGAAGGCTTGGAAAATCAGTTCACTTTGGCCTGCTATCTTTACAAGATAAAATATGGAAATGTTGGTATGAGATCCTTTTAAGTCTTCGACTATATTGTAATAAATAGCTTCATTTATATTAGGAAATGCTATATTTTTCGGGCGCATGGCTGTATTAGAAACTTTCAGTGCGATAAAGTTGTTTTTGCTACTAGTGGAAGTCTTCTTAGAAGGAGCGACATTTCCAGACATGTTTTTCTCATTATGAGTAGGGTTGGTTGTTGGTGAGATCCTTTTTAATAGTTGATCCTTCATTTTTTCGTCTCGTCACCTCCTATTCATAAATGGGAAATTTTCTTCTCAAACTATAATGACCAATTTGTTTCTGACGATGGTCATCACTTTGAGGTGGTGCTTCAACACTCTTATTGTCAATATTGAGAATAAAATCAAAAGTGTTAAATAATTGTCCCATACCTGTTCTTTCCTCAGTTTTTCAAGTTCAATTGTTTCTTTAATCTGCTCAGACTGCTCATATACTAGTAAAGTATCAATGATATATGCTTCCAGAGCATTCATATTGTGGTTCCACTATCGGGATTTTTTCTCTGAATTCTATTCCTGATGGAAGGAGTAGTAGTTATCCATGCCTATACTTTCAATATCAACACAACATTTGAACTCTGGGAAGCCTTAGTTGGATGATTTTTTTTGTTATTATTCCATTTGAATAATAAATACTGAGGGGGTTGGCTATCGATAGAAGCCTCGCTTGACTTTCTCTTTAATTCTAATACTTTGTTAGTGAGTTCCTTTAAATATTTAGTCAAGCTTTAAATATCAATAGAATCATTTTCCTAGCCTTACTTGAAAAATTTTGAGACATCTTGCCAGTATCCTTGGATTCTTTAAATTATTCCTCATCAGTAATTTCTCCAATGTAATCCAAGTCTTTCTCCATTGTGATTGCTTTTGCAAAGTCCAATTCCAGTGTCTCCTTTGCACCTCTTTTAACAGAATCATAAGTTTTTGTTGGAAAGGAAAATTTATAATAATATATCGTGATAGAATCGTGAGATTATGTATTCGGGGGGGAATTTTCGATATGTAGTTGAAACTTTGATTGAAGTCTTTGAATTTATCCTTTCCCCCATATTAATATTTCCAAGATCCTTTAATAATATGGAAGGAGTCTTATCATATACAAATTTATCCAAAAAAAAAATTTAAACTACCTCCAACCATGGATTGAATTAACAGGAAAACTATGGTACCATGTTACTCCTCTAGCTTCTAAAGTGAAAGGAAAAGTCATACAAGAAACATCATAGTACCATACCTCCATAATTCATAGATGAATGTAGAAATAATCGATATGATCTTATACCTTAGGCTTCTTCTCAAGATCAAACTTGGATAACAACTTCTTTAGATGTCTAGGAATTTTATGGAGGTTATCTAGAATAGAGGGTGGCCCTTGGGCCATCCAATACAAGTCATGATCAACCATTTATTTGTCTCCTTACTCCTCCCCCTTTTATGAATCTGATGGACCTTAACCTTCACCATCCACACTATCATTAAACTCGAAATCAATTTTCATTTGTTCTCTGTCAGAAAGAACAATATCTTCCTTGTACTCTTCGTGAATGGGTAGAAGAGGATCTTGTTGAACTATGTCTTCTGAATAATCTACTAATTCCTCAATAGTGTAAAAGGCCAAATATTCCACTGATGTAACCAATACACCAGTATCAGTTTTTTATTTCTTCTTGGGATGATGAGAAGTATTATGATAAATAGTGAGTGAATCGATAACTTTCACAAGCCGGTGGGTAATAGGTCGAATCACCCATATTTTTTTGTATAAAACTTCATAGACCAACTTTAGACAAGGTTGAGAAGACCTTCCTACCTCGGGAATGGGAGTAGGGACGTTACTTAGGATATTACTACCTTGTCAAAAAGATGAATTTTTGGAATGTGAAGATTTATCAGCCATATAAAATCATTTTCTCTCCTTCTAGCTCCAGATGTTAACGGTGCTGGATACTGCCAACATACATGGAATCTCCCCGATATGAGGTACCAATTAGACCTGAAATTGTTTGGTGTAAGAGTCCCATCTGTAAATCTTACCTGAGTGCCATCAACTTAGATATTTTCCTTGGCTTAAGGAATTTGCATGAGCAAGTAGTGTGCATGTTCTTTTGAATGAGCAAGAGAGTGTGCCTTGTATAATGTTCAATTCTAGATGTATCAAGGTTCTTTCACTGAAAGGGAGAGAAAGTGAGCCTCTAAAATAAAAGTAATAGTAATAATTGTTGAAATTGGAAACAAGAAGCACTGAAAATGGCACCATAGGGGGCTTATGATTTAATTTTCCCTTGATTAAATTGGAAGAGAAATTGTAATTTCATCTCATGACAACTTGTATTAGTTAACTGAGTCAGGCAGACTTAGTTAGATTAGGAAAAATTCTGCTGAAATTTTGTTGAGCATATATAAAAATTTATGTGAAATGTTTTCAAAAACAAATAGAAGATATGGATTCCTTATGAGAAAATACCCAAATTCAAAAAAACAAATCGGTCAAATCAAAGTTTGGATGAGAGAAATATCATCGATTTAAATTCATATCATTTTTTTTTTCAGAAAATTTTGTGATGGCAGGACAATTACAACATGCACAAGTCAAGAACCTATATGCACTTGAGGTACCAGATGCATGCAAATATTTGAGGAGAAAAGAAAAGGTTAGAGACTTGGTGGTTGAGAAGCCTTAGAAGAAGTCTTAGAAGGTTGTGGAGCAACCACAACTAGAGAAGCAAAGAGGATACCGAGTGGAGGCATCATCTCAAGAAGAGACCTTTAGTAGGGAGAAATTTTGAGCTAAAGGGGCAGAGGGAGCACATGCTTCCATACCTATAGGAGAGAGGTCAGGAAATGTGAGGACATAATCCCAAGAGAATAAATTTGGGCAGGATCCATTGAGATGGCTTGTCTCATGGATCAGACTTGGCTACGAGGGGCCCAAAATACACAATGACATATGTCATATACCGGAGCATAGATCAGAGTTGGAAGCATTGCAGATGGAACAGATGCAGAGTTAGAAGCAACCCAAAGTTTTCAGTAGACATTTCAATAAGTAGCAGGAATCACAGACTTTGATGAGAGATGCATCATACTGATTTAGTTATGAAGGCTATTCAATTTCACGAGTTGTGGGAGAAAACAACACTAGAAAAGAGTTGCATGCAAAAAATTCCAAAGGCACTGGATCAGGATAGAGTTGAATACCTTTCTTGTTGAGAGGGAGTGTTGAAATTGGAAAGAAGAAACATTGAAAATGGCACCCAAAAATGGCACCATAGGGTTCTTCTAATTTAATTTTTCCTTAATTAAGTTAGAAGAGAGATTTAATCTCATCTCATGACAAATTCTATTAGTTAAAAGAGTTAGGAATACCTAGTTATCTTAGGAAATTCAATTTGAAGGTCAGAGAGGTGGCATGTAGAATTATCCCATCATTTTAAGGGGTCTAGTTATAGTTATTTTTGAGTTGTAATAAGTTAACTCAATTATTTGAGTTAAAATATATTTAACTAGTTCTAACTGGGAGATGAGCTAGTGATAGGTTCAGTGAATTAAATATGATTTAATTCAAAATTATTGGTCAATCAGTTAACTGGTAATTCTCTATAAATATTTTTTGCATGTCAGTTCTAAGGAAATCCCAGTCTATGTTGAGGTTAAAGGGAAGATAACTATCAGTTGTATAATTAGAAAATTGTACAGGTCATGCATGAGGTCATAGGGAAGCCTTCAAGGTATTGTGCAATCAATAATTGGGAATTTCATAATTAATAGGGGCTGAATTATCCCAAGAATGCATAAGGAAGGAATGCCAAGCCTAGGCAAGAAAATTTTTAAATATTGGACCAAACTTTCCAGATTCAAGCCTAGATCAGAGTGAGACAATTCGCAGAGGTTTCTAAGTGAGGGAAATAACATTGTATTGTTTCATGGTGTTGAATTTATGAAATATACAAATAGTGGGGTTTTGAGAAGTTACTTTCCCCAGATACATATTTTGTTGTGTGATTGATAATTTCTTTCTCTTAATTGTTTGTGATTATAAGATTGAATTTTGTTTCGGCAAATTTGTAGAAGGATTTAGTATTTTTTTTATTACATTACAAGATCAGATTGAATCCATTTGTATAATTTCAACACTAATCCAGTGGATATGCATGCACATGAACAATAAAAAATAATTAGACATAAATTGTAATAGTTCACATAGATGCAACGATCATTAAAATAATCACAAGACATTTCCAAAAATTTGAGCACCAAATCATAGAAATAGTTCAATTAATTTGGTACATAAGAAAGCCAAAATAAACCAAAAAAATTAAAATAATAGTCTTAAAACATCCATGATCTATGCATGAAAATGTGTTAGCCAAATGGCTTCAAAAATTAAGAAAAATTTCCAAGACACATGAGTACAACAAACATCACCATACCCAATATTAGAGTGTTAGAGCCACTACTTTCTCCCAAAAAGTATCTCCATCTCTCCAATTCCTTGTGGAAGGAGCTAAGGTTAAAAGAATTTGTCTTGAGTAATGAGGCTCCTTTTATAACTTGAGGCATGACCTTTCATATCATGATGACCCTTGACTTTCCAACTTCTAATGAACTTTGGACTTCTATAACTGTTGAACTTCCAAATGACTTTTGGAATTACATATGACTCTTGTAATTACATTTATTTTTTATTTCTTCACATGGATATTTTGTCCATACATGAATCTTGGACTTATAATTCTTTGTATTTACCATAATTACATCATTACGTCATGATTTACACATCATCATGTGGTGAGGACATGACAAGTCACTATCATTGATGACTAGGACTCATAGTGACTCATGAGTTGGACTTTCTTGGAAGGTGAAAATGTTTCCACTTATATCTCTTATCTTGCATGAAGCTTCCATGTTGTTGATGTATTCACCCTCCAAAGGGTATTTGATAATATGGAGTCTTTTAGGCTACTTCGATCATTTCGATTTAAATGTGTTCTTCAGTTTAGAATGCTTCCTTTCACTTCCCTCTTTGCCCGTTCTTCTTCATGTATCTTTCAGATGTTGTTCTTAGAATACCGGAATTTAAATCACCCATGTAAAGAAAACATAATCTTGAAAACATCATATCCTAAAATGTTCCATGCATATTTTCTATTCAAGGATTAACAGTGTGCTCGGGAAGAACAAGGGGCAGTTTTGGGCGTAAGGGCGCACTTTGAAAGGCTGAAGGGATGAATATTCAAGACTTTATGATGTTCTCATGCACTTAAGACATGAAAGGAGGCCACAGGGCGCAGTTCTAAAGGCTGAAGGGGTTAGGCATCGAGGCTTTAGGGTGTGCTCATGTGCTCAAGGAGGGTGCAATTCTTTGAGTCGAAGGAGTGTGCTCAAGAGGAAGAATTTATTTTTTTGGGTGAAATTTGGAATAGGGAAGGATAATGATGATTGGGAGTGGATTATTTTCTCTTGATGGGCACATGGTGCACTTATGAACAAAACAAGAGTCCTTTATAAGGCTTAAGAGTGTTCTTTTGTGCTCTCCTAGTCCTAGTGCAAACATAATGAATTTAGACATGTAATCAAGCGAAATGCATATTAACTCATCAGTAATACTTAAACATACTTGAAAAATGTGAAATACAGATCAAAACACTAGTTTACAAACACTCGCCAAGTATAATAAAAAAAATATGTGCAACTGCGACCGAAAGTGTCATTTTACAACAAACAACAATATTTTAACCATGAAGCGCACTAGAGATGTTATAAACAAAGCGAAGACACTTAGGAATGTTCAAGAACACTTGAAACATATGGAATGAATTGAAACGACACCTGAAGACCAAGGTAACACTTGATGTGATAGCTTGGTAGGCTCCAACATTTGAATGTAGTGAATTTTTGGAGGATGTTGTAGCAGTGACAACACTTGGAAATACACTGGATGAACTTCAATTTATCTGCCTAGGAATATATTTTCAATTAAAGTGTGTTTCCAAGTGTTCTTAAAAAAATTATAGATTCTAACCCTTCTCCTCATCTATTTATAGTGGAATGCTTTGATTTTATTTCTCATCAGTCTTGAAGATGAACCACACTAGTTGGTTCGAAACGCGTTGATCAAATTCTTTACTATGTGATTTTTACCGAAAGATATCTTTATATCATTTTTTTTTTGGTATATTAAATTCCAATACATATGACTTATATCATGTGTTATGGCTAAGTTGTTGTAGATGACCTCAAAAAAAATAATTTATAAAACAAGTTATTACTTGAACATTACTAGTTGAAGTCATTTTTAAAAATTGAATTTAAAATGTATTTCAATCCTATTTGTTTATTTTAATTTAACCATGAACATATATTTTAGTTCATTTAAGTATCAAAAATGACTTGCATCATAGTCTAAGATTGTACTTATTTTCTTAGTTTATTTCTTAAGAATTCAAAATTGTTATCTTCTTAGCTATGTATGATAATAAACTATCCATATGAAAATATATACAAATTACATTATACACACGAACATCCAAAAACTGAAATAATGATCATCCATACACTGAAATAATGTTCACGCATCCATAAAATGTCCATGTATGAAAATATACAGTCTTTAAATCACATGTGAATATGCCCTATGAAATGGGCCTGAAAATATACAAATTATCTATGATCCACTCTATAAAGTATCACTTTAGAACTCTTATGTGTGTTCTGTTGCATAGAGTGAGCATCCATAATCCAATACTGAAATACAACACATTCAAATTAAAATTAACTAAAACATTATTTTTACAAATATAAAAAATCTGGAAATAAATGATTTTGAGTTGTTCATTTAAATAGTCCCCTACCTATGACTCAATCGAGTGCAAATGGAAGTCAGGTGGGATGGGGTTCTGATCAATTTGGGTTTGGTTCTCCCTTGGATGTGGCTCAATTTCTCCATACCCAACATCCCACTCATGTGTCCACATAACTACAACATCGACACCCCTCTACATTTGGGCCCGTGCACATAATGAAAAAGAAAAATTATAATTAATATATGACTTAATTAACATGCATACAAGTAACTTAAAAAAGTAAAATTTTGAAATATTAAGAATAAAATAATTCACCTCAACTATTATTCTATGAGTGTTAGGAGGTGGAGGTGGAGGTGGAGGAGATTGAGCCATGGAAACATGCACTAGAGGAGGATTCTTTGGTTGTTTAATTGCTCCCTTGGATGACCTCAGAATATCATATGTGTAGTTGGGTTGTGCATGCATGTTATCATGAAATTATTAATATAAATTCAATATGATACAAACTTATTAATATAAATAATGTAAAATTTGATGATAAGAGTCAAAAGTTTCATATATGTGTGTCTGTGTGTGTTTGTGTGTGTTTTGTGTCATGTGGGTTGTGCACCCTCGAACTATCATAGATGGTATCATGACATGTACATGCATATGAAAAAAGTTGGTCATGCCCTAAACTATCGCGATATGAATCATCATGTAGTGAAACTAGTGGGCCACGAGGAAAAAAAAGGTGGTCCGCTCATCTCTCTAGGCAATGTGACATGTACAATGGCCAATGACCTCTGCATGTTATCTACAATGGTATGTTTAGTCTCAACTTTAAGCTAGGATGACTACTCTAGCATTGTCGACAATACCACGCTCTAAGGTGGTGGTGGCAAAAATATCAGAGGTGGTGCTACATGTGCAGGGTCCCTACGAGCCCTGACACGTTCATAACTACATTCCTAACTAGGTCCATAAAACAAAGATCCAATTTTGGGACCTACTCATGGTGGGGGAACTGGTCCCAGGCTCCAATGAATCGATCATAAAGAAAAGGGGTCGCATCAACATTATAAAAATATTTTGGTGGAATTAGACCAACATGTCTAGCATGAAATTATGGAGGGATGTCAAACAACTACCCATGAATATCAATTTTCTTGGTGGTGTCTTTCATTACCTTCCAATTTTGTGGGCTTCTAACCTCTAGCCTCATAATCCTATGTATGGAATATAGGATTTGGATTTGTGGGCCACCCTCTCGTATGTATCGATCAACTTGTTTATGCTATCCAACTCAGACACAAACTATACCTAGTAGGTGAACTACAAGATATTTTATCTATCCATTGTGTGATCCATATCTGTTGGGCCCTAACATCCTCAATTGTGATATTGGCTATAGTGCAGTTCCACGGAGGGATCGACACTGTACTTTGATCCTCACCTTCACCATGCTGAGGTTATGCAAATCATACACACACACACACACACACACACATATATATATAGAGAGAGAGAGAAAACAAATGAGAAGCATAATAAGATGTACATTAGATTCAAACACATAAATTAAAGACAATTTCAAGACATAGACACATAAATTTTAAAGGGGATTTAAAATGCAATACGTATACCTACAATAAGTGAAGAAGGTCCACTATCAGTAAAAAGATCATCAACAGCAAGAAAAACACCACCTCTAACATTTTGACTTGTGTCAGACCAAGGATATCTGAGTGGAAAAGACACTCTAGTATGACTACGTGATCTAGCCTGACCATGTATAACATATCCCCCAACACTCCGATCGGCTACGGTTGGGGGGTCTATGGGAGATGGATCTGCAAATTACATATAGTACATATAAACTAATCCAAGAAAAAAAATTGATGTAGAAATAATGTTGACAAGAAACCATTTATAAACTCAAGTGGAATAATCTAGGCTAAAGTATTAAACTAAATATAGTGTGTATTTTGATAAATTATCAACCAAAGTATTGAGTTCCATGTAAACACAATCGAAAAATGTGAACTTGAAAATCTAACTTACACTTTCTCCCATTTATAAATAATTCATTTTCCTCATAGAGTAGAAATATGTAAATATAAGTAAAAAATTGAAATAAACCTATTTGAGAAACTAATAAAACTTCATGCCAACCAAATACTCCATAAGACAAGTTTTTATAATGTTTGATTTTGACACATGACATGTACTAGGTGCAAGCACATGAAGACAATGTTTCTGGTATGACACATTACATAATGAAACGTTATGGTACAAATTAGAAAAGAGTCAAAATGCTTATATTTTCACTTAGAATGCACTTTCCATCATAGATTTAAAGTATGTATAATTGATGCATTGTTGAAACTTATATATATATGTTGCATTATATAGTTAAATAAAAATATAGGAAGTGTAAGTTACAAAATCATTACTAAACAAATAAATTTAATAAGGGTGGGACTAAGAAATACATAGTTGTCATGTATAATTATATTAACTAATTCTACCAATATGAGTAATGGAAATTTTAAGGATAGCTACAATTTATAAATCAACTCAAGTCTTAAAAAAAATTGTTGAGGATCACCCATCTTATGTTAAATTATGAAAAGCACACTATGTTAAATATTTATAAAGCTATGTTAAATTTTATATATTTGTGTGTGAGAGAGAAATTTTATATCTATAACTATGTTATATATCTGGTTATATAGTAATGTTACATGCTATGTTATATTATATAATTATATATCTAGTTATCACTAGTACAAAATAGCTAATTAGTTTCTAAAAAATGACTAAAATTTGCATATAAATGACTATTTTTCGGTCGGTGGCCAATAGTAGCTAATTTATAGTATCTTATAACGCAACCAACTTTTAGTCATTTTTAACTTAGTCATTAATTGGTTATCTCAATTTTGTTGTCTAGTAGTATATTTGGTCATTAATTTAGTCACTTATTTAGTCATTAATTTAGTCATTGATTTGTTCATTGATTTGGTCATTGATTTGGTCATTAATTGTCACAATTAATGACCAAATATACAAAAAATATATATTACTATATAATCACCCGAGAAAACCAATTAATGACCAGAAAAGTATGACCAAAATGTTGGTCGTGTTATAAGATACTATAAATTAGATACTAATAGCCATATATATGAAAATTTTAGTCATTGTTTGAAACTAATTAATGACCAAAGAAATCTGACTAAATTTTTGGTCGTGTTATAAGATATTGTAAATTAGCTACTAATAGTCATATATACGCAAATTTTAGTCATCGTTTGAAACTAATTAATGACCAAAGAAATATGACTAAATTTTTTGTTGTGTTATAAAATAATGTAAATTAGCTACTAATAGTCATATATATGCAACATTTAGTCATTATTTGTAATCATAAATTTATCATTAGCAGTGTTCATTTATCTTTTTTTGGTAGTTTCATACTCATTATATAAACGACTAATTTAGTGTTTTATATTTATTTCATTCACTTTCATTAATAATCATTATAAATGACTAATTTAGTCGTATATTTATTTTATTTGTGTTCATCATTAATAAAATATAAACTACTAATTTAGTAGTTTTAAATTTATTTGATGTGTTTATTATTAATCAACATAAACTAATTTGTATGGTTTAAAAAACATCATACAATGTGCATGTTCATCTAATATGAAAACATAAAGTTGCATATGTTAGTTACAATATTAAACAATATCAAGTGAAATTATAAATAATTTCAACGACATAAATTATATTATATGAAATGTTAAAGTCTTGCAATGAGTTTCCAACTTAATATTGGTTGGACTACAATTTACACATGAAATGATGTTTCATCACTTCAAAACATTATCATTATGTTGCCAAGGCATTGCACATGAATTCATCAACTCTGAAGACCTGACCATCAGTATCTATATGTGTGTCTTATGCGGGATATTGGCTCTAAGGGTATCACCAGACCAGTTCTCTTCTCTCTTTTTTTTCATTTGTCACTCCAATGTTATTGCTCTCCTCTTTCTTCAATTTTTTATTCTTACCATCAATACTGAGTTCATTTTCTGAAAACAAAGGAAGATAAAATGCAAAGTGTAAGACATGAATGACAATGAACACTAGAATATAAAGTAAATTTTACTATAAATAGTTCATACGACATATAACTCAACATTAGCAATGTCAAATCCATTTTCCCCCATACAAGTAAGAAACTCGAACAATTTTTCTTTAGTTGGGCGATAGTGGCCACTATAATGTGGCCAGATGACCTATATAAAAAATCCAATAAAATTTCACCATATATAGAAAAGAACACCTTAGTAACTTAGTATTGAAACTTTAGGGAAAGCTTAGGAACAATCATGTCAACTAAGTTATATGCTAAAATGCTAAAGTTGTAGATAACTTGTGAAAACAAATAATATGAGGTGTGATGTTTAATCCTTGTCGTTTAAAAAAATAATATGAGGTGTGATGTTTAATCCTTGTCGTTTTATTCGCAAAAACATTTCATTTTCTAACACATGAACTTGGTCAAGTATATAAACAACATGTGCTCAAATAACAACATGAAAGTAAACTTTTTTGATATTCATGAGAATATTTTAACAAAAAATAGTTATAAGAATTCCAATAAATATCGTGTAATACTAATTTCATCTTCAAGATTTGGTTGTTTTTCAAATGGAAATGATACCAATTATTTTCAATTTGACAGTTAAACGACAAAACAAAATCAAAAGAAACGTCCAAAATACAATCAAACAATAAAGAGAGGATATCATGGAATGGAAATTGCAACTATAAAATTTTTTTTTACCTGTCCACCGATGTCGTGTCTGGCATTCCTAAAACATTTTCTTAGCCAAAATAACCTTGAGGTGAAATAATTAGAACATTAAAATCCATATGAATTCCTACTATAAATATTTCCAAAGTTGATGGGGCATGTGCCTAAAGGATATCTAACAACAAATGAATCATATTCAAGACGTGTTATGCATTGTCTCCCCATATTGCAGGTGAATTCACCAACTTTGAAGAATTGACCATAAGTATGTATATGTTAATCTTATGCAGGATATTAGTTCGAAGGGTATCACTAGAACAATCTCTTCTCTCACTCTTTTTGCACTTGTCACTCCAATGTTATCATTCTCTTCTTTCTTCAATCCGTACTTCTTACCATCAATAATGAGTTCCTTTTATGAAAACAAAAGAAGATAAAATGCAGAGTGTAAGACATGAAAGATGATGAACAATAGAATATAAACTAAAGTAGACTATAAACGATTTATACCACATATACCTCAACATCAACAATGTGAAAATCAATTTTCCCCATAAAAGCAAGAAAATCTAACAATCTTTCTTTAGTTGGGCGATAGTGGCCAATATGTAGCCAAATGACTTGTATAAACAAATAAAATAAAATGTCACCATAAAAAAAAACACCTTAGTAACTTAGTATTCAACATTCAGGGAAAGCTTAGGCACAATCATGTGAACTAAGTTACATGCTTAAAAACTCAAGTTGTACATAACTTGTGAAAACAAATAATATGAGATGTGATGTCTAATAATTGTCTTTTTATTCAAAACAACATTCATTCTATAATGCATACACCTGGTCAAGTATATAAACAACATGTGTTGAAATAACAACATTAAAGTAAATTTTTCTAATAGTCATGAAAATCTTTTAACACAAACTAAAAAAATTTCAATCAATATCATGTAATAGTAAGTTCATCTTTAAGCTTTGTTTGTTTAAATGGACATGATACCAAGAATTTAAATTTCATAGTTAAAAGACAAAACAAAATCAAAATAAATGTTCAAAATAAAATCAAACAAAAAAGAGAGAATATCATGGAATGGACATTGCAATTATTAAAAAAAAAAAACCATTCCACCGATGTCTTGTCTGTAATTCATAAAAACATTTTCTTGCCCAAAATAACCATGAGGTGAAAGAATCACAATATAAAAAAGCATGGAAATCTCTCCTAGAAACATTTCCAAAGTTGATGGCTTAGGTGCCTGAAGGATCTCCAACAACATACAAATCATATCTGAGACATGATTTGCATTGTCTCCCCATCCTTTTTCCAATCACATTTCTTGTAACCTGCCCACACCAGAGTCAAGTAACAAATAGAGTTGCTGAGATATTTACACAAGGAGAAAGATGTGGAAATAGAGTTTATGAAATATGAAGCAAGGTGCAAGTCTTCAGTAAATTTGACAAATAATTATAATATTTAAACATTTATATGGTGGATGAAAAGCAATTGTAAGTAAATAACATGTTGATGAAAAGTAGTTGGAGGTAAAGAACACATCAAATACAAAGGGCCATTGTTCCAATATGAAAAGATGATAGAATAAGACTATTTCATATTGATCTTATTTTTGATTTATTTAAAAAGGTGATAAACATATTCTAATGTCTAAGTTTGAGATTTCCAAATCTTTCCTTTCCAGACTGAATTATGATGACTTTCAACGATATGAAATCAAGTATAAAACCTTCACTATTTCTCAAAGCCACAAAAGATAAAATGAGAATAAGTACAAAAGCAACAAACATATACCAAATAAGAAGTGCCCAATTATAAATTGAAAGGAATATATTGACTCATAACTTGAAATTTATGCTAACAATTTCAACCATGCAGATTACTCTTTCAATAATATGTGGCTTATGTAGAATATAAGTAATAAATCTAAGTTGAGATATATTCTAAGTAAATATTTTTAGACCAGTAAAAAAAAATGTTGTGTCTAAAAAAAAGTATCGAGAACCTTGTAAGCATTTTCCAATTTGTTTAGAGTTGCCTTTCTGATTTAACCATCACGTTCTGTTATCAGAGTAGAAACACTGTTAATTTTGGGCAACTAGGTCCATACTCCAGGTTGCACTGCTCATATGATGATCATTATATTTTTTTTGGATTCCTATTTCGAAGAGGTGCAAGATTGATATAAATATCATCTTGTTTGGATGAGAATAACATATATTTTGATCTTATTTTACACACATGTGCTAGGTCAGCCAGGTTTGTAATGTAGGCTCACAAGCCTAATAGATGTGTCACACACCCTCATTGATTGATATAAATTGGAGAGAGATGATGTCCATTTCATCATCATCTCATCACACACGTTCCTCATGATCTGATTCATTCGTATAGCCTAGAAGAGACTTCTCTCTCTCACACGTGTCAATATGGATGTCAGAAATATGGATGATGCTGGAAATGATGCCGAAAATCTAGATGCTAGAAATATGGATGATGTCGGAAATGGATGTCGGAAATCTAGATGTAGGAAATATGGATGCCAGAAATGATGCCGGAAATGAATGCCAGAAATCTGGATGATGCCGAAAATATGGATGCCAAAAATGATGCCGGAAATTGATGCCGGAAATATGGATGATGTTAGAAATCTAGATGAAGGATTATTTTGTTGACCTGCATTGACTTTTGGAGCTGTCTTTGAGGGGTTTGTGTGACACTTGGAAGGTTGGTTGATCTGATGTTGAGAAATACTTTGCTGGTTGATGCATCCTGTTGAATGTCGTAACGCACATAACTCTCTATCTTTTTTGTACAAGAATAATTGTAAAATCTAATCTACATTATTTGGCTTGTCTTCTGTCTATCTATTATTATGTTCTCTCAGCATTTTACTTTCATGTTTATGTGTTGAATTGGGCCTATAAGAAAGATTAAAGTAAAACTACATTAAGCTTATAAAACATACCATGTTTCTCTAACATTAACATGGTATCAGATCTGAGGTGAAGACAAAGCTCAAGATAGTGTGAAAAGAAATCACCGAAGAAGAATTCTTGTCAAGGACCAATGGTCTCATGATAAGTTGACTAACAAGTCTGATTATCATGCATGGAAGATATCCTTGGATTTAGCATTAGAATATCAAGATGTCATGGAATATGTGCATGGGAATATTCATGAGCCTCCATCATATTTTATGAGTCTCACAGAAATCAGGAATGATCTCCTTGCCATAGGAGAAGTAGCTGATCGAGAGCTCATCCTCATTTCTCTTGGAGGACTTCCCCGAGACTAGTATGTATTTAATAATATGATTCTTAATAATAATATGATTTCTGATTTTAATGAATTTTTGACTAGATGCACTCAAGAGGAGACAAGAATGATGGATAGAGATCATCCCTCTAATGGAAATAGAGGTGACCCTACTGCCTTCGCCGCTCATGCAAAGAAGAAGAACAATGGTGGCTCAAGAAATCAAAATCATGGTAGAGCGGGGCCCAAAGGAAGGAAGGGAAGATGTTACACTTGTAACAAGACTAGTCACTATGCACGAGAGTGCCCTAATAGAAGGGACTCTCTCAGGGATGATGATAACAAAAACTTCAGGGGGAATGGAAATCAAAGGAACAACAAGTTCAAAGGAAAAAGGAAGGCTTCCTATGATCGTAGTGGAAATGGGAAACCTTTCAAGAGGTCAAAAATTCCATGTACGTTGAGTCTAATGTTGTTGATAATAAGAAAAATGAATATATTCTTGTATCTTCCCTCTCTATTACATCTCCTCCTGACACCCTGGATGTCTAGTTCATTGATAGTGGTGCTTCAAGGCACCTCACTGGTTATAAAGAAGCCCTCTATGATTTGATTGAGAAGGATACTAATTTAGAAATTATCCTTGGAGATAATGCCACATATCTCATGAAAGGGATAGGGACTATGACCCTTCATATATCTCAAGGTCCAGTTTCCCATTTACAAGATGTATTTTATTTACCTGATTTGAAGAAGAACCTTATGTATATTTCGGAAATGGAGGACAAAGGGTTCAAGGTCGCATTTGTTGATGGAAATCTGAAAGAATAACTTCAAAGAAGCTCTTCGTATTGGCTTTAGATTTGATACACTCTATCCGGTTGGAGGAAGTCCATTCGGGGCCATGTCATGTGATACAACTCTTCAAACAGAGTTATGGCACTGGAGGTTTGCACACCTTCATTATAATGCCCTTCCCAAAGCAAGGAAGGTGGTGATAGGGATGCCTGAATTTAAAGATGACCATGAAGGTATATGTCAGGGTTGTGCTGAAGGGAAGCATAAAAGGGAACCATTCCCCTCAGGTTTCATAAATACAACTTATATCTTGCAGTTGATACATTTTGATTTATCTGGTATGCTTCCCGTGACATCCTTGGGAGGATGTTCCTATTACATGACTTTTACAAATGAATTCTCCCGCAAGACCTGGATATATTTCTTGAAGAAGAAGAAGTTATAGGGTTGTGTTTAGTAGTTACAAGATTTTGTTAAGTGCTAAGTATAATAATTGTGCTCAACGAAGTAATGTAGCACAATTAAGGGTATCATTACATTATGAAAATGGCGGACTATTCATCGAAAGGAAATAAGACATGTGTGTACGTTGAAGACCAATGAGCAAGGTGAAGTGAAGGTGCAAGGTGTGCACAAGACATTCTATAAAAAGGTGTTGATATCTCATTAAGGATCACATACAGTTGGAGAAGGGAAATATAGTTAGACACCGAGCTCTCTAGTCCTAGTGTAGAAAAGAGCAGGACGGTGTAGAAAAGAAGGATCAGCTTAAAGAGTCAATGAAGAAGAAGTGACAAGGTCTTAGAGGAATACAAGGGTCAAGGGTTTGTGTCATGGTCATGGTACTTGTCATCTAAAAGTCTATAATAATAATTTATTGTGGGTTTTCCTCTCCAAGAGGGAGAGGTTTTGGCCTTGGCTCGAAGAGCATAAAATTGTGTCTCTTGTGTTTTGGTAATTGACTTGATGAAAGACATAATAAGCTAAGAAGACAAGACATAAGTAAAAGAAGTAAGCTCACAAGTAATTATCAAGAAGAGAATTTGAATTAAACCAATCCCTACCTAATTCTCAACAAAATCCATGTTGTCCTATTCACCTTATGCACACAAACAATAAGGACAATCAGAAATAAAATTTTTTACCACCTTAGAGGAATCCTTCCAAATTTGCTCCTATACTATCTTATATAGTGTATTTTTTCCTTTCCAATGAGCCCTTATTTGTCTCGAAACTCCTAGTAGTTTGTGAGATATTGAATTTTTAAGACTAAGAAAATTACACCTAACAGTGAGCCGACCTGCACTTTGGCACACATGTCGGCCTCCCCTTCTAGAAGGACATTTCCTTTAAAACATGGTAAACTACTATAAATATAAACCTCTGCTCCTTAGTTTTTGATAATAAAATTCAGTGAAAAAGTTAGAGCATAACCGCAGGAGTGACTTGGAAGTCGATGAATAAAATTTGTTTGGGTCAAAAATTTGTGATGGTTATCTATTCCTTCGGACTTGTGATAAGAATTGTGCTAGAAGACATAATTTCCGATTGCAAACCAAGGTACAACACTAGTATTTTTTGTTGTGAACTCCTTGATCGAATTGTGGAAGATTATATTGATTCTTGTGTAGTAACTATAGCAGTTTCAGACTATGTATAGACTCTTGGCTCAGATTTCTTTGTTGGATTGTCCAGACTTTGCATTTCTCTGAAGCTTCCAGTGGATAAGACAACAATATACTCTCTGTATTTTGGACCTGTCACAAAACGTTCCATACCTTTGGACCTGTAAGAGGAAGTTACAAAACCCTTGGACCAGTGGAAATCGAAGTTGTGGACAAAGTTATAAGACTATTGCAAATTGCAGTCCTCAAACAACTTCGATCTTGAGGATATTCTATGGAGACTTGAACCTCCAGTAAACAAGCTAATTGGAAGCTTGGTACTATGAGGAGGGCTCATCGTATATATTCCTCAGATATACAACTCCTATCTCAGATTTTCTCAAGAGTTCAGACATGTGTGTGGACAAAAGGCTATTCGGACTTGTGGGAAACATTTTGAGCTTGGTGAGAAGGTATGTCTCAGCATTTAGTCTTGAACCTATTCTTGACCTCTACACGTGAATCTAGTGCTTGATAAGTTCTTTGTTGGGACACATTCTAGGCTAAGAGCTCTAAATTAATATCGTATGTACTTAGTCCAAGCCTCTTGCACATAATTTAGATTCCTTTTGAAGATGATCTTGGCAAACATTTTTTAGCAGGATTGAAGAAAACTTCTTTTATCTTAAGGAAAATGGTTAGCAGCTTTAGAACATGATTTGTGTAGTATTTAAAGTGAAATAATAACATGCCTGAAAGGATTGTTTGGTGAATTTATTTTAAGGTATTTTTGAAGGCCTATAACTACTTATTCTTTGCAATATTGGAGACATTTTAGGAGCAGGATGTTGAAGAAGAGTTAAGGCCTATGGACTTGGAGCACCTTGAAAAGAAGTAGAATATATCTTGTTGAAGATCTATTTGGAGCACCTTGACGACATGTTGGAGCATCTTGTGAAGACATTTTGAAACTAAACTTGGAGATATTTTTATCATGATGCATTGTTGATGACATCATGAGGCGACTTGGAGAATTTTCTTGGGTATGATGAAGAGAATTCTATCTATGCAAATTTTTCTTAATTCATTTTAGAACTTTAGATGAAAAACAAAGGCATTAGGATGATGCACAACAATAGTGTTTCTATGGAAATAAACTTAAAATAAGTAATAACAGATTATGCACAATATAGGAGTTTCTAAAAAGGAGAGAATTGAATATGAAAATGGAAGTGGAAAACAAAAAATAACAATAAACAGGTAAAAGAAAAAATATTTTGCAGCTATTGGCAGACAAACATTTGTTTCAAAATTGGCTGTGGAGAATGAGAATGAACTATCCACAAATATCTCACCCTGGAAAAGATAAGGGTCAATCATATCTATCTAAACCATACTTCTATTTTCAGCACAACAAGATGCCAAACCAAAATTAGAAATGTGCACTTTTATTTTCAAAAGAAAAATATTTACCCATTTTATTTGAAGATAAATGGCATTCATTTAAATGTGTTGGTAACTCGGAAAAATTATCAGTTAATAATTATGGAGATTAGGTACTTGAAAGCAAGAGAGCTTGGAAGCTTCAGAGCATAAAATCTTGAGGGCTTGAGCAACATGGAAAACAATAGAGCTATTACACGTCTAATTGACACAAATATATAGAAATTATGATGGTCTTTAAAGCGTCACAGGCTCATAGAATATACCAAACTTGCATTCTCCATATAGGAATAAATAAGCAGTATATCATTCCCATACTTGCAGTATCCTTGCAATGACACTAGATTCTTATGTTGGGCTCTTGATAGAGCTTCTACTTCAGCCTTAAATTCATGCTCCATCTGACCACATTCTCCTGTCAATATTTTAATTGAAATTTTTGTGCCATCTCCCAGAGTGGATCTATATACCAATCCAAAGCCTCCACAGCCAATGATGTTTTCTTGGTCAAAATTACCAGTAGATTTCAAGAGATCAAAAATAGCAATATCCTTACGATAATTATTCTGGAATAAAAACACCAAGTTATGTCCCAAGGCGTCAGAAAGCCTGTGAGGCATGTCAAAATCCATCTCGTCTACAACTCCCTGCTCTATTACCTATCTTCTTGATTGAATCCAAAGAACTGCAACCAGAAGAAAAGAAACCCCAACACCAACACTTATGGTTATGCCAAGAATGGTATTTATGTCCAGCCTAATGATTCTGTGTGCAGCAATAGGTACCCCCGGTACTGACACAGGAAGTCTACAAGTGGTAGTAAGAGGTTGGCCACAGAGATGAAGGTTTCCTTCAAAACTATACTTGTTAAAGGTATCAAATTGATGTCCAGAAGGTATTAACCCATGCAAGTGATTATTAGTGACATTGAACCTTGCTAGGAATGTGATATCCTTAAGGGATGGTGGTATGATTCCAACAAAATTATTGTTTGAAAAATCTAAGGTCTCTAAATTTTTCAAGTTAGAGAGTGTGTCTGGGATTATCCCCGATAAATTATTATGACTCAAATATAGAATATGAAGCATTTTCATCTACCCAATATCAAGGCTTAGAGTTCCACTAAGATTGTTTCTGGCCAAGTATAGTGAAGGGGAAAGATTAGAAAACTAATTGTAATGTAGCCCAAAATCATTTTGATTTTTATTTACATATAAAGGGGGTTGAAAGGGATTTTGAGATGATACAGGGGGTATTTGTATTGACTTAAAACTAGGTAACTCCATAAGATGCTTTGGAATTGGTCCTGACAGAGAATTATTTGACATGTCCAAATAAAAAAGATATTGAAGAGTGTTTAACCAAATAGGAATAAATCCATTGAGATAATTCCAGGAAAGATCCAAGACCTGTAAATCTGGACATTCTAGGAGCCAAACTGGAACTTTCCTGGAAAGAGCACAATTTACAAGACTTAATGTCGAAAGCATGGGAAATCCATGTATATAAGTTAGAATCATATCTCCATTAAAATTCTTTGACAGAAAAAATGTGCTAAGGTTATGACAGTCTTGCAGAGCCATTAGGGCACTTGTAATATTGATAAAAATGTTGTTTGAGATGGAGAAAAAAGAGAGAACCTGAATGGATGCCATACTGGGAGGAATTTCACTGCTTAATTTCTTTCTTGCCAGGCTCATAGACTGGATATTTTTGCAGGTCCACAAGCTAGGTGAAATACTGCCAGAAAAATTGTTACTAGCTAAATCTACATAAATTAGGTCAGGCAGGCTTGTAAAATTTAGTTGAATAACTCCTGTGAGAGAGTTGTTTTTCAAATTCAAAACTTTCAACTTCTTGCACTAGGACAGACTAGAAGGTACCTGAAAGGAGAAATCTCATCACGGGTACCTGGAGAATGACTTCTAGAGTAGGCTTTTGGTGGAGCTGGATTGCTATTCTCCTTTGTAGATGCTAGTTATCAGCTAGCTTGTTGCCAATTCGGCTGATGCCTTGGCTAGGGTGTTAAATTTAGTATTATTCTCTGTGTAGATATGAGAGAATGATATATGCTCAAAGAGTGAAATTGTTTTTTATCTAAGTGGAATTCAACCTATCGATAATGATGTTGTCTGCCTTATCAAATAAAAAAATGCTAAAATACCTGCACCTAATACAATGGGGTTGAATGCCTCAAATGTTGAAAAATGGGTTCATAGTGACCCTTTTGTCTCAAATGCCATAGATAAAGAAGACAGTGAAATTAAAATCAGGACATATGATGGTGTCATTGGTGCCCCTGAAGACAGTTCAGATTTCCAAAATTATGAAATGGCATATGACCTTCAAGAATCCAAATTTGAGGAGTATTTTGAGTTTCAAGATCCACCTTAGGAGCCCTTGGAAACTAGAAATGACTACAAAATTGATCACCGACTCCGTGAGGGTATGTTTATCTTCCTAGATTGTGGTGGAAGTGATAAACATACCTTTGGTACTAACAAACATAGTTATCTACCGCTGCAAGTTGGACAAAGCAGTCATAAAATGGTAATGTTTAAAACCCCTCCTATTTGTGATACTTATGACAAGTTGGATAAAGAAGGGTTTGAGTATTTAGTGAAGGATTTACCCTTCATTATGGTGAATTTTCTGAAGATGCACATACAAATTTTTTTAATTTTGGTGAACCTGTAAATCTCAAGTTCTATGGGAATGCTTCAGCTCATCTTTATGGAAATACTCATGTGCACCTCCAGTGTCATGAAGATACAGGTACAATGAAATTGATCCTGTCAACCTTGGATTTTTGCATGATGTCTCAAAGAAAATGTGCATTCAAAATTGTTGAATGGGTTTATGTGAATGCAAAGTAAGGTTCATCTCTAACAAAAGCTTTGCACGGTGATATTCCACATAAATCCATTCAAATATTTGAAGTATTGGAAGTAGAATATTTGATATATATGGTTTTTTCAAGTACATCTCTCCAATATTTCCAGCCAACACAGTTATCTACAGTAGAGTGCCAGCAGGAAGTGTTTGCAAGCATAAGATGCTCTTTTATGAGGACAAAACAATGAATTTCAGAAGGGATAGATTGTGCAATAGCTATGATCACTATATGGTTAATATCCTTATACTGTATTTTGAACCAGCTGAGATCACAACCTATCAGCATCCAAATTTTGACATATCTATGCTTTGGATATTGTTGAGGAAAGGAGAAAAGAGATGTTGTATAGACAAAAAGAGAGAACCCGAAGGGATGTCACGGCAGGAGGAATTTTACCCCTTAATTTGTTTCTTGCCAGTCTCACATAATGGATATTTTTACAGGTCCACAAGCTAGGAAGAATACTACCAGAAAAAAAAATTCTAGCTAAATCCAAATAAATTAGGCCAGACAAGTTTGTAAAATTCATTTCAATAACTCCCGTGAGAGAGTTGTTTTTCAAATTCTGAACTTTCAACTTCTTTCATTATGAAAGACGAGAAGGTACCTGAAAGGAGCAACCTCATCACGGGTACCTGGAGAATGAATTCTAGTGTAGGTTTATGGTGGAGCTAGAATGTTGTTCTCCCTTGTAGATGTCAATTATCAGCTAGCTTGTCGTCGATTCAGCTGATGCCTTGGCTAGGGTGTTAACTTCAATATTATTCTCTGTGTAGATGTGGGAGAATGATTTATGCTCAAAGAGTGCCATTGTTTCTGTACCAAGAGGATATCAACCTATCGATAATGATGTTGTCTGCCTTATCAAAGAAAACACTACTAAAACACTTACACCTTATACAATTAGGTTGAATGGCTCAAAAGTTTAAAAATGGGTGCATAATGACCCCTTTGTCTCAAATTTCATAGATAAAGAAGTCAATGAGATTAAAATCAAGACATATGATGGTGTCATTGGTGCCCCTGAAGATAGTTCAAATTTCCAAAATTCCAAAAGGGAATATGATATTCAGCAATCGAAATTTGAGCAATATTTTGATTTTGAAGACCCACCTTAGGAGCTCTTGGAAACTGGAAATGACTACAAAATTGAGCGCAGACCCTACATTATTTGATATATTTTTCTAAATTCTAGCATACTTCATTTTTACTTGTAACTTATAAAACTTTCCATGCCATGGATTTTTTATAGCCATTTACTAAGCCGTTTACTACATAAGCTTCATTTAGATCCCCTGATGATGGGTGCAGAAGGTTCAATTGGATCCCGTGATGATGAGCATAGTGTCCACATGAAATGTTGGGACATGTATACATTTTAACACAGTTCATATGTAGAAAGTATGGCACAATTATGGCTAGAAATGAAAATATTCATACTAAAATCATACTAATTTTTCACTGGATTTGATAACTGATCATTTTTTCATTTTCCTGTTCTACTGTTCTCTAAATGAATTTGATCATTCAACACAAATTTAAAGAAAAGCATTAGCCATATATATGCTTGGAACATATGGTAAAAGAAGATAGTGAAAATGGGAGCAATTAAGCTCCAAAATGTCATATGCACATCCTTGAATGTCTCATACCTTCCATTGTAAGCCTTAAGCCTATTAATCCATAAAGTACCTAAAGAAAAATTGAAAAATATGATATAAAGCCATCACAACAGTAGCTTGTTAGATAATCCAAATTCTCAAAAGTCACACGTTAGATTCATCTGATTGCTCAAAAAAAGAGATTAACCAAGTATTGGGGAAGGTGACTTAGCATCCTTTACAAACAAAATTCAATAGTAAACATCATTAATTTTGGAATGCTCCATGCAAAAACAATGATTGTAAAAACTATATATCTAAATAAAAGTTGGATATTTACTCATCCAACTATATGAGTGGCAAACTAAATGTTTCATCTTTTCCCCCTCTTCTGATGTTCATAGATATAAAACTACTCAGTTTATTTTTCCATTTCCATAACAAAAGCTAATCAATGCATTACCTTCATTACGAGGATTTTACAACTCAGTTTTACCTAACTATTCATGTTCTTATCCTTTTCTTTCTTGAAATAGTTTCCTAGTTGTTACGACTTGTCCTTAGATATTAGACATTTTCTTATTTATGACAACTTAGATATTGGTTCTATTTTTTGTAGATTTTTGGTGTAGCCTGGGAGGTACTCCCAACCCTGGTGATCAAGGGTTGGAGGTCAAAGTGCCACAAATGGGCTTGTGGGCTTGATATCCAAGCTTGGGGGTTTTGCACCCATTATGTTTGGGCCAAAACCATGATGATAAATCGACATGTGATGGATGAGTATGATAGTGATCGATGATACGATTCCAACTCATCAAGAATCGTTCAAATCTAAGTTTTTGTTATAGAGAAATGAATTTTTGAAGTTGACTAGGTAATTATTGGTTGCCAAGTCATGTAGGCTTCGTGTAAAACGGTGCCAATAGATGGGTCTCTTCAAGAAAATTCATGGAGGCTTAAAAGGATATAAATAAGAGTTTTCTTATCCTCATTTTAGCATCCATCCTTGTGCAACACAACACAAACATAAGCGTTGAAGGGTGAAGATATAACTATGATCTCGCTGCAGTGAGAAGAGGGCATACAAGCATGGGAAAAATTCTATTGTAGGGCCGTAGGAAGGTGACTGAGTAGCTAGAGAAGGGTCCGAGTAGTTGAGTGAAGGACCGAAGTGTTTTCCTTGAAAACCGAAGTAAGGGAGGGTTGTTTTGAGGTGAAAGGAAGGTGGGTAGCCTCTTAGAAGGGATGTTGCAGCCCTACACAACGTTGATGTAGGGTGCCACAGCTGTTTGAAGGGATGTCGAAGGGTTGGTGGAGGCTATAACAGCCCATCGTCATCAACAAGGGTCATATCCTTTCATATAATGGTGTCCATACCTCCTTAAATAAATTCTAGGTAGAAATAAGAGGACTGTTAGGGACTGGTTTATGTGCCCTAACCAAGCCTAGATTGCAACAATGGAGCTACAAGAAAACAGTAAACAAGGTATGTGTCTTTGATAAATTTTTTGTAGGTGTTGGATCCTAGATAGGAATAGTTTTGGATCAATTTGATAAGCATCCTATGTAGTCAAAGAGGAGGGTCAGACCTTTTGGTTAGAGACCCTAAACCAGTGACATTTTTCATAGTGAATGATCAGCATACTTGAAGCAGAATATTGTCGTGCATTGGGTTAAAGTGTTGACCATTGCTTGGTTAAGTTTGTAGGTTGATCGTAGGAGGCCTTAGGAGTTGTTTGGAGGAGCCCAAGTGGAATTTTGGGAGGCCTACCAAGTAGCCAAGGTGACAACATGTACATTATATCAGAAGGAAAGAGGAAAACAACAACATGGGTTGCAGATGGACTCATGTATGATGGTTTGATGGTGTCCTAGGAAAGGACACATTGAGGTGCATATATTTTCGCAATAGCTCCTCTATTGTAGGGAAAATGACAGATTGGTGGAGTGTGTGGGCAGCCATGTGTAAGGGTATCCCAGGTGTGGGGATTCCCTAACTAGGAGCAGATACTACAGCGTGAACTTGGACTCTCATGGATTGTTGGAGGGCAGCATGAGAGAGGACCATGTGTGGACGAGATTGGGCACTTATGGTCTACTAGAGGATAGTGTGATAGTGTCCATGTTGGAGCTGAAGTGTAGCACCTTGATGAACCAAGGTGACTACTAGCCTGGATGTTTTTGTTGGAGCTCGAGGGTCTGATCAACCAGGAGCAGGATTCAGGAGCCTAATACTTGCGTGTGGAGAAGTAATTCTACAGCAGATGATGGGAAATCCTCCTAGACGGTGTTCATTGTAGGATATGGAAATTTTGCAGTGATAGGTGGCATCCCTTTGTGCCTTATGTTGGTCTTCATCATTACAACACATGAATACCATAGTGGTTTGAAGTCCCTGAGTAGCTGAGGAGCACCAAGAAGATTGAGAGTCGTTCACAAGTAGAGCTGTGAACAGATCGATAGGATTCTCGATGTGTTGTGCCCTTGATGGAAGAAGGGACGGCTAGAGCACAGAATTGACAGTCAATATTGAGTGGTCAGATGGACTTGGAGCATTGATAGAGACACGATCTATAGATCAGGAGCCAAAGGAACGAGCAGGTGCAGGGTACGACCAAGAGGATCGGTTAGATGCTACAGCCAAATGGTTAGAGTATCTTGTCTTGTACTAGTCGATGTATGAGGGCCATTATCCCTGGTACAAAATCCATATACTATTGTATTATGTGTTGTTAATATAATGAAGTTGGGTTGAAAAATTAAAAAATTTTGTATATTAGTGCATATATGATTTACTGCTTTATATATCCGTTGTGAAAAGTAGCTTAGTGGTTGAGATTCTTGGTTTGGTAGTGTTAGTGATTTAAGACTCTAACCTAGAGACAAGTTCACGAAAATTCAACATGGTATTAGAACATATCTGAGCTAGCTTGGAGGACAATGAATCAGACTGTGCACAATGAAGAAACTCAAAGGGAGTTGTCATTGTTTGGATCATGGAGCAGAGGATGGAGCTGAAGACATGGAGATGTTGTCTTGATAGGTTACATGGGGTGATGGGCTGGGAGTTCTGGTGGATTGCTGGTGATCCCAGTGAACAAAAGTTTTTTGTAGGGCAGATTCTTGATCATGGACTTTCATAGATGTGTCATGGATGTTAGGGACAACTCGAGGGGTTCTTTGGCATGGACGAGATCAGGTTGATCGAGATGGCTTCAGATGATGGACTAGATATTGACAAGCTAGAGTCTTCATCGGATCGCGGTGTTTCATATCCGAGATTGGTAGGATTTGCACGAGTGGTATTTGATCCAGGAGGATGAGTACTTGCAGGACTGACCCAATGGAGATAGTGTAGGTTCAGAGGGATTCTAGCCTCAGAGGGAGCAGCCCTATGGAGATTCGGGATCTTCATGTTCAGATATGATGAGGCATAGGCACTAATGAGACTGTCGGATTCATCTACAGGGTATGATGAAGTGATGGATGCCAGATGGACTAGTGTCGTCACTGGAGATAATGATTTCTTCCTAGTTTTGGAAGTACCTCCCTCGCTAAGAGGTAATTTTTATTTTATGTGTAGCTTGGGAGGTACTCCAAGCCCTGGTGATCGAGGGTTGGAGGTCAAAACGCCACAAATGGGCTTGTGGGCTTGAGATCCAAGATTGGGGGTTTTGTACCCATCGTGTTTGGGCTAAAACCATGATGAGAAATCAACATGTGATGGATGAGTATGATAGTGCTCGGCGATACAATTCCAACGCATTGAGAATCATCTGAATCTGAGTTGTTGTTAGAGAGAAATGAATTTTTGAAGTTGACTAGGTAATTATTGGTTGCCAAGTCATGTAGGCTTGGTGTAAAAGGGTGCCAATAGATGGGTCTCTTCAAGAAAATTCGTGGAGGCTTAAAATGCTATAAATAAGAGGTGTGTGATCCTCATTTTAGCATCCACCATTATGCAACACAACACAAACATAAGAATTGAAGGGAAAATACATATCTTTGATTTGGACATAGTGAGAAGAGGGCATGCTAGCGTGGGAAAAAGTTTGTTTTAGGGTTGCAGGAAGGTGATGGAGTAGTTGGAGAAGGGTCTGAGTTCCTGAGTGCAGGACCGAAGTGTTGTTCTTGAAGTCCAAAGTAAGGGAGGGTTGTTTTAAGGTCAGATGAAGGTGGGAAGACTCTTAAAAGGGATGTTGCAGCCCTAAACAGCCTTGTTGTAGGGTGCCACAACTATTTTAAGGGAGGTTGAAGGGCTGGTGGAGGCTAGAACAACCCACCATCATCAACAAGGATCATATCCTTTCATATAAGGGTGTTCATACCTCCTTAAGGAAATTTTGGGCAGAAATTAGAGGAATGTTAGGGATTGGTTTATGTGCCCTAACCAGGCATAGATTACAACAATGGAGCTACAACAAAACAATCAACAAGGTATGTGTCTCTGATGAAGTTTTTGTAGGTGTTGGATCCTATATAGGATTATTTTTGGATCAATTTGATAGGGAGCCTATGGAATTCAAAGAGGAGAGGAAGACCTTGTGGTTAGAGACCCTAAACCACTGACATTTTCCACAGTGGATGAGCAACAGACTTGTAGTAGAATATTGTTGTGCATTGGGTCAAAGTGTTGACCATTGCTTGGGTCAGTTTGTTGGTTTCTTGTCGGAGGCCTTAGGAGTTGTTTGGAGAAACCCACGTGGAATGTTGGGAAGCATACCAAGCCGCTAAGGTGACAACAGTTACATTAGATTGGAATTAAAAAGGACAACAACAACGTGGGCTGCAAATGGGCCCGTTGTTGGAGCTGGGTCCCTTGGGTAAAACATTTTTGATAAATTTTGGATAAGTTTTTGTTGTAAGTGTTGCGCATAGATATCAAGGGGATTTGGGGCAGGTCAAAGTCCCTTAACTATTGTAATGGGTAAAAGGGAAAACCATGAGTCTCAAACCATGGTTTGAGACCATGGTATGTGGGGATCTGAAAAGTTATAAATATGTAATATTCGAGTGAAAAATAAGAGACGTGAATGAATGATAGATAGATCGATAGATGCCGATTTTTTGATCTATTTTTGGGTCAGTCTGGGTATGAAGGCTTCTGTTGGCTGTGTGCGTGGACACCTCATCCTGAGCTGTGTGCACGAACTCTGTTTCTGTGTGCATAGAAGGAAAATTTTGTAAAGATTGAAGATCTCGTAATAAAGAAGGAAATTTTGGTGAACTCTGACATTATATGATTGTAATAGTGACTGTATTGGATTTGTTATGTGAATTATCTGTTGTTTATTATAGATCTAAATATTTTCTTTTGAATGCATATATGTTTCTGTAGTTGTTGGTCACATTGGTACATTGCATTTATGCACGAGTATTGTTTTTCTTAAGCATTAGATCTAAAGTATAATAATTTGTCTACATAAGGGTTAATTTTGTAACAATATAAGAATATGCAAGGAATAAATCTATTTATTACTATCTAGGCATGTGCATCTGCTTTACTATTTGTCTGTCATTAGATGTAGTTCTATGAATTTTTGCACAAGGCAGTAGGTATTAGATCTATTGGATCCACATCAAAAGCTCCCTCAGGGTGTGGAAACCTAGTTCCAGCACCCCCCCATACTGCTTTGGGTGATACTTTGGTCTACGCAAGAAGATCACCTCCAAAAGGTCCAGTAGTTGGAGGGTTTTTTAGGGTTGTGTGATTACTCCGAACCTAGTTCAAGACCCCTCACACCAAAATCCGTGTATGATGGTTTGATGGTGTCCTAGGCAAGGACACATTGAGGTGCCTAGATTTGTACAATATCTCCTCTATTGTAGGGAAAAGGGCAGATTGGTGGAGTCTATAGGTAGCCATGTGTAAGGGTCTCCCAGGTGTGGGGATGCCCTAACTAGTAGCACATACTATAGCGTGGACTTTGTCTCTCGTGGATTGTTGGAGGGAAGCGTGAGAAAGGACCAAGTGTGGATGAGATTGGGAACTTATTGTCTACTGAAGGATAGTGCGATAATGTCCATGTTAGAGCTAAAGTGAAAAACCTTGATGGACAAAGGTGGCTACTACCATGGCACTTTTTTTTGGAGTTCAAGGGTCTAATCAACCAGGGGCAGGATTGGGGAGCCCGAGACTTGCGTGTGCACTATGGATAAGGACTTCTGCAGCAGATGATGGGTAGTCCTCCTATCTCGTGTTCATTGTAGGAGATGGACATCTTGTAGTGATAAGTGGTAGCCCTCTATGCCCTATGCTGGTCTCCATCGTTGCAGCACAGGAAGACCATAGTTGTTTGAAGTCCCTGAGTATCTGAGGAGCATCAATGGGTAGATTGAGAGTTGTTCACAAGTGGAGATATGAACAACTCTACAGGAGTCTTGATTTGTTGTGCCCTTGATGGACGAAGTGAAAACTGAAGAGAAGATTGGACAACCGAGATTCAGTGGCCAGATGGAATTGGAGCATTGATAGAGGCAGGAGCTTCAGATCAAGAGCCAAAGGAACAAGCAGGTACAGGGTATGATCGAGAGGAGTTGTTAGATGCTACAGCTAGATGGTTAGAGTATCTTGTCTTGTACTAGTGTATGTATGAGGGCCATTATCCCTGATATGAGAACCCTAGAATGTTGTATTATATGTTGTTAATATAACAAAGTTGGGTTGAAAAATTAAGTTTTATATATTTGTGCATATATGATTTACTACTTTATATTTTTTTTGTGCAAAGTAGTTTAGTGGTTGAGATTCTTGGTTTGGTAGCGTTAGTGATTTAAGACTCTAACCTAGACCGAAAGTCACATAAATTCAAAAATTTTGCACTCCCATTTTGTATTAAATAGATTATATATCCTAGTCCCCACTAGACTGCTTTTTGTGGTCTTATAATGGAATTAATTAAATCACCTTATCTTATTTTATTGCTAGAAACTTAATTCTTAATGAGCATGTCCTTATTTATGTTGTTGTTGAAGCTTGCTCAAGACACTTATGCAAATATTTTTTGTAGTCTAGATTCTCGCATAGGCCAACCATGAAATGACACAAAAAATCTTCAGTGTACATTATATATGAAACAACTACAGGAAGATGACCCTCACCATTCTTTTTTGGACTAGACTTCCAGGTACATTTGCAACACCTTCCATAACATTACATGCAACCAAATTCAGTAAGAAGGATATGCGTTATATTGCAGTTGATTAGCGTGAAGCACAACACACACATCTTCCTTTGGTGGTTCCATTGATTTCTTCTTATAACTTGGCCAACAAAATTAAACAAATGCCTTTCCAAAAAAAATTACTTATTATGAGATTTTTGTTGAAAGAGACTTTTTAAAATATCCCCACATATTCACTAATCTATTGGCTTATGTTGGGAAAAATACTGAGAGGGGGGGGGGGGGGTGAATCAGTATTTAGTGCTAACTGATAAAATTTTTACTTTTCCTTTCTCTAAAACCCATACGCTACTTTACTGAAGCCAACTCGCATATACACGCGGATATCCTTAATAAAACTCACGTATTAACAGAGATCTCATTATGCTGATAATTATTTGCTTATTACATTGCATCATTCATTCATTAGATGTTTAGTAAATAGTAAACATGTGCAGTAAGAATAGAATAAATCATCACACATAAGCAACACACATGAACACCAGGATTTAAGGTGGAAACCCAATTCGGGAGAAAACCACCGCTGTCGTCGTCTCAGTCTTCAATATTTTATTATAAAGAAAACATCGTACAACCATGTACTGGCACAAACTCATACCAGCACGCAGGCACCCACCTGCAGAAGGCTACAACCTTCTCTCGTTTACCAACCTCTCCTAGAAGGGAGCTACAACCCCCTGCTCTCGTTTACCAGCCTCTCCTAGAAGGGAGCCACTACCCCCTTCTCTCGTTTACCACCCTCTCTTGGAAGGGAGCCACTACCCCCTGCACTCATTTACCAGCTACCACTGGAAGGGAGCTACAACCCGCTCACTGAAGGCTTAGACCTTTAGCACCTCTGCGGACCACGTTTCATCAATTTTCATACTGGATCCAACAACTTCCATACAACACAACTTGTAGGCCACTTTTCATCATATTTTCAGACTGGACCCACTCCACACATTTAAGCTCAACATTCATCAAACTAAAACTTATAACCCCATCAATTCATTCATTGAATCATCAACCAATCAACCAATGACTTGATCTTCAATTAACATAATCAGCAACATATTTATCATTCAAATAACCCAGTACATCATTGACAGATAACAATAGAACAAAAAAACAGATCAGGAATTTCATTCCACTTACTTCAGAAAACCCTAGATTCCATACGTTCTTTTACTTCACTGAACCTGCGTATGTACGCGCTTTCATGCAGACCAACATGCCTATACTTCTGTGCATTCTTCAGAAAACCCTTTCTGCCCATATGCGCTTTTTCTTAAGAAGATACGCTTATACACGCGCTTTTACTGAAGCGAACCTGCGTATACATCTGTAACTTTTCCGGACTGTGCAGCTCTTCAGATCAGATAAACATCTCAGATTTCATCCTTTACTTCAGAGAGTATTTCGCCTCATCTCAGATCTAAACATTCCATAAACAGATCTAGAAAATACATATACATTTCAGATCTAGAGATCCCTCTTCATCATTTTCTTCATAGGTGCATCATAGATTCAGATCTATCAATCAAGAACAGAGTTCATCCATGAAGATATTACTTACAGAGATTTATTCATTCCCAACCCTTACTCATGCACACTTGCACTATTATTCTTTACTCCTTATATAGGTTTAGCCTTTATCAATACCATGAGTCAAAATCACTAAATTACTAATGGTATTCCTGGACGGGATCAAATAGATATTCCAGCGCTCAATACAATGGGTCAATACCATGGTAAGAACCCCTGGTTTTATAAATTTAGAGCACAAATAGCCATACGTGACTTGTCACGTACTTTTCCGCGTGCATACGCTACTTCTTCTTAACAAACCCGCGTATGCTTTGTAGCATAACTTATTTATCATTATTCTAGCACTTTCTGGATTCCTTTCTTCTGTTACTTCTGAGTTGATCTATAGATATATCATCCTTTCTTATTTAACACATAGGTTGCTTATCATAGGCAACTCATCAATCAGGTTTCTATCAAAGTCAACACATTGTATCACATTGCCAACAATCTCCCCTTAACTTATCAAGTAGGTTGTCATCAACGTTATCAAGTAGGTTGCCATCAAGGACAACACTCTGCATCATATAGCCAACAATCTCATTTCATCAAGTAGGTTTCCATCAAGGACAACACATGCCAACAATCTCCCCCTTTGGACTTGATGGAAACCATGATGGTGTTTGATCACCACAACAGATAGATACATTGATTATAACCATTATGCAAACACCATGTTACTCTCCCCCTTTGACATCAAGGGCAAAGGGCGGAACAAGGTTTTTCTTCTCATGTAGAAAGAAGAGCTCTGTAGATCTGATGTGCACTGAAGTTACCATGCTCCCCCTGAGTTCATGCTGAATCTTTAAACATATTTTTCAATGAAGTACATGACTCTATGACCTTTCCTATCACCAAGGACTCATACCTATAGCAAAGATCCAACCAAGTGGATTTACATATATGACTCAAGTACCCAACCAAGTGGGTTTACACATTTTGACTCAACTACCCAACCACGTGGGTTTACAAATTTGAACAAGTCCTTACATGACTGAGTATTACAATTTTACATCATAGGTCTCATCATTACCTTTTCATAAAATTACAAGTATGACTTTTTATAATCAAGACCAAGGAATCTCAAACATGAGATCAGATCACAGCAAATCAAGAGAATGCCAACAATGCATCCTTTCCACAAGACCAATGCTCCCCCTGAAAATGTGTATCAGTGCATCCTTTCCATATAACCAAAACTCCTCCTTAGCTTGTGCAACTTGAACACTTTCAATAGCCAATCATCAAGGCATATTCACCCAATATCAGAGAATGAAACAAAAATATAAGAGCTGAAACATCATCAGAGATACCAAACAGTACTGCATCTGTGCTCAAAGAATGCTGACCCAGAAGAATTTTGATAGAAAATATCCATACGCGGTTTTCTGTGTATGAACTCGCATATATACGCGACTGTATTTCAGTAAATATGAGTATCCAATCTAAACTTCTAAATTTTAAGCAGATCTAATCTTCTGAGAGGCAGAGACAATTCCTAGCTTCTGTCTGGATGCTTCCTTGAAAATATGAGAGGAAATAGATAGGACAATGTAGCTATGTTTTCAAGTGTCATCCAAAATTTGTAGCATAAGTGCATCAATAACCAGGCCTTCAAACTTTTTGCAGCATCAACAAATTATTCCCAAGAGGAATCATCATATCAGAACAACTTCTTCAATAAACAATATGTGTCAAACCATCATCCATGTGATCTAATATCACCAAGATCTTTAGGATTCATCATGATGTAATATGTGTAGAAAAACAAATCTCATCCATAGTAACAAACTCTACATGATCTATTCTTATCTCTGAATCATAAGACTTCCAACTCATCCATGAGTGAAAACAAAAGATAGTCTTCAGCCAAAAGCGATCAGGGCTCATTCATAATCTCATCATAAGAAACCATGTATCATGTCATCATCATTTGAGCATAAGTATTACGAGAACTACGGAATAAGCAGATACAATGCCAACAATGCAATCATTAGTAGTTAGACTGATGCTCCCCCTGAACCTGTACTCCTATTCTTGAGTTGAATCACTGTTTTCTTTAACAGAAAAGAATACGCTTCTTTCTCCAAAGGAACTCGCGTGTATACGCGGCTTTGGTTCACTAAACCCGCGTATGGAAAGTGAAACACTGAAAATTTCACTCCTTCATCTCCCCCTGAATTTGTATCACCTGTACCTGTCTTCTCTTTTCATATCAGATGCACTGTCAGAAATAAACATAACCAGAATAACCAAATCAACCATGAGAATAGCCATACATTGCTCCCCCTGTGATGATACATTACTAATCTCTATAATGTATCTCACACCATCCTTGCAGTCAATATGAGAAGTAAGCTTTAGAAGCGGATGACTGCAGTAGGGTCAATATTCCCTACGTTTCTGACCGGTCCTCCTTCCTTTTCCAGCTTTTCTTGAAATTTCTTATTGTGTGCTGGAAATTGTCCAATTTCTCAAATCTGTTCATCCTGCATTCTTTTTCTACATGTCCATACTTGTTACAGGCATAACATCTTACATGACCAGAAAAGTAAGCATAAGGATCATAATGTGTTTTTCTATTCTTACTTCTATTGCAATCAGTTGCTTTATGACCAACCTTGCTACATGAAAAACAATATCCCTTGAAGAAACCAGAGTACCTTGCTATGTAGAATCTGTTTGTATGTGACTGAAGCATTTTGCTTCTGCAATTGGCTGCAACATGCCCATAATTATGACATTTAAAGCATTCAACATTATTGATGCTTCTATAGTTAGGAGGGATAAATTTCTTTTGAGAGTTCATGATTATCGATTGAACTTTTGTTTCTTCCAACACTTCAGGTTTTGCATTGATATCCTTTGAATCTTTAGCACTTCGTTGTGAACTAGATTCTCCTTTGACAGTTTCATGAAAACCAAGACCAAATTTAACAGAGGGATACCTTTGACTACTAAGAATATTGTCCAGAATATTAGTACTATCTTGAAACCTCAAGAGATTATCTTTCTCTTCTAATTTACCTCAACCTCCAATCTTTGGCATTTCTTCTTCGTACTTTCTTCGACCTTCCTTCCTTCTTCTACTTGATCATTCAATTTTAAAATATCTTCCTTCAACCCATTTTCTTGTGCTTCAAAAGTTTGTAAAAGTTCTTCACTCTCTTTATATGATGCTGCTTCCAGAGAGATGATTTCTTCATTAAGTTCTTCATTCTTCTTATTTGATGATTCGAGATCTGCTTTCAGAGAGATGAGTTCTTCATTATTCTTATTTGATTTTTCTGGATCTTCTTTGAGAGAGATGATTTATGCTTCAAGTTCTTCATTCTTCTTATTTGATTTTTCCAGATCTTCTTTGAGGGAGACAATTTCTGCTTCAAGTCCTTTTTCTTCAAGTTCCTTATTCTTATTATTTGATGCTTTGAGATCTGTTTTTAGAGAGATGATTTCTGCTTCAAGTCCTTTACTTCGATTGGTTACATTATCGTACAACCTTTTCAGTCTAGAGATCATATCTTTGTAGGTAGACTCTCTCTTATCAAATAATCTTTGTTGATCTTTGATAACTGCTTCTAGATCCGTAGCATTACTTTCACTATCTTCACCATTGCTTGCACAAAGGAGAAAATCACTAGAACAACAATCACTACCTGTTTCATCTTCTTCATTTTCTGTTGTACATGTTTTCTGAGATATCTCCTTTCCTTAAGTAGCCTTCTTCTTTTGCTTCTTTCCCATTGTGACGGATCTCTTTCAAGCGATCAAGCTTCTGCAGAAGGACCTGCTCTGATACCAATTGTTGGGAAAAATACTGAGAGGGGGGGTGAATCAGTATTTAGTGCTAACTAATAAAATTTTTACTTTTCCTTTCTCTAAAACCCATACGCTACTTTACTGAAGCCAACTCGCATATACACGCGGATATCCTTAATAAAAATCGCGTATTAACAGAGATCTAATTATGCTGATAATTGTTTGCTTAGTACATTGCATCATTCATTCATTAGATGTTTAGTAAACAGTAAACATGTGCAGTAAGAACAGAATAAATCATCACACATAAGCAACACACATGAACACCAGGATTTAAGGTGGAAACCCAATTCGGGAGAAAACCACCGTTGTCGTCATCTCAGTCTTCAATATTTTATTATAAAGAAAACATCCTACTACCATGTACTAGCGCAGACTCATACCAGCATGTAGGCACCCACCTACAGAAGGCTACAACCTTCTCTCGTTTACCAGCCTCTCCTAGAGGGGAGCTACAACCCCCTTCTCTCGTTTACCAACCTCTCCTGGAAGGGAGACACTACCCCCTACTCTCGTTTACCAACCTCTCCTGGAAGGGAGCCGCTACCCCCTGCACTCGTTTACCAGCTACCACTGGAAGGGAGCTACAACCCCCTCACTGAAGGCTTCGACCTTCAGCACCTCTGCGGACCACGTTTCATCAATTTTCATACTAGATCCAACAGCTTCCATACAACACAACTTGTAGGCCACTTTTCATCATATTTTCAGACTGGACCCACTCCACACATTTAAGCTCAACATTCATCAAACTGAAACTTATAACCCCATCAATTCATTCATTGAATCATCAACCAATCAACCAACGACTTGATCTTCAATTAACATAATCAGCAACATGTTTATCATTCAAATAACCCAGTACATCATTGATAGATAACAGTAGAACAACAAAACAGATCAGGCATTTCATTCCACTTACTTCAGCAAACCCTAGATTCCATACGCGCTTTTACTTCACTGAACCTGCATATGTACGCGCTTTCATGCAAACCAACACGTGTATACTTCTATGCATTCTTCAGAAAACCCTTTCTGCCCATATGCGCTTTTGCTTAAGAAGATACGCGTATACATGCGCTTTTACTGAAGCGAACCTGCGTATACATCTGTAACTTTTCCAGACTGTGCAGCTCTTCAGATCAGATAAACAACTCGGATTTCATCCTTTACTTCAGAGAGTAATTCACCTCATCTCAGATCTAAACATTCCATAAACAGATCTAGAAAATACATATACGTTTCAGATCTAGAGATCCCTCTTCATCATTTTCTTGATAGGTGCATCATAGATTCAGATCTATCAATCAAGAACAGAGTTCATCCATGCAGATATTCCTTAGAGAGATTTATTCATTCACAACCCTTACTCATGCACACTTGCACTATTATTCTTTACTCCTTATATAGGTTTAGCCTTTATCAATACCATGAGTCAAAACCACTCAATTACTAATGGTATTCATGGATGGGATCAAATAGATATTCCAGTGCTCAATACGATGGTTCAATACCATGGTAAGAACCCTTGGTTTTATAAATTTAGAGCGCAAATAGCCATACGCGACTTGTCACGTACTTTTCCGCGTGCATACGCTACTTCTTCTTAACAAACCAACGTATGCTTTGTAGCATAACTTATTTATCATTATTCTGGCACTTTCTGGATTCCTTTATTCTGTTACTTCTGAGCTGATCTGTAGATATATCATCCTTTCTTATTTAACACATAGGTTGCTTATCATAGGCAACTCATCAATCAGGTTTCTATCAAAGACAACACATTGTATCACATTGCCAACAATCTCCCCTTAACTCATCAAGTAGGCTGTCATCAACGTTATCAAGTAGGTTGCCATCAAGGACAACACATGCCAACAATCTCCCCCTTTGGACTTGAAAGCAACCATGATGGTGTTTGATCACCACAACAGATAGATACATTGATTATAACCATTATGCAAACACCATGATATTCTTCGCTTATTCAAACACCATGTTACTCTCCCCCTTTGACATCAAGGGAAAAGGGCAGAACAAGGTTTTTCTTCTCATGTAGAAAGAAGAGCTCTGTAGATCTGATGTGCACTGAAGTTACCATGCTCCCCCTGAGTTCATGCTGAATCTTTAAACACATTTTTCAATGAAGTAAATGACTCTATGACCTTTCCTATCTCCAAGGACTCATACCTTCAGCAAATATCCAACCAAGTGGATTTACATATATGAATCAAGTACCCAACCAAGTGGGTTTACACATTTTGACTCAACTACCCAACCAAGTGGATTTACAAATTTGAACAAGTCCTTACATGACTGAGTATTACAATTTTACATCATAGTTCTCATCATGACCTTTTCATCAAATTACAAGTATGACTTTTTATAATCAAGACCAGGGAATCTCAAACATGAGATCAGATCACAGCAAATCAAGAGAATTCCAACAATGCATCCTTTCCATAAGACCAATGCTCCCCCTAAAATTGTGTATCAGTGCATCCTTTCCATATAACCATAACTCCTCCTTAGCTTGTTCAACCTGAACACTTTCAACAGCCAATCATCAAGGCATCTTCACCCAATATCAGAGAATGAAACAAAAATATAAGAGCTGAAACATCATCAGAGATACCAAATAGTACTGCATCTGTGCTCAAAGAATGCTGCCCCAGAAGAAATTTGTTAGAAAATACCCATACGCGGTTTTCTGTGTATGAACTCACATATATACGCGACTGTGTTTCAGTAAATACACGTATCCAATCTAAACTTCTGAATTTTAAGTAGATTTCATCTTCTGAGAGGCATAGACAAATCCTAGCTTCTGTCCGAATGCTTCCTTGAAAATATGAGAGGAAATAGATAGGACAATGTAGCTATGTTTTCAAGTGTCATCCTACATTTGTAGCATAAGTGCATCAATAACTAGGCCTTCAGAATTTTTGCAGCATCAACAAATTCTTCCCAAGAGGAATCATCATATCAGAACAACTTCTTCAATAAACAATATGTGTCTAACCATCATCCATGTGATATAATATCACCAAGATCTTCAGGATTCATCATGATGTAATATGTGTAGAAAAAAAAATCTCATCCATAGCAACAAACTCTACATGATCTATTCTTATCTCTGAATCATAAGACTTCCAACTCATCCATGAGTGAAAACAAAAGATAGTCTTCAGCCAAAAGCAATCAGGGCTCATTCATAATCTCATCATAAGAAACTATGTATCATGTCATCATCATTTGAGCATAAGTATTACGAGCACTACGGAATAAGCAGATACAATGCCAACAATGCAATCATTAGTAGTTAGACTAATGCTCCCCCTGAACCTGTACTGCTGTTCTTGAGCTGAATCACTGTTTTCTTTAACAGAAAAGAATACGCTTCTTTCTCCAAAGGAACTCGCGTGTATACGCGGCTTTGGTTCACTAAACCCGTGTATGGAAAGTGAAACACTGAAAATTTGACTCCTTCATCTCCCCCTGAATTTGTATCACCTGTACCTATCTTCTCTTGTCATATCAGATGCACTGTCAGAAATAAACATAACCAGAATAACCAAATCAACCATGAGAATCACCATACATTACTCCCCCTGTGATGATACATTACTAATCTCTATAATGTATATCACACCATCGTTGCAGTCAATATGAGAAGTAAGCTTTAGAAGCAGATGACTGTAGTAGGGTCAATATTCCCTACGTTTTTGACCAGTCCTCCTTCCTTTTCCATCTTTTCTTGAAGTTTCTTATTGTGTGCTGGAAATTATCCAATTTCTCAGATCTGTTCATCCTGCATTCTTTTTCTACATGTCCATACTTGTTACAGGCATAACATCTTGCATGACCAGAAAAGTAAGCATAAGGATCATAATGTGTTTTTCTATTCTTACTTCTATTGCAATCAGCTGCTTTATGACCAACCTTGCTACATGAAAAACAATATCCCTTGAAGAAACCAGAGTAGCTTTCTGTGTAGAATCTGTTTGTATGTGACTGAAACATTCTGCTTCTGCAATTGGCTACAACATGCCCATAATTATGACATTTAAAGCATTCAACATTATTGATGCTTCTATAGTTAGGAGGGAAAATTTTCTTTTGAGAGTTCATGATTGTCGGTTGACCTTTTGTTTCTTCCAACACTTTAGGTTTTGCATTGATATCCTTTGAATCTTTAGCACTTCCTTGTGAACTAGATTTTCCTTTAACAGTTTCATGAAAACCAAGACCAAATTTAACAGAGGGAGACCTTTGACTACTAAGAATATTGTCCATAATCTTAGTACTATCTTGAAACCTCAAGAGATTATATTTTTCTTCTAATTTACCTTTCAAAATATTTACCTCAACCTCCAATATTTGGCATTGCTTCTTCACACTTTCTTCGACCTTCCTTTCTTCTTCTACTTGATCATTCAATTTTAAAATCTCTTCCTTCAACCCATTTTCTTGTGCTTCAAAAGTTTGTAAAAGTTCTTCACTCTCTTTATATGATGCTGCTTTCAGAGAGATGATTTCTTCTTTAAGTTCTTCATTCTTCTTATTTGATGCTTCGAGATCTGCTTTCAGAGAGATGAGTTCTTCATTCTTCTTATTTGATTTTTCAAGATCTTCTTTGAGAGAGATGATTTCTGCTTCAAGTTCTTCATTCTTCTTATTTGATTTTTCCAGATCTTCTTTGAGGGAGATGATTTCAGCTTCAAGTCCTTTTTCTTCAAATGATTGTATAAGTTCCTTATTCTTATTATTTGATGCTTTGAGATCTGCTTTCAGAGAGATGATTTCTACTTCAAATCCTTTACTTCGATTGGTTACATTATCCTATAGCCTTTTCAGTCTAGAGATCATATCTTTGTAGGTAGATTCTCTCTTATTAAATAATCTTTGTTGATCTTTGATAACTGCTTCTAGATCCATAGCATTACTTTCACTATCTTCACCATTGCTTGCACAAAGGAGAAAATCACTAGAACAACAATCACTACCTGTTTCATCTTCTTCATTTTCTGTTGCACATGTTTTGTGAGATATCTCTTTTCCTTGAGTACCCTTCTTATTTTTCTCCTTTCCCATTGTGACGGATCTCCTTCAAGTGATCAAGCTCCTTCAGAAGGACCTCCTCTGATACCAATTGTTGGGAAAAATACTGAGAGGGGTGGGTGAATTAGTATTTAGTGCTAACTGATAAAAGTTTTACTTTTCCTTTCTCTAAAACCCATACGCTACTTTACTGAAGCCAAATCGCATATACACGCGGATATCCTTAATAAAAATTGCATATTAACAGAGATCTCATTATGATGATAATTCTTTGCTCAGTTCATTGCATCATTCATTCATTAGATGTTTAGTAAATAGTAAACATGTGCAGTAAGAACAGAATAAATCATCACACATAAGAAACACACATGAACACTAGGATTTAAGGTGGAAACCCAATTCGGGAGAAAACCACCGCTGCCGTCGTCTCAGTCTTCAATATTTTATTATAAAGAAAACATCGTACAACCATGTACTGGCACAGACTCATACCAGCATGCACGCACCCACCTGCAGAAGGCTACAACCTTCTCTCCTTTACCAGCCACTCCTGGAAGGGAGATACAACCCCCTTCTCTCGTTTACCAGCCTCTCCTGGAAGGGAGCCACTACCCCTTGCTCTCATTTACCTGCCTCTCCTGGAAGGGAGCCACTACCCCCTGCACTCGTTTACTAGCTACCGCTGGAAGGGAGCTACAACCCCCTCACTGAAGGCTTCGACCTTCAGCACCTCTGCGGACCACGTTTCATCAATTTTCATACTGGATCCAACAGCTTCCATACAACACAACTTGTAGGCCACTTTTCATCATATTTTCAGACTGGACCCACTCCACACATCTAAGCTCAACATTCATCAAACTGAAACTTATAATCCCATAAATTCATTCATTGAATCATCAACCAATCAACCAACGACTTGATCTTCAATTAACATAATCAGAAACATATTTATCATTCAAATAACCCAGTACATCATTGACAGATAACACTAGAACAAAAAAATAGATCAGGCATTTCATTCCACTTACTTCAGAAAACCCTAGATTCCATACGTGCTTTTACTTCACTAAACCTGTGTATGTACGCGCTTTCATGCAGACCAACACACGTATACTTCTGTGCATTCTTCAGAAAACCTTTTCTGCCCATATTCGCTTTTGCTTAAGAAGATACACGTATACACGCGCTTTTACTGAAGCGAACATGCGTATACATCTGTAACTTTTCCGGACTGTGCAGCTCTTTAGATCATATAAACAACTTGGATTTCATCCTTTACTTCAGAGAGTATTTCGCCTCATCTCAGATCTAAACATTCCATAAGAAGATCTAGAAAATACATATACATTTCAGATCTAGAGATCCCTCTTCATCATTTTCTTCATAGGTGCATCATAGATTCAGATCTATCAATCAAGAACAGAGTTCATCCATGCAGATATTCCTTACAGAGATTTATTCATTCACAACCCTTACTCATGCACACTTGCACTATTACTCTTTACTCCTTATATAGGTTTAGCCTTTATCAATACCATGAGTCAAAACCACTCAGTTACTAATGGTATTCCTGGACGGGATCAAATAGATATTCCAGCACTCAATACAATGGGTCAATACCATGGTAAGAACCCCTGGTTTTATAAATTTAGAGCGCAAATAGCCATACGCGACTTCTCACGTACTTTTCCGTGTGCATACACTACTTCTTCTTAACAAACCCGCGTATGCTTTGTAGCATAACTTATTTATCATTATTCTGGGACTTTCTGGATTCCTTTCTTCTGTTACTTCTGAGCTAATCTGTAGATATATCATCCTTTCTTATTTAACACATAGGTTGCTTATCATATGCAACTCATCAATCAGGTTTCTATCAAATTGAACACATTGTATCACATTGCCAACAATCTCCCCTTAACTCATCAAGTAGGCTGTCATCAACGTTATCAAGTAGGTTTCCATCAAGAACAACACTCTACATCATATAGCCAACAATCTCATTTCATCGAGTAAGTTTCCATCAAGGACAACACATGTCAACAACTTACACTGAGATGGATACTAGATTAGAATTTGCAGATGCAACATTATTACCTATAACATATTAAATGATGTATGCATTTGGTTTGAATCTTGCTTTACAAATCAACCTATTGGTACCCAAATCCATCTACATAGCTACTATGCCAATATCACCAATTTACTTATGGAAAACAAGCATGTTAATTATACTCTCATGCACTTGAACACCTATACTATTGTCCTCTTTAGCTTGTTATTTCTCAGGTATGGGACTTCTCTTAAGAAAATCTAACTTTATAGCAGTCTTATCAGTGTTAATATCAAACAGTTGTTTTAAATCATTCTCACATTCTTTTGAATTCCCACCCATTGAGATGTTTGGAACAATTTTTGTAGCCTCTTGAAAATTTCCAATATCAATTTCTTTGAAATGTTCCGATATCAATTTCTTTGAAATTTCTGGGACCCATTGGAAATAATTCATTTTCTTTGTCATAATGTGTCTTGTTCTAAAACATGTAAACCCTCATGCCCATGAACACTACAATCCTTTTTTGTTATTATTTTAGAGCTCACACTTAGAAGACCTGATGCACTAACTTATTCAACCAGATGTTCAAAGATAGACATACATGACAAGGCTATTGAGCTATTTCCTTAAGTGATATATGTCTTTTGAAGGAAATTTGAATCTTTTTTTTTCTTCTACAACACCCCAATACTATAGTATTGATATTTTAATGTCATCATAAAAAGGACCCAATAACTTTTATTTCTCCAAGACCTTTTTCAAATCCATTTTTTTGTGATACCTACAAGTGGTCATTGGATTTGATGCAAAGTTTCTTTCAAATCCATTTTGTCGTGATACCTATAAGTGGTAGTTATATTTGATGCGGAGTCAGACCTGCGACAATATGTTCAAAGAAGAGACTGAATTATAGGCGAATTTGGAAAAACATACCACAAGAATAAAGAAATATTTTCCTCCAAACTAACCGAGGGTTAAAGGCGAAAATAAGATCAAATGAACCCCAATGGCAGTTAACCCTGGTAGGTCATAGGAAGAATTTTTCCAAATATAATTTTTAAATTAATGAGTATCATTTAAGCCTAAAATATGCAGTTAACATCGTGCTACTGCAAACACTTCATTAAGAAGTTTGACTTACACCAGTAGGTAGCCACAAGTACCAAAGAAGACATGCCCATATGGATTAATATCGAATATCCTAGCTACATTCAATGACTCTGATGATGAACCACAATAAGTGGTTCAAAACTCGTCAACTTTAAATTCCATGTGATTTATCTAGAAAATACTTGGTATATGATAATGAATCACAAAACCCTACATTCAGATACTCTGATGCTCTTGATCCCTGGGCATCAATTTTCTCCATAGCACACCTGAGACAATATCATGCCCCTTCTGGTAAATGAACTTTGGAAAGACCAACACATTTAAAATGATATGCAAAAGGGAAACCATAACAACAAATAAAATTCCCATCCATTCCACAAGCAAAATTAATCACAATTGAAATCCTCTACATCATCCATCCTAAGACTCATAAACTAGGCATGTCCATTCTTAGAGTAACTATGCTTGTTCTATAAGATTGAATCATTTGAATGAAAATTTTTCTTCTCAAGTGTCAGTTGACAAAAATTTGATCTCCTCTTCCCATTTTATTTGGTACAAGAAACCCTCTTTCTTTTTGAATAGCAAGTATTTCTTCCAATCAATCTTGTTGCACCAAAGGAAAAGTTCATTTTTGTATTTGCGTCTGCATCTTGTTCAAAGTTTTCCATCATTTTGATCTCTATTCAAACTCCCTCAACCTTCATGATATCATCACAAAGAAATGAAAAACATTTAGCTTTGTGGAAAGAAATATGGTATATTCCTCACAGTTCAAAAGATTCAAATCCAAAACATTCTGTCCCCGCCAACTACTGAGACCCTAAGTCAAGAGATATTCTACCAAATAGACTAGCCATGTTACTACCTATAAGAAATTCAATCAAGTTACCTTCAAAAATATATTGAAAACAATAATTTTTTTATTAGAGATTAGTTACCAAGTACAGGCCGTCAACAGTCACTTATGGCATGTTTATAAAGGAAACAACACTTTCATATAATCATGCTTTAATGACAACCTACATAGAATGTTACCAAAATAGAAAATTCAAAAAAAAATTCAACAGGAAAAACATATATATTTCAAACATGGAGGAAATTTGGAAAGGAAAACCAATATTACAATCCCAATTTCAAGAAATAAGTTAAATGGATCCAGAGAGAATTGATGATGGACTTGGAGTTTAGGGTATGTTTATGTGGTTCATGGTCCTTAGAGATCAGTGATGAATACACCAAAGGAATATTAGTATTATCAGATCAGCTCAAAGGAATTTCCTTGTTGGATCAACCATGTATCCTGACCCCAAAAGTATTAAGAGAATTGAATCTATGGCCTCTCAATAGAAGAAGTGGTTTACCATGAAAACCCTCATTTTACTGTATGTTTATTTTCTATCTTTTTATTTTCTTTTGATTTTGGTTTTTCCTTGGAGTGGGAATGGGTGGTGTGGTCAAACTTAGTTTAAAAAATCATAAACAACCATTGAACATGGGTTAACCACAGTCAAATCCCATGGCCTGCATTTTGTTTAATATATTGAACATTTAATTGAACATCTAATTTGGGAATGATATTTAGTAACTAGGGTAATTGGAAACATAATGAAGTACAAAGATTAAAAACCGAAAATAAAATATACCTAAATCTCATTGCCCTTAGCTGAAATTTTTTCTGCATTTACAGAGATTGAGGTTGACCATTGCAGAGACCTACAAGTACATTCCAATGTTGAAACCTTAGTTCACTGGTTTGACGATTCTGGATTGAATACACAGATGGGTATGATGATGCATTGCTAAATATTATTATCGATTTCCAGAAACAACCACGTAGAATTCTTACTCCGCCATTTACAAAGGTCAGGTTTGACCATTGTAGAGACCTACGGGGTACATTCCAATGTTGAAACATTAATTCCCTGGTGTGACGATGCCAGATTGAATACGTAGATGGGTATGACGAAGCATAGTTGAATATTATTATCGATTCCCAGAAACAACCACGTAGAATTCTCACTCCCTCCAATTCCTCCTCTACATCGTCCCCCTTCCTTCCCTCCAATTCCTCCTATTATTATCGATTTCTAGAAACAGCCACATAGAAGTCTTACTCCCTCCAATTCCTCCTCTACGCCCTCCCCCTACCTTCCCTCCAATTCCTCCTCTACGCCTTCCCCCTATCTTCCCTCCAATTCCTCGTCTACGCCTTCCCCCTGCCTTCCCTCCAATTCCTCCTCTTCACCTTCTGCTTGCCTTCCCTCCAAAACTATAAAGCATTAATCCACCTACATGAGTCTCTTCTTTTTCCACCTATCATCACAATTCAAACCTTGTACTATCATATGACTTCTTCATTCGTATTCATTAATTAATGGGAATATCTCTTACTCTCTTTGGAACAATGATATCCTTTCACAACTTGCAAATAAAATGGTAGGAATTTGGAATGTGAGCCACCATTAAATGTGGTTTTTTTTCTAATTATGCTATCTTGGATAATAATGGATGAGGGGGTTTTATTTTCTAATAAAAAAAATTATTTAAAAAAAAATTATAAATTTTGTCTCTATAATATTAAGTTTATTTTGAAAAATTAAAAAGGAAGATGTTATTCTCCTCACTTATATGATTTCTTCAAGTATTTTTCTATTGATTACAATTTTAGTAAATCAACTATTGATTCAGGTTCGCAAGGTACTAATGATCTATTTATTACTTTTGTATTAGAGAGTGATACAAATAGTTAAATGTAGCTAATGAATATTGATAATGGAGGGTGATACAAATAGTTACATGACTAATAATGAAGATGATAAGATGCATTGATCTCCCTCTCAACTTAAAGGCACCTCCCTCAAACCCTTTTAGGGTTCCACCCATAGATTGCATAAGGATTATCAATCGTGAAGCAAAGCGAGGAAGTCATTGAGTTCAAGGAAGTAGAGCCACAACACTAAATATCACTTGGATTATTGTTGTGTGTTTTTTATGACCAAGCTCAAAGGATTTATCTCATGTTCTATGTGCTTTTCACAATAACTCAACCTTGTAGACCAACTTCAAAGGAAAATTATCCAACACAACTTAACAAGCTTCCAATGATGGAAATAGGCATGCATATTTTGATGATGGTGGTGTCCGTGTGTTTTTTGTTGATGGCAATAGATTTGTGTATTCTATTGAGGGTGATAGGGTACCCGTGTAGTGAAATGTAACACTTCAGTATCAAAATTGCAATTTTCAATTTATGGAGTGACACAATTAAAAATTACCAACATAAATGACTAATTCATATACTTGTTATTTGGTCATATTTTTATTGTTAGACTATAATAGTCATTTATGTTAATCATTATTAATTTTGTCACTTATTATCTAGTCATATATTTCAATCCTAGACTAAATTAGTCATCTAAGTTAGTCGTTTTTAGTTTAGTCACTTATTATCTAATCATTTAAATTAGTCATTTTTAGTTCGGTCACTTAAAATTGCTCAAATTTAGTAGTAATTCTCTTGAAATAACTATTGTGACTAACTTTTTTAGTCACCTAGTCACTAATTTCATCATTTTCTACTAGTGTATGTTATATATATATATATATAGATATATATACATGCACTAGATGTTATAAATAGTTATGTTAAGTTTTTATTTTATTTTATCAACAACTATGGATCTCCTTCTATTAACTAGTTAAATATTTACAATCATAGATCTGCCCCCAAGCTGGAAACTAGACCTTGTGTCCAAAATTACCATAACGTCTCTACCTATCACGGGAAACCAGAGGAATATCAAGTCTGATGACCCTTAAAATGGGTAGAAGAGCCAGAACTCCAACTTGGAACCAACTAAACTTTCTAAGACTTTGAACTATGTACACTACAAGGCTAAGAGCCCATCGGTAGCTAAGCATAACAAAAATAAGGGCACCTAATCAGTCTCACTCCCCGTTCTCCCCTCCCAGGTTGTTTGACTCTTGCATTGTCACAACTTCCTCCTCTTCTCCATCCCCGACATCTTTCAATGGAGGCGCACATGTCCAGATACCCCACAATCATTAAGGTGTCCTACAGCTTGACGAGACTCTTGTCTAGTCCTTCCCTAATCATGTGGAGGTTCTCTCCCACCACTTGACCAATTATCCTCCTCTCTCGTATCAGATGGCCCAGGAGGATCCGTGTCACCCAGACCAGTTGCTCCTCGACCCTTGCCCCATAGTCTCGAGGGACATGACTAGGTTTTCCTTCATTTTTAGATGACGGAGACATCCTAATCGTCATTCTTAGTAAAGAAAAAAGCCTATAAATCTAGTCTTTTGCCCCCGTTCTTCGATTGAGAATTGTGTCAGCCCCCTTCTTCACCTCTAGCTACCTCTCCTCTGCCACTACCTACTTTGTGCCCCACATAACGTCGACCTTGAGCTAGGTGACCCGAAATTCTCCCATCCAGGATGGAGCGCCGACAGACGACTACTGCTACCACTTGCTTCGCTCCTGACATCCCTACACCTTTCTTGCCATTCACCTTGATACACCAGGCTAAGACAATTCCACCTCATCCCCTTCACATCCTTATAAACCCATCCCGACCCCCCCACTCTACTTTGCCTCGGGATCCCACGTTCCCATTACCTCCGCCTCCGTTTTCCGGTGTTGCATTCCACTAATCGTTGTCACTGTCCTTCCCTCACTTAAACTATCATCCTCTGTCATGTCTGAACCCACGTCGCCACTTGCATGCAACTTATATGTGCTCGACCTCCTGTTGGGTAAATGACACCTCTCCTGCCTCCCTTGGGCCTTGGTCACCCGCATCCCTGGTAATAGTTATGTTAAGTGTTATATATATATATATATATATATATATATATATATATATATATATATATAACACTTAACATAACTATTATAACATATAATATGTGTGTTATATATAAAACTTTATGTTTTGTTATATATATATATATATATATATATATATATATATATATATATATATATATATATATCTATGTGTGGGTGTGTGTGGGGGTTTAATAAAAATTAATTAAATAATAATAATAAAAAAATTGGAATTTAAATTTAGTTAAAACATTTTATTTAAGTACAATTAATTTTATAAAACAAATTACTATATTTATTATTAAAAAATATTTATTTAAATAGAATTTTTTTTTTAATTTAAAATAAAAAATGAAACAAATTTTTTTATTTGATTTAATAGAACTTCATCATGAGCAACCATATTTATTATGTCAATTTAAAATTCTTTATTTATTTATTTATTATATTTCTATGGTTTTTTTTTTTTTTTTTTAAATGTAATGTATACAATGAAATTTAAAAAAAAAAATGAAAACCTAAATTATAGATTTGTTTGTGCTTTTCAAGGGTTTTCATGGTGATTTCCTAAGTTGTTTTTTGTATTCAAGGGTTTTCTTGGTGGTTTCCTAAGTTGTTTTTTATGGTTTTCAAGGTTTTTCTTGGTGGTTTTCAGGATTATTTTTTTCATTTTTGTATGCTAGTTTTTTTTTCAAAATAATTTATTTTATTTTGTAGAAAAAAATTAAATAAAAGAGACAAAAATGGCAGGAAACCTTCCTCGGCTTGAGACTCTGGGACATTCACGGCATTGACGGGTAGCTGGATTGAGTTCCTCCATCTCGGTCGAGCTTAGAAATATTCTTTCAAATTCATTTTCCTCTCGTGCTCCAAACAAAATTACTTGTGTAGGTTGCAGTTGGGGTATTTGAAGTACAAATAATGCATGATCGAGCTATATCTTTCACTCATCTTTCACTCAATCCAATGGCTTTATTGAAATATATAGCTCGATCGATCCAAAACTCATGGTCGAGTCATTAAACTATGCTAGAAAACGGCTTGATCGATCCATAACTCACGATCGAGACATTAAAAAATGGCTCGATCGATTCATAACTCACAATCGAGTCATTAACTTGGGTTAGATAACAGCTCGATCGAGAGTTTGTTTAAATTCTCAATGGCGCTATTTTAAGTTCCTCAATAGCTCGATCGAGCACTTAAAATTGCTTTGTCGAGCATTTTTGCACAACGAACTGCCTCATTTTCCAAAAAAGTGTAACCCAAGTCCATGCTTTGACACACACACACACACACACACACACACACACACACATATATATATATAAACTTGTGATTTTCATATATGCACGTCATTATGACACTTTCCTAAATTATTCATGAGTTAACAATGACATGCTTGTTTTGGAATAAACTGTATTTGGCGAATAAAAAAGACAAAATAGTGTAAACCTGCATCAATTTTAAAGATATTTATGATATATGCTAAATAAATGATTAATACACCTCCATTTAATTTTACAATACAAAAGCCATTATGAGAATTGCTATTAAATTTCTCTTTCCCACATAATAGAAAATAGTAAACATGGTGTTAATTCTTAAAAGAATAAATATGTGAGAGAGCCTAAAAGGCGCCTAAGATCCTTAACTAGCATTTGCACCAAAAGGGTGCAAAGGTATTGTTAGGTCCCTATATTAATAGTGCAGTCCCTTATTGTGTTAGTATAGCCCTTTATTGTTATTTTTATACCCTTGTAGTCCCCATATTGTTATTATTGAGCCCCATAAAACCCCACTATTGTTATTTTTGTGCCCTTACAATATTATTGTTAGGTCAGCTAGGATTATATTGTGACCCCATGGACTCCTATATATAGAAAGGAGGTTTTTTCATTTGGATCATCCAATAATTTTCCATTTATGTAATGTAAAGGAGGTTAACCCATCAAATTGGCTGAATTCTAGGGCATTGATCTCTCTTTTCTTCTATTTTTGGAGCTGGTTTCATAACATTTCGTTTCAGAGCTTTAGATTCTAGGGTTTCGCAATTCCAAACAGGTAATCATGGAAGTTTAGCTATAACTTGTTTTCTATGAAGGTTCGAAAGCTAAAATGTTTACCACATGAGGAAGAAATCCTGAGGAATATTGTGTAAAAATTTTAGATCTTCGTTTGCAATATTTTCGGAGATATGCATTGTCGAAGTTAGGGTTTTTTTAGGCTCCCAAATTTCATCTCAAAGAGTTGACCGTGGGAAAATCGTCATAACTCTCTATCTGAGCATTAGATTAGAATTCTGTAAAAATTGCTGAAATTACACTACCTGTAGTTTTCTGTATATCAAGTTCGAGCGGAAGGAGGAGCAAGAGCCGAAGGAGGAAATGGTGATACGTGGCACGTCGTACAAGTTCGCTCTACTGAACCAGTGCATAATTAGGTCATTGTGGGAGATTGGGCATAATGTTTTCTTGAAGCATCCAAATCAGGTCATACATGTGGCATTAGAAAGAAGCCTCAGAGGGCTACTACAGGACCGAAGCTCAAAAATTGGGGATCCAAAATTATAGAGATACCTCCGTTTCAATATAGACCTCCTAAAAAAAAAGAAAAAGGTGTGTATTTTTTAAACAAGTTTCCATACCTTTTGTTTGAAAAATCATTTTGAAGTGATTCCAAGGGAATATTGAAGCATAGATATCAATATTGAGTTATATTTCCACACCCATTAATCCCTCATAAGGCTATACTATGACTCATGAAGTGGAATTGCAGTATGATATATCAAAATTACAGTACCAAGTGCAACAAATTTCGATCTTACAAAGAGAAATCAAATATGACATAGATGGTTTGAAACATAAATGAAGGCTAAGTTGGAAAATTTGAAGGATCAAATGAAAGCTAATATGGATGATAAATTAGTGGAAAATCACATCAAGCATCAACAACAAGTTCTCCAACTCTCAAAGGATAACCTATCTTTGGTGCAGAATCGAATGAAACAACAGGAAGATCAATATTGCATCGAAAGAAGTTCTGAAACAGTCCTAGAAATAAGAACTCGATAACTATGAAATCGATCAATTTTAGAGTATATCAGTAACTGGAAGAATTTACCCATTGAAGATTCCACATGGGACAACGAGAATTTTATACAAAATCATCAAGAAATAATCAAGCATTGAGGAAAACACTTGTTTGAATGAGAGAGGCATGTTAGGCCCCTATATTAATAGTGTAGTCCCTTATTGTGTTAGTGTAGCCCCTTTATTGTTATTGTTATACCCTTGTAGTCCCCATATTATTATTACTGTGCCCCATAAGACCCCACTATTGTTATTGTTGTGACCTTCCATTATTATTGTTAGGTCAGCTAGGATTATATTGTGACCCCATGGACTCCTATATATAGAAAGGAGGTTTCTTCATTTGGATCATCCAAGAATTGTTCATTTATGTAATTTAAAGGAGGTTTACCCCTCGAAGTGGTTGAATTATAAGGCGTTGATCTCTCTTTTCTTATATTTTTGGAACTGGTTTCAAAACAGATATGTCGATAGAATCTTAGATGAATGTAGGGAATTTTTCATTTTTTGACTCAGTTAAGTGTGTTTTTTACTTTTTTGACTGGGTTAAGTGTGTTTTTCACTTTTTAACTAGGTTATAGTTTATATCATGTGTTTGGAATTTTATCCACTCATTAACTCCCACTTTTCCCTTTATGGTTAAGATAAAAAAATAAGTAAATATTACCCATTAATATGGGGTGGTGGGATAACATTAATATACAATTATTTCAGTAACATGTATCATCACAGAGATGATGGATATCATTAAAACATATTAAATAAATTTGAAGACAAAAAAAGTTCAAATGATACTTTTGCAATTAGCTAAAAGAACCATGAAAATATCATAAATAAATTTTAAAACAAACAAACTATGATCATTATGTAACAACTTTCAGATTTAGACATTAGTTTGAATCAAATTTGATGGAAGACCAAATTTTTTGACTTCATATTGAATAGCAACATTTTTGGGAAAATAAGTTCACTTTTGGCATACCATATTTTCACACCAAGTATCCAAACAAACTCTCTCTTCTCATTGTCACACATATCATTATACTTTTATCATGCCACACATTTAGACACTAGTAACTAATATGGACTTGTTTTAAATAATTAACATGATATATATATATATATATATATATATATATATCATCATATATTTTAAGATTATTTGTGCATCACTAAATTGATATTTGAATTGTGGAGGCCACTAGTAATTTTGCAATCTAGGCTCTCTAGGCTGAAAAAGTAATTTCCCGTGGGCCCATAGTGGGGGTTATGCTATGCAGGCTTACTATATTTAGAGTTGCTATTAGATACATTATTATCAATCAGCAAAATAACTTAATAAATTAATTAAGGTCAATAAAGTTAGCTTCCATTGTGTTGATACTATTTAACCCCTGCACACACCCCACAACTAGAACCAGCAAAGTGCTAGTTGAGCTAAGATTCAATTAGGAGATTCAAATAGGGCCTAGTCACCAAATACCCTGCAGACGTAGCTGTAACTTTGGCATCAAATGTTACCATAGAAGTTATTGCTTGAGGAGGTTATAAATAGGGAGTGAAAACAGTCACAAATATAGGATTCAGGTTTCACAACAGATGTTTCCTATGTTATCAGAAATGAGAAATAGGAAAAGAGACGAAGTTTTAAGGTTTCTCCTATAAAAAATGAGGAGAGAAAAAAAGTGAAAAAAATAAAACAAACATTAATTAAAAACATTTAATATTTCCAGTTGTGAAAGTGTAAAGAAACATTCCTAAATAGTGATATCATTTTATTTAAAAACATGTATATAAATTTCATATTTTTACCTCTTTAACGATCCCTTTAATGAAATTTCTGAAGAAAAAAAATAGGAAAAACATCTATCGACCTAGAACATAAATTACAATGAGAGTTTTTGTTGAAACACTTGATATCTAAAACTTATTAAACCCCCAAAATTTATATTTTTACAATACATATTCACTATAATATATACAATCCTACAATGTAATCCATAAAGTGTTGTGGTTGGAGAAAATTGACAAATCCAAAGTTGAATTGCCCTATAGTTTCTGCAATTACCTAGAACTCGTATTCTAAATGGAAATATGTCAAAAATTAGTTGTTGATCATTTTGGACTTCCATAATACCCAAGAGATAGACATTCAATGTGATTTAATTTCCTAATTGTTTTAGGAATTCCTTTTAACATCTGTTTACATGCCTCTATAATTTTTGTTGGTTTGATGACAAATTTACAAATCTCTTGAATCATGTCAAAAATATATCCAAAATAATTAGTCTCTCATTTTTTTTAACTTTTAATGTCTATGAAAAAATGTTGAATGATTTCTATTTTTTACATCACTTAGTAAAATATTTTACATTACTATTAATGCCATCTTCATAGAGTGAAAAACAAGTTTTCTGAATTTTTTTAAAAAATAGAACTTCTAAAATATATAAATACAAATATTTGTTTCATAAACCATTTCATAAATTAATTATTCTCACACTAATTAACCAAGATAATATGTAACATTATATTCATTTAAAATCAAATAATATTGAACATGCAATTAGTATTTAACTAGACACGTGATTAGTATTTAATTAAACATCTAATTTAATTTAAATATTTTGATTGAACCATCAAATTTCTGAACTAACTTATGATTTGGAAATGATCTTTGGGAAATATTTGGTTTTCTAATTCGCTTTAATTGTATATTAACAGAAGGGGAAGAAAACGAAATAATGGATAAGCGAATTCCTGAATAGAAAAAGTTGTCGTTTGGAATGCAATAAGGAATTTATGAGACTCATAAATATAGAAGTTTTGATATAGAAATAGGGAAATGGGAAACAAATTGTAAATGAAAATATCAATTCATATAAGGAAGTTTTTTTTTTTTTTAAACAGACTGTGATTTCTAATTTTCGTTGTATCGAGCTATTGTTGCTTTTATTTTTCCTCAAATCTTAGTTTGAGGAAAATTTAGTGGAGATCGCCAATGTTGGTTGTTCTGAGTTGTGCTTCGAGGTTAGAATAATATAATATCCTACATTCATTAGAGATTGAGTCTGGAGATGTCGATGATCTGTATGGGAGATATTCTCTTTTAATTTTCCCGTATGAAAATATTGCTTGAATGGAGTTGAAGATTGTGATCCAGAAAAAAAAGTCTTTTCTCCTCTTGCTGGTGTTTCTTTATTTTGTTGTACTAGACTCGAGGAGAGAAGAAATGAGCAGATATTTTCCTGAATATTTTCCTGAACAATACTACCGCGCTGCTACAACCAATGACTAAAACATTATGCACATGTAATTGGGGAATCCGAAAAAAATGTACAGAATATGTTACATCTATTGCATGTTACACTGCATAACAGTACTTATATAGATGGAATCCCTTGGAAGCTCAAGAAACATGCCCTGAGATCAGGGGCTGCAAAAAATAATACATACTTCCTTCAGCTTAGGTCTCGTCTAAAAGGTATCTATTTCTCCAAATTATTCCGCCAAATTCACCCACAACTTGCAAACAACCTCACCAATGAACCAAGGGACAAATCAGAACCATATTCAGTGCACAAATTAAAAATAGCATTGTAGTACATGTACATATGAAGGTTATGTTTTACACACACCATCATTTGGGACTCAATGACTTATTACTTAGAAGAGCCAATAACCACCATAGATTAAATTTATGTTGTCTGTTTGAATGGTAGAAAGGACCGGAAAGACTGTTGAAATTTTGAAAAAGGGAGGACTCCTTGTTGTTTTAGAGATTGAACTGAGATCATGGATGTTGTGCCTTGGAAGGAAACTGTGGAGATGTCTGTTTACATTAAATTGAACCTCTTTTTCCAACTACTATATCACTACACACTCCATTTTCCAACTATTATATCACTACACACTCCATTGAAATTTTGTTACATCTTCTTTTCATATTAACCATAAAAATAGAATATAGAGTGTAGAGAAAATGCAGTTGCAACAATCTCCTTTTGTGCTTGCGTTGTTATTTTTTGTGTGCAAGTATTTGTGTTATTGTCCAACATTGTACATATAAAATCCAATATCATGATATATATGGATGGTTTTGGCCTATATCAACCCAAAAAAAGTGGCATAAAACCACTTTTCAAATACCATTGACACCTAAAACATGAGGTAATATCCCAATATATTGTTTTAATAAGTCAAACTGACCAAATTTTTTGTAATATAACAACATATTTTGATAATGAAATTGGATGAACATTTATGTTTTATCTTTTTAACACCATAGACCTGAAATTATGGAGAATAAAAATGATACCTGAACACCACATACTCTGCAGTCCTGTAGGTCAAACATTAGCCATGTCTGTTAGGACAAACACTCCTAATTGAGAAGGCTCTAAATGGTCCCTAACAAAAATACAAATTGACTAGATTTTAGGTTGCACTACATATGTTGCTACAGTTGATGGATCTAAATCTATACCAAAACATTTGTGGGATAGTCAGAGAAAGAGCAGGATCAATGACATTGATTTATTTTTACACTACATAATAAAAGTAATACAACATAAGTGCTTCCCATTTTCAAAAAAAATGAATAAAGTTGATTTCCAAAATCATGTTTCAAAGAGAAATACAACTAGAAAAAAAAGATGGCAAAAGAAAAACCCAAATTTGAACATGTTTAAATATGCTCTCAATTCCTCCATTGTAATTTATGTTCCACATAATTCTGACACGACCTTTCGAGGTTGTAACATACACTTGAAAAGTATATCTGGTATATTTAAAAGCTATTGTGGCCTTCTATTGTTGGTGAAAATGTGCAATTTATTTGGAACATGGCTTATCCAGCACAAAAAAAATTACCAGTGACTATTGCACAGCCAAAATGTGGATCTGTCTTAACGTGTAAGAGTACCATCTGTCAAAGTTTATCTAGTTGTTGCGAGGCTAAAACTAGATTCAACTTTGCATTGTGATTTTTTCCTTTCTCCATGGGGTTTAGCCCAGGAGCTACATTTTTTATTTAAATTTAAACTATCCCTATAAGAATTTTTGTGCCAACCCTATAGATTTGGTATAAAAACCAGCCTGGTTTTGGTCCTTAGCAATGCCGACTCTATTTTCCCACCCTCTTGTCAATCAGTCAGCAAAGAGATACCAGATGATCTCGACATACTCTAAGGTGAAATTCCAGGCATTGAGGTCCCACCAAGTGACCGATCGTATGCAAGATAAGGAGATGCATAGGAAAAATAAGGATTTAAGCCTTGGGAGTGAGGATAGATATGAGACTCTGAACCAAAAATATTTGATGATATTCACAGAGGAAAAGGAATGGAAATGGTCTCTAAAAGGGTTTGTATATGAAATCGGGTTTTAGAGAGAATGTGTGACTAGGTTGTCACAAGTTAAACCTCCTTGCCCGATCAACCAGTGAGAATCCAAAATAACTTCCTAAATTCTAGGGCTTCAATCACCTCAAAATATTGCACAACATTTTTATGTCGTTTTCCGTGGGGTTGCGGAGATCTTCAATTCAAGGATGTAATAATGAAGCAAAAACTCCATCGATGCTTGAATTGAAATTAACGTAAAATGAGAAAAGTTTGAAGGATCAGATGATTACACAGTAATCGCGAGATCGAACCACGGGGAAGAGATTTAGCAGATGTTGGAACTGCTAGTCCTCCATGCTCAAGAATCAATTATCCTCCATATTCAAGAATCAATTATCCAATCTTCGCCAATTTTCATGTAAATAATAATTTGTTGTTGCTTATACTCGTGAATAAATTTGAATCGGTTACACGGATTTTTTGTAGTGTTCATGGGATTTGAGAGATTTTCATCTCTACCTTAAGCTTCTCAGCGTCAGCAATCCTGAGTGAAGTTGAGCTTCCATGATCTGAACCTATATGTTAGTTTTGTTGTGCTAATTACAATTTCAAGATTATAATTTATTTTCTTCTTGTTTTCTTATGGTGCTTTAGTTTCCTTGGTGCAGGTGGGTGTCAAAACAAGAAATTGTCTTGTTTTTTATGTTGATATTAATAACAAATAAAAAACATAAGTAAGAACTGAACAAAAACATGAACATATACATCAGACCATAAATAGATCTATCAACAATAGTTTTTTATGAAGGATTTCACCCCTCCTGGGCTACATCTCCTTGGTCCAACTCCATAGCTTGGGCATGTTGCATTAGCTCAAATTTAGAAAACGTGTTGTGTAAATTATTCAATTTCTCCCGAAACATGTTCTATTGTCTTCAGAACATACAAATAATCTAAAAATGACTATTAAATTACTGAAAAATGACTCTGGATGGTCCAGACTTGACCTCCTTCCCAGGTGGCCCTTAGCTCCCTTGAACTTCCCTGTAGAAAAATCACATGTAGAAGTCGTTTTCAGCATCTAAAACATATACCGTTGTCTTTGGAATGCCAAAAAAATATAAAATTGACTATTCATTTTCCAAAAATGGTCGAAATCTTATCCAGATAAGCGTCATTTAATTTTTCCCCATAAAACTGCCTCTAAAACTGGATATGTCCAGGATTACCCCATTAAATTTGGAACCTCCGTCGGATTTGGGGGCACCTCAAAAATCTCCACCAAGTTAATATCAAATTAACTGAGGTTTAATTAAATGTAAAACTGGATTAAGGCTCTAATGGAACTCTTTAATTAAGGCGCGACTCTTAGGTCATATGGCGGGAGGGGTTGACCCACTCCGCACTCCACCAGTCCCACTGTGCAAAGATAAATATACGCTGGCGGCATATTATTTCAAATCCGGAGTCGATGATACATTGGTTAAGGTGTTGGTTTGTGGGGCAGAGGTCCAAGGTTCAAACCCGACCCTGCCCCATTACATAAGGCTTTTTCATATAACGGACATTGCATTAATATAATCCATCGAACCATATGATAACGCGGATTTTGGTGTTTAATATTACACCGATACTTTGTCATTTGGATAATACGAACCATTGTTTAATTAATATTTAAATATGTACTATATAATATAATATAATATATATATATATATATATATATATATATATATATATAATGTGTTTTAAACATATATTATATTATATAATATATATAAATATATATATATATATATATAATATTAAATCATAAATTAATAAAATAAAATAAAACACAATTTCCACCTCACCCACATAGACTAAACTAGTGAATTCGAAAGTGCCACTTGTCACAACCTCATTGGAAGAAACTTGAATAATATTCCCAGAAGATTCTTTTTTGTTCACTGGGCTGCCATGTCAACAACCTGTCATAGTTCTACAATTTTTTAACTGTTTGATAAGAAGGACAACATGCCATAACATACTCATACGAACTTGGATTTTGATGAAACGAGTTGCATTGGAATCCTGGTGACAATCTGTATGTTGTTGCACAAATTTCAATAAATTCTGGAAACTTTGACTTTTGAGCTAAATACTAAGCACCTGATCATTCCATCCCTTCTTCATCAGAGCTTCAATCTACTCAGCTTTGGAAAACTGTGTAACTAAATCCCTTGTGAAATTGTCCTTGTACCTCTCTTTTGAATTTCTCTTTTGAAATTGTTTGTACTTCTCTCTCTCGTACTGGGGCACTGAAACCTTCCTTGACTCTTCCTTATAACACTCTTCTAAAACCACTCTTTCTCATACTGGGGCATTGTTGAGATTCGTGCCAGTTGTGAGGAATGACGAATCTCAACAATTTCCCCAACCACAAATCTGCAATATAATGCCTATCGACATAATTACAATACATTTAATGAACTATGAAATTGACTTGTCCTATCACAATGTACATGAGGGTCCAAGAAAACTAACAATACTAGAGTAGTGGTGTTTCTAACATTAATCATGTGGTTTCATGATGAAAATAATTTGTAGCATAAAAGAGAAAGAAATGAAATGTTTTTTTGAAAAATTAATGGGGCATTATCATTTATGTAGGGACATGAATAAAAGTGAGTCGTATCAACTTCCACTTCATCGGTGGAATAATAAGCAAGTGATGGTAGGTAGGTGGGATGTTGGTTTTCCTCCATGAATAAAGTTCATAATTGTAATTAAAGTTCAGGAGAGAGCAAATGAGGTTATACATTTTGGATTTTGGAGCTTTAATGTGGTGGTGTGACAAATGTCAGTCGTCTGGTCACAAAATCTATTAAAAAAAACCCAAAGTTCATTTTGTAAAGGGATAAAATATATTTTTATATACCAAGTAACGCAAAAAATTGATCTTGTATATATCATTGTGTCAGGAAAGAAACAACAATCCATTTAAACATGACAATTGCGTGCATTCAATAGAAACATTTTACCCATGATCCAAGAGTATGACGATTCTGCCAATAACCAAAGTTTAATCAATGATCCAAAGAAATCCTAGAAGCAAAATTAAGAACTGACCGATAGTATAATCCTTCACCTACCCAAAGAAGAAAATGAAAAAAATCACATCAATTCTAGAAAACTTCAACATAGAAATAAAAAATAGATAAATTCATTTGCAAAAATCTTTCTAATTTTAGAGATCGGGACAATAAATTATTTGAATTTGTAGCCCTATTACCTTAAAAATAATTTAAAGGGACTTGAAGCAAAAATCTAAAATGATGATTAGAGATTTGCAAAGTTCTCCATAAATTTGAAACTTTGAGTTATCACAAATTATAGAACAATCTAACATAAAGACGAGGAAAAAACCTAAATATATACACAGAAAATGACATTTTTTTCCTATATGGAGTAACGAATGCTTTGAATTTAAAGTTCTCATAATTGCAGAAGAATTTAACAACAAGGATGAGTCCAATTGAATTTATTAGCAAAAACATGCTAAAAATTTTAAAAATATATTAAGTTTTGAAATATTGTGCACTTTGAGTTCTCATAATTTCAAAACAAACAGATAAATTAGACAAATACATATATTTTTGGGGGAGAGAAGCATATATTTTTTGGAAAAACAAAGTGTAAATTCTTTGAATTTACATCTCAGAAAGAAAATATACTTACATTTATCTCAATATTAAGGTCATATCTTCTTTTTCTTTTCATCTCCTTCACAGATTTATGGGTCTGAAGGAAGCCCCCATCAATAATAAAAATGGAGAAATTAAAAAGAAAACAAAGATAAATCTATACATTCAAATGGAATTTTACTATTAAATTAATTTTATCTTCCTTGTATTTTGCTGGTTTATGATCTCACACTCCTAAATATGTTCCACGAGTACACAATCTTTCCCTAAAACCAACCTATGTAGATACCCAATGGAATGAACGAACAATAACAATTCTAATTACAACATTAATATGAAGCATCACCTTAATGCATACAATATAAATTTACACAAAAACACACCATGCGTTAAAGGCTTGTGAATGTATTGAGAGAAAAAAGAAAAAAGAAATGCATTCTCTTTGCCTTAGGCTCAAGCTTATTGTATTTCACTCTCTCAAAACTAACAAGTAAGAAATGCGAACTTTGGATCAGAGTTGTGGAATTATTAAGGTTTTAACAAAATAATTTCCTGGAAAAAATTATGCCAAGACTCCATAGGCTCAGAAGCAATTTCATAAAAGGACACATGATAGACCTAATAGACACCAAAAGGTTTCATCTATAGATGAAATGTGGAGACGAGGACCATAAGGGTTCCAACGTAGTTCATGTTGGCAACAAACTAGTCATGTCGCATATTATTTGTGAATCCAAAACGATGATGACCTTCTGGAAGTTACCGCTCGCATCCAACCATGTCGACCATGCCACTATCCACCGACTCCTAGACATTTCATTTTGCACTCACGAAGAAAACTCTAGAGCCTTGGATCATCTATAAATATGTAATTTTTGCTGAGGCTGAGCAATCCATGCAAAGGATAATGTAATAGAAAACCCCGTTACTCCATTTGTCAATCTGTTCTAATTTCTAAGTTTTGTGTGGTATTGTCTCTGAAATTTGATTTTTCTCCAGTCTGTTTCCATCAGCTAGTATGAGAGCCCGCATGTTTGTGTAGAATTCTAGCCAAGCAATCAAGCGCTGCAATATCCCTCTCACATATATTATTTTATTGATCGATTTATAGCTCATTTGTGCATTGGATTTCTAGATTGTGGCTGAAAGCCATGTCTTGATTGTTGTATACAATTTAGCAAGGCTTGGCATGGGATTCAATGCGAAGAACAAGTTAATTAGATTATTGGATGTGGGAGTTCTATTTGGATTGGGGTCAGGCCTCATCGTCGAAATTGTCGCCCTCAAGAGAATTCCTCTACCATAATAACTCATATTTCCCACCACACCATGTACAAAACTAGATTGTCAGAGTCAGATCCGAGAGAGTGAGATATGTAGTTGAATACAAGGTGAATGATATAATTTAACCTTTGGCTATTTGAGGAATATATGGAAGTCACAACCATGCGGTGATGTGATTAATTATATTACCTCAACACCATTAATTATATATTTATATATATCCTTCATGAATTTGTTATATGATGATATTTTTTATTAAAGGAGATAGATTTTGGCCTTTCATTTTAAAAGTTGGTAAGGTGTGATAATTAAATTCTTGCCTAGTAAGTTGTGTCTTGATTTTTTGGGCATGAATTTTATTGAGAATGGAGATAGTAACATTAAGTTACATGGAGAAGTAATTGGTCATTTTAGTAATAAAATATTAGCTTCTCTTTTCAGAATAATAGCTACCTTTTTGAAAGTGCAGCTATTTCTTTAGGAGCTTAGTTGATCTCAAATTCAAATAAAAATGAGTTATTTATTCAAGAGCTTGGTTTCATTGGTGACATACCGGAGATAAAAAAAAGGTAGTTATTTCTGCTGACTTGGTTTCATTGACAGAGATAAAAGGCAGTTATTTCTTCAGGAGCTTGGTTTCATTGGTGACACATAGATAAAAGGCAACTATTTCCCTGAAACTGCATAAGGAGCTGCAATGAGCATTTTTCAGAGAACAGATCATTCTCCTTTGAAATTAATTGAAGATCTTCTATGTTATGATATGTTATTCTTTTTAAAAGGGTAATTATTTTTTACTTAGCAAAAATATTATAAGGGAATGGTTATATTATTGGTGGAGCTAACCTATAGCTACCTATTAAGATTGAAGCGAAAATTAAGGTACAAGGTATCAATTTATTAATGATGTAGAGGAGTGATATATGTTATGGGGTGACTTGGTGCTCATATTTGAATCATTTCAAATTGTGTCATTAAACCACACCGTGATTAAAGGCACATACTCCGGAGGGTTAGGTTCACTGTTTTCATACCCGAGTTCTCCGTGAAGGTTACAACTAACAGAGTTACATTTTCCACCAACTAGTTTCTCATCCGAAAGAAAGGAATTAGGGCTACGTGTAGGGTTGTTACCTCCAGACTGAACAGTTGTGTGTAAAGAAGGGGCTTAGGTGTTGAGCAGAATGGGTAAGGGTGGAAACGTTAACCACTCTGAGCCAGCAAATACCAATTTTGTTGATACTAGAGCAAAGTCACAATTTCAAACAACAGGCTGGTACAAGTTTCTACAAAAATTCTTAGGGGAAAATGTATTCGTTGCATAGGCCTTTTCTGAGAGTTTTGACGGGGAAAAATTAAAGCTTAGAAGCAAAACTTTCAAAATCACTAAAACCATTATAGACAGGGCTACTCAAACTTTAGCCACTGGAGATTGCTGGTTCAAGAAGAAAATGTTGCATCCAGATGTAAGTGCCTTCCTCAAACCTGAGCATGTGAATATCAATTGGACTCCAACTATGCATATTTCTTGTTTTAGGTCAGAATGGAATCATGTACTAACCAATGTGTAATGATATATCACTTGTGAGGGTAGATTTTCCTCTGTTCATCAATATCAAGTGATATTTCTCTCTCACATATCAGGTGTTGAACCTTTGAATTTTCCTTTCTTTGTCTACAAATCCTTGCTAACAATGTCTTTGAAGTTGCATAAAATACCTAAATATTCCTTAAATAGCCTCCATCATAGAGGTTTAATCAAGATGTTCGTGGTATATCACCTTAAGAATAAGAGATCTACCTCAGAAAAAATCCTAACAGATGAGGGATTTGGTAGCATCAATTCCAGGATGAGGGTAGGGAGACCCAAGAAGAAAAATGCCCAAGAACCAACTGGCACAACACCTATGCCAAATAGTTCACAGCCAGCTCAATATATTCCATCAACTAGTAGACAAACTAGAAGTTCAACTAAGAGAGCTAGAACTGAACCTGTCACTCACATACCAATGGTACAACCAACAGAAAAGGTTTATGCGAGGAAAACTTCAAAAGAACTCCAAACTTTAGCATCATTCATTAGAGAACATTCCATTAGTTTCAAGCAAGGTAAAACTCAGCCTAATAAAGAAGCTAAGTCTATAGGTGAGGAAAACATAGTCTCTTCCTAAAAACATAATGGCATAAGAAAATTGATCCTAGCATAAGAAACTTCAAAGGAAGTCAACACTGAAGCACCAGTTCAACAATCTATTCCTGAAGTTGTAGAAGAGCAAGAAGAAAACAGGGCCACCCCTTCAGTAGAAGAACCAACATTAATTCAATTGTTTTCTTCTCTTAAAACATCCAAGACATTTGCTAGAACAAAGGACAAGAATATCATTCACTTTTATTCATCTTTCGAAGAAGACAACACTGAAGAAGTTTTCTCAGAGACAGAGTATGAGGTAGGTCATTCTAGCAGTATGATGCAAAGAAAAAGAGCGGTTTATTATATTCCCAACCTATACCTCAAAAGGCCTCATACTAGGCCTAAAAAAAAACTTAGACTGAACAATAAAATCCTTGTTAATTCTAGACTGAGAGATGAAATCATTAATTTTGATGAAAGCCGAGGAAAGGAAGCCAAGAAGACTAGATCTCAGAAACAGAAGCATGCAGGAAAAAGAAAAACTAAAAGGCTCACTAAGGTAGAGTCCCTCAAAATATTTTCTTCTATACTTGATTTTATTTAAACATTTTAGGCAAGTAAAAGGAGGAGAGGCACACATTTTTGGCTTAATCAACAAATGCAACTATCTATAGGATTTCTAATAATAGCTACCTGTTTCTGAAAGGCAGCTATTATTTCCTAATTTTTTGTCTAAAGGAAGTGGAGGCAGTTTTTGTTCAAATCTCGAAGGATGAAGCTGAGGGGTAATTACGTGCATGCAATATCAATAGAAGAATCTCATGCCAGGTGTCAGTTAATCAAGTTCCCTTCTAGATTTTAGAATTCTATTTTTCACTTTTTGGGGGAGTGAGCGAGATGTCGTCTTCAGCTGTTAGTTGCACTTTTTGAGGAAGTGGTTATACCAGAAAAGAGGAACAGTTTGCCACATCACTCCAGCCACTTCGAACCATATGCCATCATGTTGCTTATTTTTATTATGTTGCACTACTTTGTATTATGGTTAAGGATAAGCTTCACCTTATGTATAGGAATGTAATAACTCTAGAACAAATTCACACTTTTTGTGGAAATATCAGCATAATATCTCTTATATATATATATATATATATATATATATATATATATATTATGAAACTCAATGGAGAAAAGGTTCTTGGTTTGTGAATCTTATACTCATGTGATCAGTGTATTAATGTTTTCAGTTAATGATATTGAAGAAGAATTTTGAGGACTTATTACCATCTTGGTATGTCTATTGTTGATCTTTCTTATGTGTTTCCATACCTAAATTTCTTCAGCTCCAATTTGTAATTTCAAATGTTGTTATATGTTTTTATTAGCCTCTTGATATGTTTATGTATACTATCAACTTTTATCATTCTTACTTAGTGATATTTCTTGATGAGATGTGTATAATGATTGTTTAAAGAGCATTCCTTATGACAATAACTTCTCATGATATTCAATAAGAATATTGTAATTCTTGAGATAGCCTTCTCTTATTCATATATTGTCAAACTGGTTCTTGTGTTATTTTTCATCCAAGTAGTGGATTTATGCCTTGCAGAACCATTGTCTCTTCTATTATTCTACACTTTCTTCTTGCCATAAGCTACAAACTTATCTTTTTCTACCATGTTAGGTCTAAACAATCTCATTGGTGTGACAGTGAACTTGACTGAAATACCTTGTAAGTGACTGAGAGCTTAAACAACCTACCAATTGTATAATCCAAATCTTTAAATTTCCCTAGAGCTTAGCATGTGACCGGTCAAAGTGCTAATTCCAACGCTAAAATCTTTTGGTGTGTCTTCTAGGAGACAAAGACCTTGGAACGAAGTATTCTCCAGATTCTCTTGTTTAAAATTGTTGATGATCAATTCTTTATGGTGAATAAGAATTGGTGACTTGAAGAAGACTTCAAATTGGTTCACCTGGCGACTCCACAAAGAGGTAGAGGGGTCTCAAGACTTCCTACTACAAGGAGAAATCAAAGATCACCTACTATGACTCTAGTTACTGACCCAGAGAAGATCATTAAAGATGAATAAGGGAAACATAAATTAGTTGAAGCTACATCTCAGTCAATGAAGAAGGTACATAAAAAGTACATTCCAAATAAAAAGGTACCCTCATCTACTTTAGAATCAAAATAAGTTTCAGTTTCAAAATATTATGCTGAAAAATATCAAGTTGAAACTGCTTCCCTAGGAAATAAAGTAAATGATGTTAATCGAAGCTCAGCTGAAAGTTTATTTCACTCATCATTTAGTAAATCAGAGATAAGTACTATTCCAGTTAAAGAAGGAAAAACATAGGTTTTAAGTGTCAATAAGTAATTAGAAAAGATTTTGCTGACAGAAAGGGAGTTAGAACAAGTATTGGCAATTGCAACTTTTCTAGATAGGGATTTTTTAACTGCAGAACATTTTAAATTTTCTTCAAAAGATGAAATAGATAGTTGCTGCAAGATATGCACCACTTGACCTTCCTCAACCTTTGCATCCTCTTCCTCAAGGGGATTATCTAAAATATCTGCTAAAATAAACAGGAGAGGGAGAAGGAGTTTCCATTGAGGAACATTTGGTTTCTTTTTATAGTTATGCTGATAACCATAACATTGAACATGAAGATTTCTGGTCAAGACTCATTGTTCAGAACTTGGATGGAGGAGCTTGTAAATGATTTAGAAGTCTACCACCAAACTCAATAACAGGGATAGATGAATCGGAGGAAGTATTTGTGAAACAATGGGGTGATAGAAAATATTATTTGTACTACCTTATAGAGTTTGGAACTCTAAAAAATAATACTGATGCGTCATTGGCATATTTTACAAACAGGATTAATAAAATTTATCAAAAATTCCTGAAGAAATTAAGCCTCCTGAAACCACATCTATGATAACTTTTCCCAATGCTTTAGATTCTAAGTTTGCTTTATGGTTAAGATCTGAGAAAGCACAATCATTGATGGACATGCAAGAGGTTGGAATTGGAGTGCAAACTAATCTTATGGCATCAAATAAATTGAAAATGGAAGAGGAGAAAGCAGCAAAGGACAAAAATAAAATGAAAGAAGAAAAACTCTCTTCCTCCATAACTTTTAGAGCAGAAGAAAATATTGATCAAATGCCCAATTTGATTAAATAACTTGCTTCTAAGATGATAAAATTGGAGTTAGAGAACAAACCAGCTGTTAGAGCCAATGAAAATGAAGCCAATAGAAATCAGGCTCCCTTCAGAAGACCTTTTTAACCTCAACAAATCTTACAGTGCCCAAGGAGAATGCTCATGATCAAAATGTTCAACCTCCACTGAATAATTTTGCTGAAGAAGAGCAACAAGAACATGAGGAAGAAAATGAAGACATAAATCTTCTAGGAGAAACATCACAATCAACTTGTTTGAAATTGCAAGAATATGAAGACCAATTAAGGATAAATCTCTTTTGAGATGATTAGAATGCTCAAATTCATGCACAAAATGATAAAAAAAAAAAGAATCTCAAAACAAAAAATATCCTCTAAGGTTGAAAGGTCCTGTCCAACAACCTCAATAAAAATTAGATTCTCACAAACAAGCTGCTAAACAAAAGAAGAAAGTCAGTGATGTCCCTCCACCTCATAATTCTACCCCAATCATCAAAATTTCTGAAGAAAATAAAGAATTAGCTCCTCTTTATTTTATTTTCAAATCAAAGCTGAATAAAATCAAGGTACCTGTCCCACTTTTGGAATTGTTGAAAAATCTAGCATATAAAGAGTCATTTAAAAGCCTGTTGCAACCACCTCTCGCTCCTGATTTAGTCAATATTGAGGATGAGCATCCTACTATTTACTTAGGCAACCATGTCCAAGAAAAAAATGATGATAATTCACCACCTTTACATCTTTCACGCAATATACATGACAAATTGTTGCATAATTGTTTATTAGATTCTGGGGCTTCTCACAATCTAATGCCAAAGAAAGTGATGGATGAATTAGGATTAGAAATCACTAACAAATACCATGACCTATACACTTTTGATTCCAAAAAATCATTAGGGGATTTTTGGGGTCTAAAATGGGCCTCCTAAGGAAATTATAAAATAATAGTGGAAATATTAAAATAAGATTTGGTTACATCATCAAATTTTAAAAGGAAAAAAGAAAAAACTATTTTTTCAACTCATATTTTCAACTTATCTCCCAATTTTTGTACTCAAATTTTGAGTGGGGGTACTCTTTGGATGCAAAATTTAATTCCTCATCCAAGGAGTACCCATGTTGCATACTTTCGATTGGTTCTGCTACATGAAAAATGAGAAATACATGGAAAACATGATTGTAATCACGTTTTTTTATGTATTTCTTAGTTTTCATGTAACTGGGTCGATCGAAAGTATGCAACATGGGTACTCCTTGGATGATGAATTAAATTTTGCATCCAACGAGTATTCCCGCTCGAAATTTGAGTAAAAACTTTAGGGGATAAGTTGAAAATATGAGTTGAAAAAGTAGTTTTATTATTTTATTATTTTTTAATCTTTTTACCCTTTTACTTAAAAAATGGTTAATCACCCCCCATGGTTGACATCATAAACTTGAATCCTATTGGTTCTGATAAAGTTTGTTTTTGTTGTACATTTTTCTTAAGAGGCCCATTTCAGACCTCAAAATTTCCCTAATGTCAAGTGTTTAGGAGTGATTAAAGACTTGGTTGTTTCTCTTACCTAGCTTCCTATGAAATTTTAGTGATGGACATAGTAGTTGCATACATACCTTTTAGATTTGGGATGCTTATTTCCAGATCCTAGTCTAAAAAATTGGAAGGCACTCTTCAAATGGATATGTCATATGCCATAATCCCAGTGTTTGGAGGATAATTTAGGAGGCTATATAGGGAAACCAAAAATGGCATATATCCTAAGTGCTCAGCATAATCCCTCAAACCATCCTATATATGCAGAGGAGAAGGAATTGGGGTCGTCCATATTACACCTTCCTGCTGATGACAACAATTTCCAGCCTGAATTCAGTTAAAAACAACATTTTCAAGATACAAATGAGCACTGTTTAGAGGGAGGGCAGATCTGGAAATTATGCTTTGATGTAGCCTCCTCAAGAGAAGGATCAAGACCTGGTGTAGTTCTAATTTCTCCCACTCAACAAAGTGTAAATTTATCATATAAAATGTAATTTCCTACCACTAATAACACTGCTGAATATGAGGCACTTGTGTTGGTTATGAAGGCAGTGAAAGATTTTCGAGTTGAACAACTAGTTGATTTTGATGATTCAAAATTGGTGATAAGGCGAGTGAGAAATAAATATCAATTGAAAACTTCCAAATTGAAGAATTATAGGAATGAAGTGTGGGATTTTATTGAGCATTATTTTACATCATTCAATGTAAATTTTGTCACTATAGAGGAAAATCAAATGGCTAATTCACTAACTATAGATGCTAGTAATTTTAAAGTTCCTCTTGATGTCAAGGCAAACTATGATGTTCAAATAAAAAAAAGACCTTCCATTCCTAACAATATCAAATACTGGAAAGTATTTGAAGATGATAATGAAATTCATAAATTTTTAGAAAGTGTTGAAGAGTTTGCAGACATTCAAATTGATGATGAGCAGTACATTGTTGAAAATCAAAACAAACAGTCATTTAAAAAGACTATGGCTGGGAAAGACATTATTGAGCTGAAAAATAACTACATTCCTAAAGGCCTAGTTCCTTAGAGAGGTTGTTTGACAATAATGATGTCTCCTTTAAACCTGAAATTAAAGAAGATGGAGAGAGTACAATTGACTGCAATATTGGTACACAAGATCAACCTAAATTATTTAAAGTTTCTAAATTTCTTTCCCTAGAAACTAGAACTAAATATGTCAAGCCGATGAAACAATATGCAGACATTTTTTGCATGGTCCTATAGTGATTTGAAGACCTATGATAGAGGTATAATGGAGCATAAAATTCCTCTGAAAGTAGAAGCAAAGCATGTAGCATAGAAGATAATGCATATAAATCCCATGTTGCTCCCTATTATAAAAAAAGAGATCAGAAAATTATGGGAACCCAAAATAAATTTTCCTTTAAGATATTCCAATTGGGTAGCTAATATAGTCCCGTTTCGAAAGAAGAATGGCGAAATTAGAATTTATGTTGATTTTTGCAATTTGAACCAGTGTTCATTGAAGGATAACTATCCATTACCCAAGATGGATTCTATTTTGCAGAAATTTGTAGGCTCTAAGAGATTGTCAATGATAGATGGATTTTCAAGGTAAAATCAAATCTCATTTCATAAACAAGAAAGAGAGAAGACAACATATACCACACCCTAGGGAACATTCATGTACAACAAGATGCCATTTGGTCTAATGAATGCAGGTGCAACATTTAAATGGGCAATGAATATCTCCTTTGCAAGAGAAAACGAAAAATTTGTAGTCATTTACTTGGATGAAATTACGATCTTTTCAAAATTTGATGAAGATCATTTAAAACATTTGAAACAATTTTTTGACAAATGTAGAAAATTTTGTTTGTCCTTTGAACCAAAGAAATCATGCTTTTTTATTCAAGAAGGGAAATTATTGGGACACATTGTGACAGAAAGTGGTATCTGTATTGATCCAAGAAGAGTTGAGGCTATTCAGAAGATTGGTTTGCCAGGGAATAAAAAAGAATTGTGGTCATTTTTGGGGAAAATTAATTTTTTGAGGTGCTTTGTCCCAAATTTTGCAAAGCTGATCAAACACATAAATGTCTTGCTGAAGAAAGATTAAGAATTCAGGTGGCAAGATGAAAAAAAAAAAAATCTTTTTTAGCAATCAAGTCTTCCTTGATTGAAGCTCTGGTTTTAATCAGCCTTGATTTTGAAAAATATTTTCATATTTTTTCATATGCTTCAAAAGAAACAATTGTAGTTATTTTGTTACAAAAGAACAAAGAATGTTTAGAATAGCCTATTTCATTTTTCAGTCGTGCTTTAAGAGATGTTGAATTAAAGTATAGCTTGACTAAAAAATAAGCATATGCACTAGTTAAGGCTTTAAAGTTTTTTTGAGTTTATGTGTTACATTAAAAAATTGTTGCTTTTGTACCAAATATTACTATCAAAGATGTATTGCTACAGCTAGACATAGATGGCAGGAGGGGAATATGGTTAACCAATATTATGGAATTTGATATTGATATTAGACCTACTAAATTGATAAAAGGACAAGGCTTAGCTTGCTTGATGGCTGAATATAATTCCAAATCTCTATATATGAATATGGAGGTAGCTGAGGAAAAATATGGAGAAGGCATATCGGATTATCCTGAAATATTTCATTCAAATTGGTATAAGAATATAGTGTACTTTTTGTTAAATTTTAGTTGCCCCCCTGAAATGGAGAAGCCAAAAAGAAGGGCTTTTAAATTGAAAGTTGTTAAGTATTGTATATTGGAAGACCATCTTTACTGGAAAGACCCTATGGGAGTCTTATTAAGATGTGTATATGAATTTGAGTACATAATATTATGTCAGAGATACATGCAGGGGTGTGTGGCGGACATTTGTATTGGAAAGCTACTGCAAAAAAAATCTTAAGAGCTGGATATTATTGGCCAACTCATTTCTTTGATGTTTTTTCCAAAGTAAGGACTTGTGTTGAATGTCAAAATTTTGCTGGTAAGCAGAAGCTACTTCTATTACCTCTTATTCCTATTTTAGTAGATGTTCCTTTCCAGTAGTGGGGGTTATACTTCATTGACAAAATTCATTTGCCTTAATCAGGACAACATAGGTGGATTCTTACAGCTACAAACTATTTTATGAAGTGGATTGAAGTTGTTCCAACCAGGAATGCTCCTGACATGGTAATAATCAAATTTCTGTTGGAAATTATTGTGTCTATATTTGGTGTTGCGCTAGGATGGCAGAAGGGAAGACTATGGAAAACATGGTAGGTTCGATAATTTATGGTTTGGGCCATTCCAAATTTCTCAATTTTTGGAAAACAACACAATTCTGCTCAAGCATCTAGATGATGATCAACTGACTCGAGGTCCAGTTAATGGTCATTTTCTTAAAAATTTCCATGGATTATATGTTATTTAGTCATTTCATTATAGATATCTCGATAGATATGTCAATAAAAATCCATGCCCAATGGTACTTATGTCTATCAATATAGTCATATTTGAGTCCAATCAATGAAAGGTCACTTCTAGTCATAAGTTCTAGAAGTTTTCTGAGCCTTGAAATTTTTAAGGCACTGAGTCTACAATTCTTGAAGCCTCATAGGAAGGACTTCATCCCCAATAGGAGCCACTATTAGCACTATAAATTTTAATAGTGTCACCACCATTATATCGCTGTTTTTAAATTTTTGCTTATTTCCTAGCCTATGTCAAAGTTTTAATAATCTTCAATAAAAGTGAAAAAGAGTCTCAAAACCAAAAATATTTTCAAGTTTTATAGGTGGTATTGTGTCTCAGGGCCATATAAAGAAGTTAAAACCATTGTTTTAACTTATGTTAAAGTCAACAGTTAATGGTCATTTTAGTTTATAAAATAATAGTTGATCTTTCTGAAATAATAGCTACCCTTTTGAAAGAGCAACTATTTCTTCAGGAGCTTGGTTTCATTGGTGACAGAGGGATAAAAGGCGGCTATTTCTTCAGGAGCTTGGTTTCATTGGTGACACAGAGATAAAAAGCAGCTATTTCTCCGAAGCTTGGTTTCATTGGTGACATAGAGATAAAAGGAAGCTATTTCATCAAGAGCTTGGTTTCATTGGTGACACATAGATAAAAGGTAGTTATATCCCTGAAACTACATAAGGAGTTGTAGGGAGCATTTTTCAGAGAAAATATCATTCTCCTTTGAAATTAATTGAAGATCTTATATGCTATTTTATGTTATTCTTTTTAAAAGGGTAATTATTTTTTACTTAGAAGAAATATTATAAGGGAATGGTTATATTATTGGTAGAGCTAACCTATATCTACGTATTAAGGCTGAAGTAGAAATTAAGGTACAAGGTATCAATTTAGTAATGATGTAGAGGAGTGATATATGTTATGGGGTGACTTGGCGCTCATATTTGAATAATTTCAAATCTTTTCATTAAACCACACCGTGATTAAAGGCGCAGACTCCAGAGGGTTAGGTTCGTTGTTTTCATAACTGAGTTCTCTATGAAGGTTACAACTAACAGAGTTACATTTTCCAGCAACCAGTTTATCATCTGTTAGTTTCACTTTTTGAGGGAGTGGTTATACCAGAAAATAGGAGTAGTTTTCTAGGAGTTTTTCACATCACTCCAGACACTTTGAACCATATTCCACAATGTTGTTTATTTTTATTATGTTGCACTACTTTGTATTATGGTTAAGGATAAGCTTCACCTCATGTATAGGAATGTAATAACTCCTCTAGAATAGATTCACACTTTTTGTGGAAATATCAGCATAATATCTTTTATATATATATATGATGAAACTCAATGGAGAAAATGTTCGTGGTTTGTGAATATTATACTTAAATTAGGGGAATTTTGAATTCTAAAATGGGCTTCCTAAGGAAATTATAAAATAATAGTGGAAATAATAAAATAATATTTGATTACATCATCAAATTTTCGAGGGAAAAAGAAAAAACTACTTTTTCAACTTATCTCCCAAAGATTTTACTCAAATTTCGAGCGGGACTACTCTTTGGATGAAAAATTTAATTCCTCATCCAAGGAGTACCCATGTTGCATACTTTCAATGGATCATGCTACACGAAAAATTAGAAATCTATGAAAAGCGTGATTGCAATCATGTTTTTTCATGTATTTATCATTTTTCGTGTAGCAGGGTCATCAAAAGTATGCAACACGAGTACTCCTTGGATGAGGAATTAAATTTTTCATCCAACGAGTACTACCACTTGCAATTTGAGTAAAATATTTGGGAGATAAGTTGAAAATACGAGTGGAAAAAGTAGTTTTATTATTTTATTAATTTTTTAATATTTTTACCCTTTTACTTTAAAAATGGTGAACCATCCCCCATGGTTGACATAATCATCTTGAATCTTATTTGTTCTTATAATGTTAATTTTTGTTGTACATTTTTCTTAGGGGCCCATTTTAGACCTCAAAATTCCCCTAATGTATGATCAATGTATTATTTTCAGTTAATGATATTGAAGAATAATTTTGAGGACTTATTACCATCTTGGTATGTTTATTGTTCATATTTCTTATGTGTTTCCATACCTAAATTTCTTCACTTCCAATTTGTAATTTAAAATTTTTTTATATGTTTTTATGAGCCTCTTGATATGTTTATGTATCTTTCCAACTTTTATCAGTATTACTTAGTGAGATTTCTTGATGAGATGTGCATAATGACTATTTAAAGATAATTCCTTATGATAGTAAATTTTCATGATATTCAGTAAGAATATTGTAAGTCTTGGGATAGCCTTCTCTTATTGATATATTTTCAAACTGGGTCTTGTGTTATTTTTCATCAAAGCAGTGGATTTATACCTTGTTGACCCATTGTCCCTTCTATTATTCCACACTTTCTTCCTGCCATAAGCTACAAACTTATCTTTAGCTAGCATATTAGGTCTAAATACCCTCATCGGTGTGATAGTGAACTTGACTGAAATACCTTGTCAGTGATTGAGAGCTCAAACCACCTACAAATTATATAATGCAAATCATTAAATTTCCCTAGAGCTTAGGATGTGACTGGTCAAGCACTTGAAGTAGTCCAAGTGTCGATTCTAGTGCCAACAGAGGGTATAAAAAATAAACCCTTATCGATGACAGATGAAGAATATATTAAACTAGATAGAAATGTGATTGCAGCAATTCACCAATATCTAGCAAAGAATCTGTATTTCAATGTGGTCGAAGAAAAGAAGGAAGAAGGATTATGGTAGAATCTCCATGCTTTATATGAAAAGAACACGATATCAAAGAAAGTATTATTGATGAAGAATATTTATAATATAAAGATTAAGGAGTGTGATTTAGTTGTTGAGAACTTGAATGAATTCAATATAATTACTAGCCATCATGCCTCTGTTAAGATCATTCTAGATGATTAAATTAGAGTTATCTTCATAATGTGTGTTATGTTAGAAATATGGGAAAGAAAATTTGTAGCTATGAGCACTTCAGGACATGTAGGGATCTTGAAGTTTTATGATTTCAATAGTTGAGGAGCTACGACACAAGTCAATTATGGAAAACCAGGGAGGAGAATCTCTAGCTCTACTTGATCGTGGTAGGAGAATTGATCGAGGCTTAAAAGGACTTCAATATCGAGAGGCCAATTGAAATTAAGGAGGGGCATGCTCATATTTTTTCATTGTGGTAAATCAGGCCACATGAAGAAAGAGTATCAAGTCTGGAAGCAAGGATAAAAGAATTAGAATTCGACAAGTAGAAATCACAAGCCATCTAGAAAAAATGAAGGTGAGACTAATGTTGTAGTCATATATGGTGATGTGTTATTTACTATTTTAGTAGAAGAATAATGTTTATATACATTTAGTAGTAGATTTGATTGGATCCTTGAATATGGGGCATCTCACCATGTAACCCCACACAAATATAGTTTTGTTGCATATAATCCTGATGATTATGGTAGAGTGCATTTGGGGAACAATAATTTTTGCAATATTTTTGGAGTGGGAGATGTCCAGATCAAATGAAGGATGGACAAGATATATTGTTGAAATAGGTCTTTCATGTACCAGAAATTCATGTGAAAGTTTCAAAATAGAAACCCTACTGTAGTATCTAGATATACTTCACCTACTTGTTTGATTAACTTAACAGGTTATTTTACTGAATTATTCAGGAAAAAATTAAAGTAGACACTAACTGCAGCCTACACATATATAGATCATTTACTGAACAATACAAACATGTGACAATATTACACACGATTTTTTAGAAAAAATTCCTCGGAAAAACCCAATGCGGAAAACCGGTGCAGCAACTCTAGAGGGTTTTTATTATTATACAGAATATGAATACAACATTCTAGGCACCAAACATGGTTGGCCCTATAGAGAAGTTACATGGCAGTTTGTACGTTTCAATCATAGACAGAATATATGGTTGTATCACACCCTCAAATGGGATTTACAAATTACAAGCCCCTTCTGGCCCACTGAAACCCTCGGCGATGTCTTTGCAACCTCTTTGTCAGCCCCTCATTGGCCAGCCTCCCCACTGCTTCATTGCGACTAGTGTTATGTTTCCTCTACGCTGCCTTGGATGGGCCTGCGTCACCTCTGTTGGTGTTGTGCTACCCTTGCACTACACTGGTTTGGTTTGCGTCACCCTGGCTGGGCTTACGCGACCTTTGCACAGTCTCTGCTTGGTGTTTGCTGAACTGCATCCTCCTAGCTGGCTCTATGCTAAATGGTACTCACTGCCCCTCTGCTTTTGTATTCTCAACCTTGGATCAGATCATACCTTGCCAATCTCTGCCACTCACTACACTACAAAATATCTTTGAATTTCTCACCAAAACCCCACCCCAGAAATTCAACTTAGCTTCAGTGCTCTACCAGTGTACGTGTGTCTCTAACTGACCCCAAGACTTTCCTTTATACTTTTCTCATTGGAAAACCAACAACCATGATCTAATCTCTAATCACGACTCATATTAAAAGACTGCTTTATCCACGTCACTTAGAAAATTTCATCATATGTGTTTAATTAATTCACTTAAATTTTTTTAATTTCCTAAGTTATACTTAGGTTTCTCATTAAAAAAATTAATTATTAGAATAACTTCAACACCAGATAAAATTTCTCCAAACTCTTTCTGGGTTTTGGAGGTCTCGTGTTGCTTCTACGCTGTTGTTTCTACGTTGTTGCTTCTACGTTGTTGTTTCCTTTTCACTGCACTACTCCCATCTTCAACGTCCCAACTTTTCCCTCCACTTCACTGTCATCTCCTGCACCCACTTCTCCACTTGTCCTGCTATAGTATTAAGGCTCTCGTAACTCGTATTTTATCCAAGAGTTTGGGCACCTCATGGATCTTGCCTCTCTCCATCTATAGCTGCTCTACAGATCAATATCACCACACTTATGTGGCTCATGAGCACTCATGGCTACTACATCCTCACTACAATCATCCCCTTTCATTGTTGTTTCCTTGGAATCAAAACATCCCTTGTCCTTCTTCATAGGACAATTGTTGGCGAAGTGTCCAATTTCACCAAAATTAAAGCACTGGAGCTTGGATACATCCCTCTTATTCTTCCCTTATTCTCTTTATCCCTTTGATGCAAGGGTTGTCTCCTCCTCCTCCTCTTTCTTTACTTTGACTATACTGTTGTTGTTACTTTTCCTCTTTGTAAACCTCCTACTTTTCTCCCATCAAAGGATTTCCCACATATCCACCTAGGATGGTAACGCTGCCCTTCCCAAGATGCTTTAGACAAACGTTCATCATTCCTCAGTGACTTCATTCAGGGTAGTCCTCAGCAAGAGTCCCTCATCTGAATTCCTACCCATGGAAATCAATTGATCCCAGATAATCTGAAGTATAAAGAGGAAGGGATCTATTTCCTCACTCTTTTACATTCGGAACAACCGCATCTGATTCTCCAAAAGAATATTTCTTTGGATGAAGCCTACCTGATACATCATGTCCAAAGTTGCCCACATTTCATTTTCTTTGTTCTTCTTGGAAATATGTGGAACCACGCGATCTTTGACTCCATCCACGATCAAGCACTTAGATCGAGCTTGATTCTCCTTGAATTTCTTCAGAGGATCTGCATCATTAAGCACAACCAATAAATTCTTAGCATGGTCCTTGATGTTGTACTCATCCAAGACTGTCAAGATCCTGAACCTCTAGATAAGGAAGTTGGATATGTTTTCCAACCTGTTCTGATCTCTCATTCCATGAGAAACCATCTCTACTCAAATATGTTAGCTCCTTGTTTCTGCTGCAACACTCAACAGAAAACTGGATCTAGGTTTCTTGGCGATTAGAAACCCTCTTTATTAGTTTCTCCCTTTGACCACTGATTTCCCTCCCGGAAATCCTCCACCAAAAACAATTGAATCAGTTCTCTACAATCATGCTTCTGATCCAATCTCAGATCTATTTGGTGTAGATCTGATGAGAAAATATTCTCCTCCCACTCTTGTCACCTATGTTAGGCATAGTTCTGCACTGACATAACCTCTGCCACACCAGTAACCTCTAAATATCTTAAGCTATCCTTCTATAATTTAGAAAATATGCACAACAACCTCAAAAAATAGACTATGTCCCTCTACGTGAGGAGATTTGCTCAACGCAGCCTCTGCTAGGAACTGTGCATTGCATGTTGCTCCTTCGTCACTCTCGAAGGCTCTGCGCTACCTCTGCGTCACTTAGCTAGATCTGCATCAACCTCTGCATGACCTCTGCGTCAGCCTAGCTAGGTTTCATCCCTCATGGTGTTGCGCTTCCCTCTTCTAGAACTTTGTTTCTTCAGCTGCCTTCTATGCAGAAATTTCTTCAATTGCTCTAATGGTGGATCAGCTTGATCTACGATGCACTGATACCATGTGAAAGTTTCAAAACAGAAACCCTACTGCAATACCTAGATATACTTCACCTAATTGTTTGATTAATTTAACAAGTTATTTTACTGAATTATTTAGAAAAACATTAAAGTAGACACTAACTATAGCCTACACATCTACAGATCATTTATTAAACATACACACATGTGACAAGATTACACATGATTTTTTAGACAATTTTCCTTGGAAAAACCCAATGTGGGAAAACCGGTGCAACAACTCTAGAAGGTTTTTATTATTATGCAGAATCTGAATACAACATTCTGGGCACCAGACATGGTTGGCCCTATAGAGAAATTACATGGCACTTTGTACCTTTCACTCAGAGACATAAGATATGGTTGTATCACACCATAAACACGATTTACAAATCATGAGCCCCTTCTCTCCCACTAGAAACCACAGCATTGTCTATGCAGCCTCTGTGTCAGCCCTCACTGGCTAGCGTCCCCACCGCATCACCCTTACTGATGTTGTGCTACCCTGGTTAGGCATGCATCACCTCTGCTGGTGTTTCGTTGCCCCTGCATTTTGTTGGCTGGGTTTGCGTCACCCTAGTTGGGCTTACACAACCTCTGTACAGTCTCTGTGTGGTGTTGGTTGAACTGCATCCTCCTGGATGGCTCTACACTGATTGATATTCACTGCCCCTCTATTGTTTTATTCTCAACCTTGGATCAGATCATCCCTTGTTGATCTCTGCTCCTCACTGCATTGCAAACTTGCTTCGAATTTCTTAGCAAAACCCCGCCCCAAAAATTCAACTTAGCTTCAGTGCTCTGCCAGTGTATGTGTGTCTCCAACTGACCACAAGCCTTTCCTTTATACTTTTCTCATTGTAAAACCAAATACCATGATCTAATATCTAATCAATGGCTCAGATTAAAAGACTTCTTGATCCATGTCACTTAGAACATTTCATCACATGTGTTTAATTAATTCACTTAAAAAAAATAATTATTAGAATAACTTAAACACCAGATGAAATTTCTCCAAACGTTTTTTGGGTTTTGGATGTCTTGTGCGTCTTAGCCCCTCCCCAAAATTTCAGGGCTATATCACACCTGATGAGCTACCTCAAAATATCAACAATGCACATGAGCATGATCTTTGTGGGATGGATGGATTATGAAGACTATTTCACAAGCTTTGGAATAAGAGGTTGGAAAATCAACAAAGGAGCATTGGTCATGGCTAAAGAAACCAAGATATGAAATTATTTACATTGAAGGAAATGATAGGAAATTTCTATTTGGTTGTTATCACAATAGAAGGAAATTCAACAGATATGTGGCATAAGTGCTTGGGTCACATGATAAAAAATGGCTTAAAATTCGTTCTTTGTAAAAATTTACTACCAAGTTTGAAATCTTATAATCTTGGTATTTGTGAGCATCGTATATATGGTAGAAAAAGAATGGTTTCATTCCTTAGAGGTGGCCATTAAAAAAAACAAAAGATAGAACTGATAAACTCAGATGTGGTTGGGCCTGTTAACATTAATTCATTAGGAGGAGCATCATATTTTATAAAATTTATAAACGATACATCCAAGAAAGTTTGGGCCTACCCTATGAGAAGTAAAAGTGAAGTGTTTGAAATATTTCAAACATTCCATGTTGTTTCTAAAAGAGAAACGAATAAGTTGCTTAATTTCTTGAGAAAAAATAACGGTGGAGAATATTGCTCAAATACATTCAAGGAATATTGTAATGGGATTGGAATAAAGCATGAGAATATTGTGCCTAGTACTTCTTAGTAGAATGGTGATGCAAAAAGGATGAATCATACTATTATGGATAACGAGAGGTGTAAGTTGTCAAATTTTGGTTTGGATAAGAATATTTGGTCATAATCAATAAGGATAACTTGTTATCATATAAATTGATCTCCTACTACAACCTTGGACAGTGGCATTCCTGAACAAGTCTGGGCTGGTAAGAGGTTAAATTATTCTCATTTAAAAATATTTGGATGTGAATCATTTTTACATATTCCCAAAGAAAATAGAACTAAGCTAGATGATAGATATATGAAATGCATTTTTATGGGATATGCAAATGGAAAATTTGGTTATCGTATTTGGTATCTAGTCAACAAAAAGTTATTAGAAGTAGCTATGTTATATTTAATGAGTCGTAGAGGTTTAAGAGGTCTATAGATGAGTTGTAGTTCAAGAAATTTATTTATAGGTTTCAAGAACAACAAGAAAACATCCCACCAATGACAGAAAATGCACAATAACTTCAAGAGAAGGAAGGAGAGCAAGTGGAAAATGATGAACATCAAGAATAAGGAATATTGTAGGAGGCTTTATAGGAGATTCAACCTAATAATGCACCACCACAACTAGTTCACACATATTCTTGGCCTCATAATATTTCACAAAGGTATCCTCCTTCAAAATATATTTTATTAATTGATGAAGGTGCTTGTTTTCAAGAGGCTTGTAAGGTTGAGCACATTAAATAATGGAAGAAAGAAATGGAGGAAGAAACAAACTCTTTGCTTGAAAATAATACTTGGGAATTGGCAAAACTCCCAAAAGGTAGAAAGGCATTGCAAACCAAATGGGTATATAAGATTAATCATGAAGGTAACAAGCAAAGGTATAAAGCAAGGCGGGTGGTGAAAGGATTTTCCCAAAAAGAAGGTATTGACTTCAATGGAATTTTTTCAGCTGTTGTGGAAATTTTATCCATCAAAGTCATTCTTGTTATTTTTATTTGTTTAGGGTTAGAATGTGAAAATTTAGATGTAAATATTTCTTTCGTTCATCGTGAATTGGAGGTGGAAATCTATATGGAGAAGCCAAATTGCTTTAAAGAAAAGACAAAAAATACCTAGTTTGCAGGTTTAAGAAGAGCCTCTCTGGGCTAAAATAAACACCCCAACAATGGTTTAATAAATTCAATTCATTCATGTTCAAACATGTTTTTCACAATTTTGAGGTTGACCATTATGTCTATATCAATAGTTATGATCAAGAAAAGTATATTATATTACTGTTATATGTGGATGACATGCTAATTGTTGGGCATGATAAGCATCTGATCAATAGTTTGAAGGAAGATTTGGGAAACAAATTTTCAATGAAATATTTGGGTCTAACACAAAATATATTGGGCATGAGGATTATGTGTGAGAGGAACAAAAAAGGTGGTGCTTGAAAAGTTTAATATGGAGGATGCCAATCCATTTGGTACACCCCTTGAATCCCACTTCAATCTGTGCATGAATTTTTGTCCTAGTGATTGTATATACACAACCAACCATTTCAAATGTAGTGGGAGTAGTGATCAAGTTCCTTTCCAATATAGGAAAACAATACTGGCAAGAAGTAAAATTGATTTTGAGGTATCTCAAGGGTACTAGTCATTATTGTTTATGTTTTGATCATAATGATGTTGTTCCTGAAGGATTTAAAAATGCAGATATGGTTGGATATATGGAAACCAAAAATTCCACTGCAATTTATTTGTATACATTTGCAGGTGCAGTAGTATCTTTGGTGTCAAGGCTAAATATAATAGTAACTCTCTCTACAATAGACGCATAATACATAACTACAAAAAAATATTGCAAAGAGATGTGGATGCATTTGTTACTAAGAGAGATAGGAATAAAGAAGGACAAGTATGTACTATATTGTGATATTTATAGTTTTATTCACCTGATGAAAACCTAAAATTTCACTCAAAAACCACGCACATTGATTTAAGGTACCATTGGATCCAGCATGTGTTGGAGGAAGGGAAATTATCCTTGGAAAAACACCATACAAATAAGAACCATGGTTATATTCTTACTAATATTATTCCAATAAATAAGCATGAGTTATGCAGGAACATGATAGGACTAGGAGTGACTTGATTCATAACTCTTTATTTGGATTCAAGTGGGAGAATGTTAGTTGTGAAGGAAAACCAACGTTGACCTTCTGGAGGTTACCGACCATGCCATTATCCACTAACTTCTAGACATTACACTGCGCACTCATGCAAAAAAATCTAGAGCCTTGGACTCTCTATAAATAAGTAATTTTTCCTCAACCTAAGCAATCCAAGAAAAGGGTAATGTAATAGAAAATCCTATTATTTTCTCCATTTTTCAACGTGTTCTAGTTTCTAAGTTATGAGTTGTGATATCCCTAAATTTGAATTTTTCTCCTCTCTATTTCTATTGGTAACATCCCAGCCCTCTCATCACACATATTGGCCAAAGACTCCTGGCCATGCTTGGAAGTATTTCTGGTGATGGAATAGAAGTTATAAATGACCACACTATGACCTTAATTATATTACATCTCTAGCCCATGCTCTCGCTAGGAAATCCATCAATAGACTGCCATAACAAAAGCCCATGAATAACTTCAGTCCCTCCATTCCCAGTGCTCTTATGACCTCCATTAGTGCCCATCTAGCCCCTAGCTAGGAGCTTACTCATCTCCTCCTTGGATTCATGTTCCTATGATTGATGGATATTTTTCCACTCTACTCGACACATTTCCATTTGAATTTAGTTTTGAGATGGGGTTCTTGGAGTGCCTAATCTTCCCTCTTCTTGCAACTGCTAATACCAAAAGAAGAGAAATATATTGGATTGGTTTGAGGTCCTTAAAACAATCCAACAAACAATCAAAAATAAGGATGACATTTATCTTTTTAATCTCAGATAAAATTTATTGAGAAAAACCATAGAAAGGTGATGAATATGAATATTTTCCATGCCTACAAGGGGCCATTGGAGATATGAGCAGTCAATAAGTTCAGATTTCTGAAAGATATATATTGAAAATTTATTGATTTGATAGAGGCACCGTCAGACCAAATATAACCAAACAAGAAATTGGGAAGATCTCTCGTACGGGCTTGCTTGGAGCTTTGGAGCCCTAATGTGGCAACACAACAAATGTGCCATCAACGTAAGCCATCTTGTGAAATTAAATAAAACCTAAATTTACTTTGCAGGTACACAAATTCTTTTATGTACGATAAAAACTAATACTACAAAAGTGGTCCTATATGTCATGCAATGACATAACAAGGGGAGATAGTAGTAAATGAAAACAAGTGGAGTAGGCAGTAAGAATGTAATATTCCCTTTCTTGATCTGGCCAAAATGGATGAAATTTGTCCATGGTATTTACCATGGTATTTTCCTATTTTCCTTGGGTTATGAAGGGAAAATAATAAAATAAGGTCTCTAGAGAGTCCATCAAGCCTATAAGATGGGGTATAAGCTAGGAATAGGGGATCATTCAGTTATCTATCGTATTGTGTTTTATTGAGAACTTGGCATGGTTAGTTCCAGTTTGATCCCATGGAAAAAAAACCCCAAGGGTATTATTTTATCTGGTGGATCCATCCAGGGTCCACGATTGTGCTTCAGTCTTTGTTTTCTATTATAATGAGCAGCCAAGAATGCCACTACAGGGGCTCATATATTTTTGTATGGGAATGTATTTGTTTCTTTAGCTAATAATATAAATAAAGGCTTCATTTCCATATCCCACTGTGTTCAGTGTTTTGATTGCAATTGTTTTTAAGTAGAACGCCTAGATGTTCTAGATTTGTTGATTATTTCTTTGTTTAGGATATTATAGTGGTATCAGAGTTGTGGATCTTCTCATCCTGAGGGTTCTAAGAGAGACTAGATTTTGGTTATCCTCCATAATCACCCTAGCTAGTTATATATCAATTTTAGTGGCTTATTCACATCCACCCTAGCTGATATTTGTATAAAAATGTTCATATCAATGATCAATTTATTTATGGCTTAACATATAATTTTTTGGAGACTTTTGCAAGCTTACAGGGAAGATATATTTATCAATGTCTTATTTTTGGTACAGGGCTCATTTTTTTTTAGAGTTGCGAATATTTGTTTAGGAACTTCTCTACAATTGGTAAAACATAGTCCGTTGTCAAGACACAAGGAGGAAATGGAAAACACACTTGGGATGGCTGATTGAATTCCATCATGGTGAACAGACCAGTTTAGGGAGTAGACTTCAGTTCCCTTCGTATACCTCACACCTCCAGTGATTAGGTAAGGGAGTGGCTCTTAGATGATGGATGAGTACATCAGACGAGGAAATCATCACGTTGAGAAGGAAATATCAGAGCTTGGGTCACATTGAGAAGGTAATGTCATGTTGAGAGGTGAGGATGGTGATTGAACTGTTAACGGTGTGGTCTTCCTCCCTTCCCTTTGACCTCCACCGCAGAGTACCAGTCGACCCCATCGTGCCACATAGTGATGATAAATGATCGACAATCGACATGCGGCTTTGATCGCATAGAGAAGAAGTCTCAATTTGAGACTGAGCATGCAACAATGAAACAATGGATTTGGTCTCTCTTGAAACATTCTTCCAACGGATTCCATATTCTGAAAACAGGTCGAAGAATCAAATCCTTGAAAGGTTCATGGGTTGTAGTGACTGCTCATTCAAAGGACCAAGTTTCATCACAAAAATGAGATTGAAATTTTGAACTTCACTTGTCAAATCGAGACCGCATACCCAACATCCTAGGGAAGACAAGTTACTCTTTACAAGCCATTCATTTAACCAAATTTGTCAATGTTTAACCCAAAACTTGTGCATAGAAATTGGTTTTGCATCATTATAGTGGAGGTTGTAGCTTTTATTTTTAGAGTTCAAGTTTTAGAAAAAGAACATTATTCTTGTGGTCGATTTTGGAATTAGCATAGAACGATCAACATCCTTGGCATATTACCCTTTTCCAAAAATTAATTCAGAGTGTTGTATATTATTATCTTTGCAGGTTGGTGTTAGGGTCCCGTGATTTTGCAGATTGGTAGAGCAAATGACAGGATAACATGGAACCAGTCTTTGGAGTCCTAGGACCTAGCCTTCCTCGACTCAGAGAGGGATCTCTCTATTGGGTGCAAAGGATGTATTATTTTTGCTCTAGGGTTTTTATTTTAGGCTAGTTGTTAAGTGTAGGGTTTGATGATTGTTTTTGGTTAGGTAAGATGATCAAGTTGAATAGGTGGAGTGAGATTCTGTCAAAGCCATTGGGCCATGGAGTCAAATGAAAGTCAAGGGTGTCTAAATGATGAAACAGAGTGTGTTGCAGGGCCAATTTAGCAAGGTTAATGGATCCTTAAGGTGATGTATGGGGTGGAGTGAACATAAAATTTGGGAAATACTAAGAGGTCTTAAATACTTATAGTTAAAAGTTACAACTCATGAGGTAGGGAAAACCATTAAGCTCAATGAACAATACTTAAATAGATAAATATCCAAGATAAACATTCCAGTGAAACATAGAAAGCATAAGAGCTTCTAACTTTAGTAAATTCACCTTCAAAATTTGGGAAAACATATAAGATAACACAAATAACTCAATTTATGAAGAGGGAACTCCTAAACATCATATATCAAGCTACTAAAAACTTTAAAACAAGTTGGTAGGCATGGACAAAGGGCAAGATCGAAGAAGACCTCTTTGACTTAATCTAGCAAACAATATTCCAAAGAAAGGTTTCAAGATAGGGTTTTTAAAGCTTCAAATAAGCAGGGCATACCGTGAATCATACTTGTAAACTAGAATACTAACCATACATGAAACAAAAAAAAAATTTGGTGGACCTAAGGAGCAATCAAGAATTCCTTAAGATGACCAAAAGAGGAAAACACCAAAGCTATGACAAACAGGAGGAATGAGGTGCTTAAAAGAGCATATCTCAACCTATAATTTTCTGATTTATAGAAACCAAGAAGAATGAAACCTAATGAGAACAAGAAAACATTAACAGGTTAACAAGACATCACCATTCACCAAGCTAAGGAATCCTGCAAACAAGCTTCTCCATCATCAAGCCAAACAAGTCATTCATCCACTTCACAAAACCAATTTCTTCTCCAAAATATCAGAAAATAGGTGTACTTGCAGCCCTGTTTTGACCTCCATTCCAGTGTCAGATTTTTCCCCATGATGGCTCATTGGAAAGCTTGTCAAGTTTTATTTCCAGATATACCTTTGGTTTTCTGAATGAGTGCCATTTTCCTATCCAAAAACCAATTCTCCCAACACTGCTCTGTGCGCAGCACCTTGCTTGAAAATGAGGTAGAATGGTCAAAATTTAGGTGTTTTTTGACTTCTTGGGGGGTCAAAAATGCTCCAAATGATCTGAAATTTTGTGAACAGACTGATCATGATGAGAGGAATCCAAAAAATGTAAGGTTTGGGAGCTGAGGATGCACCCAATTTGTGCGTAGCGCCAAGGGTGCTGTGCACAGAGGCCTCAAAATTAAAAATTAAAAAAAACAAAATTTTCTCAGAAATCCCTCAAATTTGGTGGAAAACTTCTTCAAGGGGTTTGAGAAGCCTGTGGAAAATCTTGAGCCATGTATCTAAGTTTTTCTTGGTCTTTACCTTCTTTGAGTGCTTAAATTTCAATGAAGAGGTGTGATGGTGACCTTGTTGGTGTATTTGGCATGGTTGTGACCCTTGTTGATGTCATCACCCATTTTAATTTCATAATTGGCATCACTATTCATCATTTTTTTTGTTTCAACACTACACTTTTTCTCTTCAACCCTTTTACTATTTTCAACCTTTTCATGGAAAATTTCATTGTCCTCTTTTTGCCCTTCCTTTGAGCTGCTAGCCTCTGTACTATTTTTATCATCATTTAGGGTTATCACTTTTTTTTTAATCTTTTGTACAGCTAACATCTTCATGTTCATCATCTCCTTCCATATTGCCACTGTCCTCATCATGACTTTGCATACTTTCTTCATGACCAAGCACATTGTCTCTTTGACTGGTAATTTCTTAATTTTCACTACTACCTTTATCTACTCATTACCACTATTATCATCTTTTTAAACTTGTGTAGGAGCCTGGGACAAACTTTGAGGAGAAAAAAAACTGATTTTGGCCACTTTTTGGCAATTTTGGGCAAAACTCCTCTGTGTGTAGTGCCACTCGATAGGCCATTATTGTCAAGCCTTCCCTGTGCGTAGCGTTGGGTCAGGTTGGGCCTTCCCTGTGTGTAGCGTTGTTAAACGATGGGCAAGCCATGCCTGAACTGGGCCTGTGCATAGCACCGCCTCTCAGGTGCGTAGCGTAGTGCTTTTTTTCACAGTGTCTGCCTCCTATGTGCGTAGTGCCTCTTCCTGTACACAGCGCCTGGAAATTTTACCCAGTTTTCATGTAAAACCCTAGAAATGTTTCAATGGCTCCCTAGCTCTCCTTTATAGAAAAAAAATGAGTTGGTAAGAGGGAAATGTTTGTTCCTTTGACCATTTTGACAGTGATATATCTCTATTCCTTCCTTTGGCGCTTTACCTTATGCGCTTTACCTTATGTCTGCCTCCTTTTGATCCTTTTAAGACCTCTGAATGTACTTTTGAAAAATCAGGCCATTGTACTGATAGTATTTTTCATTTTGTATTTTTGGTGAGGTGAAGTGATGCTTCTTTGACAAACCCTAAAGGGTACCTTGGATGTTCTTTGAATGCCATCTACTTGTTTATGAAGGAGGACTTATCATCTTCACTTGAACCTTTTGACCCATCTTCCCAAGAACACTTGCAGGGAAAAAAAAAGTGACCACCAACCTTTTTCAACTTTGCAGGAGCTTAGGGAAAACTTTGGAGAGAAAAAAACTGAATTTTGGCCACTTTTTGGCAACCCTGGCCAAATTTCCTCTATGTGCAGCGCCACTCCGTCTATGCGGAGTGCCAATTTGAAGAAAGAATTTGGAGGCCTTCCTGGTGTTTGAATGAGCTCCGTGATAGCGCATTTGAAATCTTGTTGAGTCTACTTTCCAAGACTGCTTTTGGTTTTCCATTTGGTGTCCATTTAGCTTTCCAAAAACTGATTCTCCCAACACTAGTCAGAAGATGCTAAATGATGGTGCAGAAATGAAAAGTGCTGGTACATGCCACTTTTGGATGTCCTCCTCAATTCCAAATTGAGTTCCTAATATCTCAGTGGAAATATCTTCAAGACTAGTTGTCATTTGACTCATCAAGCAAGTCATTTGGACACTCCAGCTATGAGAAAAGCCGATTTTCCCAAGGTCACTCCAGCAGTGCAGAAATTCTCTCATGACACCTGTGTTTTTGATATTGCTCCCAAACCATGATACCTATGAAAAAACTGGAGGTATTTCTTCGCGGACCTATATTGGAAAAAAACCTCTCTCACTTTTCTCAATATCATCTATATTTGGTCTGAAACACAATTTTATGCAAAACTAGCCCTAGGTGTGACACATGGCTTGTCTCTTGGAATGAATTCCTGGAAAAAGATGGAGACATGATTTTTATGATTTGGTATGGACTTATTATTGCTGAAATGATCTATAAAATGAAACCTTTTCTCTTTTACCTCCTTTTCATATCAAACCCTAGCTTAGTTGGAAGAGGAAATTAGGGTTTGGTGTAGGGGATTTAGGACTGCCTTGTAGAGGGAGGGGAATGAAGGGGTTAAGGGTTGTCTAAAATCTTGGAGAAATTTTGGGGAATAGGGATAGATGTTAGGGAGTAGGGGAAAGTGTAATTTCAAGGATTGAGTGAGTGGAAGGGGTCCAAAAGGGAAAAACACAACCCTAGTCTTAAAAAGTGTCAAATTGTGGTAATAGGCTAGGTTTTGTAGAAAAATGATGAGTTTGAGGGATAGGAGTTACGGGAAGCATTTATGTAGGTATATTAAGGATATGAGGAGGTGTAACAGCATCAGGATACAAGCCTTGTTGATGTTTAACCATGGAGGTCATGAAACCAAGAAAAATGCCCTTAAAAACCCTAGATGGACAATGGAGGAGTTAGGCAAAACAAAATAGAGGGATGACGCCAAAGGTGACATAACAAAGACAAACTAAGTGACATGAGCCCATGATGGGTCTTCTGGGATGGGTGACCTAAGCTTGACATGATGGGATTATGAAATAGTGAAAAAAATATCTTAAGGATAATGAAGGTAGTGAGATTTCTAAAACTCACAATTTTCATGAACTTTGTTTCTAGAAATATAGAACCAATACTTAGTCATCTTCGGATAGTGAAAATTATGGATGACTAACAGTGGCTCCACTTGGGGAGGGTAGCTCCTTTTCAGGGGGTGTCCAGAACTTTCAAATCTCTTGGTTTATGAAGACTAGTGCCTCATCCATTGGGCATATTTTCTTTTTCTCCTTTCATTTTACTGATGCCTCCTTGAAGTTGTTATCTCAATAATTTGAAAAAAACATGATTAGATCAACTTCATATTTACCTACCCAACTTGATTTCCTAAAATTTTCTCTTCCTTGGGTGCACTTGAGCTGGGAAACCCTTTGACATTTTTTTCTTTCTGAAAGAAAAAACAAACTATCTAATAGTACCCTTATTACTTCCAAGAGTTCAGATTAGGCTAATGAAGTCTCTTATTCTCTACCTATTCTATTCAACTATCAAGATTAAGATATTTGATAGGCTTGATTCTCTAATCTATAAACATGAAATTGAAAGCATGGTTAAATTAGGATTAGAGAATTTGACTTACCATGAGTTGTGGCATTGGAACAAGCCGCACACAAACATTATTTTCATAAAAAAAAAAACGAGAAGATATGAGGGTTGTGTTTCATCATTAGTTAATCATCCCTATCCTTCTCCTTGGTTTAGATTTAAGAATGTGGAACCAATATCTTTCTTTCCTAATCTATCCTTTGACAAGTCAATTGTGAATGATTTGACCAACTATCTTTCACTAACTTATCAACAATAAATTGAAAACATGTTTTAGCCATGATTAGGCGAGATGATTGAAATAAGACTTTCTTTTTGTACTAGCAGTGGCATTTAAATTTGCTCAGTTTTAGTAGTATTATTTTTTGGGTATGGGGCTTTACCTCTTTTCAAATCTGCCCTCTTTTTCATTCTTTCTATGTTTTTGAGTTTTTTCTCTCTTTTTTCAAAACAATATAAATTTAAAAGATACTCAAAGTTTGAGCTTATTTGCATCCCTATCTATCCTAATCTAAACTATACATGATATACATTCAGCTGGTGAACTCTCTTTTACAATAAAACCAGTCAAGCAGATGATTCCATGAGGGCTCTTCGTTTAACTCTTTGATGGTTTTGAGAAAATCCAAAATTCCACTCCCACCTTACTTGTGTTTGAACAGTAGTGCCTAAAATGTCCTTGAAATTTTGCATCAAACTGCTCTTGACATGTTTTACTCCCTCTTTAAATGTCTCTAACAAATCAGTAAAGAGATCTTGAAACAATACTTAAATGTGAAGATTTAGAAAATAAGCTTGATCTAGGCCTACTTCTTCCTCCATTTGGCTGAGCTTAGGAATTTTTTGGGAAATAAAATCTTCCTCTTCCTCATGATTATATGAACTGGTAGGCTCATCATAGATTGTAATGTTGTCTTCTAGAAAACTTGGTATGTTCTGATTGAGTGGGCTGAAATTTGTGTGAAAGTCATCATGTTGATGAGAAGGGACACTTTTTGGTAGTAAATCCTCTTGAGAAGGCAACTGAACAACTCTCCTGTGATTATCAAATTCGAAGCTTTCATCTGCAATTGTAAATTCAATAGGACTTGGTGGATTCTCATCTGGAGCTGAGGAAAATTCTATGTCATAAATGATTTCCTCAACCATTTTAGGAGAAGGCTTCACATTTACAACTTGCTAAAGAAGTTCATCATCCTCCTCAACCTCAACATCAAAGCTGAAAGACTGCTAATTACCAATTATGTGAAAGTTATTTCTGATGGATTGAAGTGAAGTAGAGCAAAGAGCCAGAGACTCTTCACTTACTTATAAACTTTCAAGGCTTTCCTCATCAGTGTCATAAGTGACCTATCTTGGATAATTACTACTTTCAATCTAATGATATTGAACTTCATCCCACAAATAAAATTTTTATGGCTCTACAAGGTTAGCTTCTATTTGGAGAACATCATCATCATCAGATTGATCAAAATTTGGAGAATCATCAACATAAATAATTTCACCAATCAAACATATTGGGTTACTAGTATTTTCTTCTTTGAACTGATCTACAAGTTCAGTTTCTTATTTATGGAAGATGGCATTAGTAGGAGGAGGAACAAGAATGTTTTTTTCATATGAAGGGTTAGAGGTTGTCTGAATCTTTAGCATTTGATTTATTTCCTCTTCAGTCAAAAGAGGAGGAATTTTTCTCTTTCTTTGCATAGAAGTACAACCATTCTCTTTATCTTGTGAAGGCTAATTTTGAGGCTGAAGGTTTTCTTGAGCCTCACCTAGAAGATATGGTGAATCATTACTTGTGCCTTCAGAGAGATTCTGTGGGTTTACTTCTATTTCTTTATTGGGTTCTAAATCCTCTAGGTTGTCATGATAGCTATCTTGAGAATGAAATGCATGGAGTTCTTCTAATAAATATTTAGGATGCCAATTCCCTAAATCCTCATCAATGTTTACAATGTGTTGTATGAAATCTACAGATTGATCACAACAATTTTTAGCTAATGATAAATATGGACAATATTATTTATAACGATCATAAAACACGTTGTGGATATATTTCAAGGAAAACAAGGTACCATATTTTAGCCATTCATTCCATTCTCTTGTCTGACCCTCTAGAGTAGCCATAAACATTTTCATGAGGCAGTCCTCATGCTATTCAACCTTTAACTTCCATATATGTATATGAAATTTGATGAGATGTAACAAGGGGTCATCAACCTTTTCATCTTGAAATATAGGTAGGTTTTTCATCCAATTTATTTGAGGCATTTTGTGTGGGAATCCAGGGATATGATCTCTACTCATTGGAGCATATCTCCTTTGTATCATTGGATCCATATTTGTTAATGAGAAAGGGTCACTATGTCTTTTCAACCATTCTAGAGTTCTCTACCAGTGGAGTCTTTTGGTCTATTGAGGGTTGTGGAGTCACTAGGTGGAAGATTTGAGCTCTGTTGTCCACCATTAGCATGATTGGGATTGCTTAATGCATTCCCAGGGGAGTTTATAAGAACTAGTAAAGTAATAGGCCTACTAGAGGCTAGTGGAGTCGCCAGGTGGATGTTTTTAGTTGTTTTGAGGATATGGGTGCATGGTCCACCATCAATACTGACAAAAAACCAATCTAGGGATATTTTGGGGTTTTCTGAGTTTTCTTTTTTATAGTTTTAAGGTTTGTAAGAGTGTTATATGGCTGAATCATCATTTTTCTAAGATGTTGAAACAAACAGAATCTACTCTTGGCTATCAGTTAAGTTCCCTATGATTTGACGAAGGTTTCTAAAGTCCTAAGGGATACTTAGTTTGTCACTGACTCAGAAGGTCCCACCGTGATCGCCAGAATGTTAGAGTCGCGATGAGGTGGTAGATGAACCACCATATACTATCAATCAAGGGTTTTTGAATCTTTTAAGGAATTTTTAAGCATGAACTTACTCAGAAGGTCCCATCGTGATCGCCAAAATGTTAGTGTGGCGATGAGGTGGTAGATAAACCACCAGATACTATCAGTTAAGGGCCTTTGAATCTTTTAATGAATATTTAAGCATGAACTTACTCAGAAGGTCCCACCGTGATCACCAAAATGTTAGTGTGGCGATGAGGTGGCAGATTCACTGGATTTTCTAAGTTAAATTCAGGCTCTAAAGAGTCTTTAGAGGTATTCAGGAAACTAGATACTCAGAAGGTCCCACTGTGATCACCAGAATGTTAGGGTCCCGTGATTTGGTAGATTGGTAGACCAAATGACATGGTAACATGGAACCAGTATTTGGAGTCCTAGGACCTAGCCTTCCTCGACTGAGAGAGGAATCTCTCTATTGGGTGCAAAGGTTGTATTCTTTTTGCTCTAGGGTTTTGATTTTAGGCTAGTTGTTAAGTGTAGGGTTTGATGATTTTTTTTGGTTGGGTAAGATGGTCAAGTTGAATAGGTGGAGTGAGAGTCTGTCAAATCCATTGGGCTGTGAATTCAAAAGAAATTCAAGGGTGTCTAAATGATGAAACAAAGTGTGTTGCAGGGCCAATTTAGCAAGGTTAATGGATCCTTAAGGTGATGTATGAGGTGGAGTGAACATCAAATTTGGGAAATACTATGAGGTCCTAAATACTTATAGTTAAAAGCTACAACTCATGAGATAGGGCAAACAAATAAGCTCAATGAACAATACTTAAAGAGATAAATATCCAAGATAAACATTCCAGTGAAACATAGAAAGCATAAGAGCTTCTAACTTTAGTAAATTCACCTTCAGAATTTTGGAAAACATATAAGATAACACAAATAACTCAATTTATGAAGAGCGAACTCCTAAACATAATATATCAAGCTATTGAGAACTATAAAACAAGTTGGTAGGCATGGACAAAGGGCAAGATTGAACGAGACCTCTTTGACTTAACCTAGCAAACAATATTCCAAAGAAAGGTTTCAAGATAGGGTTTTTAAAGCTTCAAATAAGCAGGGCATACCATGAATCATACTTGTAAACTAGCATACTAACCATACATGAAACAAAAACAAGTTTTGGTGGACCGAATGAGCAATCAAGAATTCCTTAAGATGAGCAAAAGAGGAAAACATTAAAGCTATAACAAACAGGAGGACTGGGGTGCTTCAAAGAGCATGTCTCAACCTATACTTTTCTGATTTATAGCAACCAAGAAGAATGAAGCATACTGAGAACAAGAAAAAATTAACAAGTTAAGAAGACATCACCATTCACCAAGCTAAGAAATCCTGCAAACAAGCTTCTCCATCATCAAGCCAAACAAGTCATTCATCCACTTCACAAAACCAATTTCTTCTCCAAGATCATAAAACCATGTATATTGCTCTTCAAGCTCATCAAATATCAACAAAATACATAAGGGTCTCATGCTCTATTTATGGAGAAAAGGACTAAAACCCTAATTAGGGTTTCAAAATATCCAAAATAGTCATAAATGACAATTTATGTCCAAGTGACCATGCAAGGCCCAAGGCATAAATATCTAAGAAAAATAAATGCATAATAACTTCTTCCACCTAATTCTAGAGTGTTTTGTCTAAAAAAACTTGAAAATCTGATTTTGCAATAAGTGAGTGTGTTTTGTTGACTTTTGCCACCTTTGGTCCTGTGTGTGCAATGCCAAAATATGAGAACATAGGTGTACTTGTAGCCCTATTTTGACCTCCTTCTCAGTGTTGGATTTTTCCCCGTGATGGTTCGTTGGAAATATTGTCAAGTTGGCTTTCCAGATATACCTTTGTTTTTCTGAATGAGTGCCATTTTCTTGTCCAAAAACAAATTCTCCAAACACTGCTCTATGTGCGGCACCTTGCTTGAAAATGAGGCAGAATGGTCAAAATTTAGGTGTTTTTTGACCTTTTGGGGGGCAAAAACTGCTCCAAGTGATCTGAAATTTTTGTGAGCAGACTGTTGATAATGAGAGGAATAAAAAAATGTAAAGTTTGTGAGCTGAGGATCCACCAAATTTGTGTGTAGCACCAAGGGTGCTGTGCATATAGACCTTAAAATTTCAAAAAAAAACAAAATTTGCTTAGAAATCCCTCAAATTTGGTGGACAACTTCTTCAAGGGGTTTGAGAAGCCCATTGAAAGTCTTGAGCCATGTCTCTAAGTTATTCTTGGTCTTTACCTTCTTTGAGTGCTTAAATTTCAATGAAGAGGTGTGATGGTGACCTTGTTGGTGTATTTGGCATGGTTGTTTGTTGATGTCGTCACCCATTTTACTTTCATAATTGGCATCACTAGTCATCAGGTTTTTTGTTTCAACACTGCACTTTTTGTCTTCAACCCTTTTACTATTTTCAACCTTTTCATGGAAAATTTCATTGTCCCCCTTTTGCCCTTCCTTTGAGCTACTAGCCTCTATACTGTTGTTATCATCATTTAGGTTTATCACTCTTTTTTTAATCTTTTGTACTGCTAACATCTTCATGTTCATCATCTCCTTCCATATTGCCACTGTCCTCATCATGACTCTGCATACTTTCTTCATGACCAAGCACATTGTCTCTTTGACTGTCAATTTATTCATTTTCACTAATACCTTTATCTGCTCATTACCACTGTTATCATATTTTTAAACTTGTGCAGGAGCCTGGGACAAACTTTGAGGAGAAAAAGACCGATTTTGGCCACTTTTTGGCAATTTTGGCCAAAACTCCTCTGTGTGTAGCGCCACTCGACAGGTCATTCCTGTCAAGCCTTCCCTTGCATAGCGCTTGGCTGGGTCAGGCCTTCCATATGCGTAGCACGATTGAATGGTGGGCAAGCTAGGGCTAAATTGGTCCTGTGCATAGCGCCTCTGGCGGTGCGTAGCGCCGCCTCTCAAGTGCGTAGCGTAGTGCTTTTTTGCACTATGTCTGCCTCCTCTGTGCACAGCGCCGAAGGCTGTGTGCATAGCGCCTCTGCCTATGCGCAGCGCCTGGAAATTTTATCCAGTTTTGCAGAAAAATACTAGAAATGTTTCAACGGCTTCCTAGCTCTCCTTCAGAGAAAAAAATGAGATGGGGAGAGGGAAATGTTTGTTCCTTTGACCATTTTGACAGTGATATATCTCTATTCCTTCCTTTGGCACATTACCTTATGTCTTCCTCCTTTTGATCCTTTTAAGACCTTTGAATGTATTTTTGAAAACTCAGGCCCTTGTACTGATACTCTTTATAATTTTGTGTTTTTGGTGAAGTGAAGTGATGCTGCTTTAACAAACCCTAAAGGGTGCCTTATATGTTCTTTGAATGCCATCTACTTGTTTATGAAGGAGGACTTATCATCTTCATTTGACCCTTTTGATCCATCTTCCCAAGAACACTTGGAGGGAAAAGAAAAGTGACCACCAACATTTTTCAACTTTGCGAGAGCTTGGGGCAAACTTTGAGGAGAAAAGAACTGAATTTTGGCCACTTTTTGGCAACCCTGACCAAATTTCCTCTGTGTGCAACACGACTCCATTTGTGCGCAATGAAAATTTGCAGATGGAATTTGGAGGCCTTCCCGGTGTCTTAATGAGCTCCATGATAGCTCGTTGGAGATATTATTGAGTCTTATTTTCAATACTGATTTTTTTTTTTTCCATTTGGTGTCCATTTACCTGTCCAAAAGCTGATTCTCCCAACACAGGTCAAAAATTGCTCAATGATGGTGCAAAAATGCAGAGTGCTTGTGCAAGCCGATGTCTTCCTCATTTCCAAATTTAGCTCCTAATAGCTCATTTGAAATCGCTTCAAGACTAGTTGTCATTCGACTCATCAAAAAATTCATTTGGACACTCCAACTGTGAGAAAAGCATATTCTCCCAAGGTCGCTCCAGCAGGGCAGAAATTCTCTCGTGACACCTATGTTTTTCATATTTCTCCCAAACCATGATACCTGTGTTAAAACTGAAGGAGGTTTTTCTTCTTGAGCCTATATTGGACAAAATAGTCTCTCTGGTTTTTCAAATTCATCTCTGTTTGGTCAGAAACACAATTTGAGGCAAAACTAACCCTAGGCGTGACACATTGCTTGTTTCTTTGAATGAATTCTTGAAAAATGATGGAGACATATTTTTTATGAGTTCGTATTGATTTATTATTGCTAACATGACCTATCAAATGAATCATTTTCTCTTGTGCCTCCCATTCATATCAAACCCTAGCTTAGTTGAAGAGGAAATTAGGGTTTGGTGTAGGGGATTTTGGACTTCGTTGTAGAGGGAGGGGAATGAAGGGGTTAAGGGTTGTCTAAATTCTTGGGGAAATTTTGGGGAATAGGGATAGATGTTAGGGAGTAGGGGAAAGTGTAATTTCAAGAATTGAGTGAGGGGAAGGGGTCCAAAAGGGCAGAACACAGGCCTAGTCTTAAAAAGTGTCAAATTGTGGCAATAGGCTAGGTTTTGTAGAAAAATGATGAGTTTGAGGGATAGGAGTGACGAGAAGTGTTTATGAAGGTATATTAAGGATAGGAGGAGGTGTAAGAGAATTAGGATACAAGCCTTGTTGATTTTTAACCATGGAGGTCATGAAACCAAGAAAAATGCCCTTAAAAACCCTAGATGGACAATGAAGGAGTTAGACAAAACAAAATAGAGGGTTGAGGCCAAAGGTGACACAAAAAGGACAAATTGAGTGACATGAGCCCATAATGGGTCTTCTAGGATGGGTGAGCTGAGCTTGACATGATGGGATGATGAAATAGTGAAAAATTTATCTTAAGGATAATGAAGGTAGTGAGATTTCTAGAACTCACAATGTTCATGAACTTTGTTTCTAGAAATCTAGAACCGATACTTAGTCATCTTTAGATAGTGAAAATTATGGATGATTAAAAGTTGGATTGTTTGGGCGAGGAGGAAAAATTCATGTGCATTCGGTTAGATATTTTCCATTGAAAATATTATTCCTATAGTAAGCTCCTTGGAGGCTGAGTTTTATTACCTAAAAGGGAAAGTCGTTCCAAATTTCATGAAGTATAATTTCTAGGAATCTTGACACTAGAGGATCCATGAATTTAATTATTCTTGTTAGCTAAATCAAGCTCCAATTTTTGCCCTAAAATTTCATTATAATCATTGGAAATCAGAGGATAAGGGGGAATGATCTACTAGATTTCTATGCAAGATCAAGATTAACACCACAATGTCATCATTTTACTTTTGGAAATGCCATGGGAATCAACATAATGATACATCAGTTGATTATTAGGGCTACAATACTTTTGTCGATCATAGATGGAAACAACATACAAATCGAAAGAAAGAGTATAACAACATGCCTTTATATCAAAATGTCCATGCTATCCTTCAATAGTCAAAGGATACTTGGAAGGAAGATGTAAAAACAAGTGTCTCTTTGAACTTGGATCCAAATTGTAGTATAAAAAATTGGAATATGTACTTTTGCAGTTTGACACATTAGACATGTCTTTGTCCTTGATAAATAAATCAGATTAGAGAAGGTTATTTTGGGCCTTCAATCCATCAATGATTTCCTTGATACAACCCATGTTCTAGGAACATCCTTGGGAAGAGGTCAGGTTTACAGTTGTTTCTTGTCTCAGTAGGGTCATAGCTCTAACATTGCCACTACTTCCCTACAATAATGATCTCATGACAAATATATTGAAGCTATTTGTAGAAGCCCTTCAGGGGTTGAATAACATCATTCTTCCTACCTTTTAGAAGCTGTGCAAAATTTTAAAAATCATGGCAGAGTTTGGCTTCAGCACCTTTATATTGAATTTGGAACGTATCGACTTAATATTTCAGTTACTAAAGGTATTTTACAGCAACATTACATCAACACATTCAGAACAAGTCAATGCATGCATGAAAAATATTGTGTCCATGTTCTTCAAAGGATATGTGTAAATCTGCAAGATACTAAGATCCAAATTGCTGATCATTTGGAGGAAGGAGCCACGGGTATCACCAACTGCTTATGATCTAGTTGAGAATTTAGTCAGGAAAAACATAAAATTTTTGAGAAGGATGCTGACTAGGAAGGATTTGAGAAGTATTTATGGAGGAAGCAAGAACAAAATTTGAAGCAAGTAGTGAATTAAGGAGGAGAGGACTATACTTTATCTGCAAGGGACCTTAGGCCCTTAACCATTCATCTCGAGGTGATAAATAGGCAATAAGGGAAAAATAGTGAGAAAATTCTTATGATCATGGGGATTTATCCATAGTTGGGTTCACCAGTTTCCAGAGAGAGAAGGATCCAAGCAGTCAAGTATAGATGGTGATAAGCAACACCGTTTTTTCAGAGAAACTTGCAAGACAAGTTGATGAGTGAGCTTCACAAATTAAATGGGGAAAATAAGGGGGTAATTCCTCCTGATGATGTGGTAGTTGAGTCTATAAATATCCAGGAGAGAATCCATAAATATTATAAGAAATCAGGTGCAGATAATATTCCACCAATACATCTATGTATGACAACGAGAGAGAGTGGAAAACATATCTCCACATGTGGAGAATTTCCAGTAGAATAATTTCGGGAAAGGATCATGCATTTCAAGACAAACCTTATAATGTTGAAGCAAAGGGTCTGGACATTTCAAGACACTTTCTTATAGGAGCTGGTGAGAAGCAGTGGAGCGGGAGCGGGAGGGCACGGAGGGAAAAATAGAGTATTGCCAACGAATTGGAAGATCTAGGAATTTGAATTGGAATATGTGCACCAACTGCATTAACTACCTAGACGGCAGGTTGGTAGATCCATGTCAGAAATTCTATCAGAGAGCATCCAATTGTGACTGCATTAGAGATTGGTGGAATGCATCGCTAGAGCCGGAAGGTTTCCCGACCAATGACGGAAGCCAGACAATTCCTATGCCTAGCTAGACTACTCCAAAAACTAACATATACTTCCCATCACATTAATGGAGTTATAATTCCACATATCCATATCACATATGTCAATGTCATGATACAAAGATGGTTGTAAATAGATAGAATCATGCGGCATGAAATTTTCATAAATTTCAATGTCATGGTACGAATATTGTCATAAATAGACAAAACCATGCGGCTCGAAATTGTTGAATTTTAGGTTGCACATACACACTTCTTATCCTCTTTCTAGATAAAAGGCCACATGTATCCACTGTCTTTCTTCACTCGCAAACATATTTTCAAAGACACGTTTTCTCTCTTTACATAATATGTGCATGCACATCATGTATCTTTACTTGCTTGCCATCATGTATCTATCGTAGTCGTCTTGACCACAGTTTCATGGGCGAAATGCCTCGTCTTACTCTTCCGCTAGAAAAAAAACCTCTGGATCATCTTAAACGTAAATGAAATAAATTTCACCTGAGGGGGTTTCGATCATGCAATGAAGATATTTTTTGTACCGTAGCACCACAATTATTATTAACTAGTATGCGGTAAGTTAATTTTATGTTTTCATTTTAATTTGGGTGTGTATTGAATATTACTCTAGTTTAATTATGTCGATAGGCGTCCCCCCTATTGGAATTCGCTACTTTAATGATTTTGCTAATTAATTTTTTTGATCTGATGGTCCAAATTGAAATATGCCAGTATATTCTCGTCGTCGTCACTATATCAATGAATGAAAATCAAACCGATAACTTCCTTGCATATCTAAATCAAATTTTTAAACCTTGTTTAAAATAATTTTTTACCAAATCAAGATTAAAATTTTACTGTGACTTTTATTTATCATGACGTATCAGGATTAGAGAAAAATAAAGATAAATACCAAATTAAAAATAAAAATACATTGAAACTTGGTTGTTGTTAACTAAAACGTGTCCCATAACCTAAAGTATGTGTTACTTTTGTGGCCAGAGTTGTAACACTCCTTCTTTAAATTTAAATTTTAGGGAGTTTTTTATTATATTAAACATTGAAATTAAAAATATATTGAATCTTGTATGTGTGCCCCTTAATCTAAGGTATGTGTTACTACGTAAAACAACTGTGGGAGGTTTCATTTATATTAAACATTTTATATTAAAGAGTGAAATTAAAAATACGTTGAAAATTTAAATATTGGCATGCCCACTAAAACATGATGTGGAGGTTGAACTTTGAACTATTGCGACCATAGTTGTATAGCTCCCCGTTTACATTTTAATGTAACTATAACAGTACAATTTTTTAATCTTTTGATATGTAGTTTGTTTTTTCAATTATTAGTTTTTAATATAATAAAATAAAATTTATCATTAAATTTGTATTTACTTTTGTTATTGGGTTTAGTCTATTATTATTATTGTTGTTGTTATTATTATTTAATTAATGTAGTAAAAACAATCTTTTGTTTATAATAATATAATGTTTTATTAAGACTTTTATAATATTAATAATAAGTTTATTAAGTTTATAATAATATTAGTTTTTCATAGTTTTTTAACAAGAAATTAGTTTTATAATTGCTTTAATTTTATAATAAAATAATAATACTAATATTAATAATATTAATATTAGTTGATAATATTAATATTATCAATTAATATTAATTTTAATTGATTGATATTAATAAATAATATTAATAAATTAAAATATTATCAATTAATTGTAATTTTAATTGATTGATATTAATAAATAATTAATCAATATTAATATTAATTAATATTGATGTTAATATTAAAAATGTTAATAATAGTATTAATATTGATTAATATTAATAATGTCAATATTAATATAATTGATAGAATTTATATATTTAATGTATTAGGGTAAAAGTATATATTAACCAACTATATTTTATTTTTTTATTTTATAATTTTAGGTTATTTTATGATTTTATAAATTTAGGCTTTATAATATTCGCTTTCTCTAAATTTTAGTTTTCATATTTTTCTTATATTAAGTTTTATAATTTAGAAACCCAATATTATAAACTCAATATTAGAAACCTTACAATAATAACAATGACATTAATAACATTAACATTTTATTTTTATTTTTTATTTTTTTATTTTATTTTATTTTATTTTATTTTATTTTATTTTATTTTATTTTTCTGAATAATACTAATTCTATTTATATAACATATTAGTACATGGCGACCACAGCTTCAGCTGAACGAGCCTGAAGGCTGGGTTTGACACTCAAAAAGCATGTTTTTGGACTGCCCCAGTAGGGGAAACCAGTCCCATAGACATAGATTGTGCCACCCTCACTGGGGAAACTGACATTACATAAGAATAAAGTAACAGATAGGACCATGAAATCAAAACCTTGACAAAACTTAACAATGTTTTTCATGTTCAACAAAGGATAATTAAACAAAAACGCTTAAGACCTCCCAATGAACATGGGAAAAATCGCAGTGTTCCAGATATGATGGAAGAATTCACTAGACATCTGCAGGCGGGGGAGGTTCTTCCACGACAAGGAAACGGTAATCCGCACCGCTACTATCATCCTCGTCGGTGGTGGTGCAGGTGGCTGTAGCGGGCGCATCCTTATCCTATTCCTTAGCTTTGCCTTCCCGAGTCAATTTTTGCTCAACATTCTCACTAAAAAACCTGTCATGAGCCGAAGGGGGTTGAGGGGCAGGAATGTCTGGGGGCTTAGATCTAGCATCTTCTTCTTGGAGAGAGACAGTGATAAAGGCGGTGAGGACTGGGCATTCCATGGAGCATACAAATTGAAATTCGGCTCGCTGAGATGTGTGGCAGAAGGTAATAAGGGGAGCATCGGAGTGGGGGATAGGATGCGAGGTGGAGGCGAAGTGGAGAGGGGGAGAGCCATGGGTGGAGTGCACCAGCCCCTCTTGGATAGCTCGCCCTATTTTTCTTCGATTTTCAGGGGTATGGCCACAAGCAACATCCATAGGCAGAGTATCAGTTTCAGAAGAGGATTGGGGGCAAATTTCCTGGCCACGAGAGCTCCCTCTACGACTGCGCATTATGTGCCTAATGTTAGGCATTTTGGCAATTGGGTGAAGGTTGCTGAGATGGATCGGCGAGAAATGGATATTTTGAGTGAGAGACAGTGGAATGCCACTCCTGTGACTGGAATGACGGGCTTTGAGACAAAAATCGCTCTGAGAGAAGTGATAATCCGGTAAAGTTTCCAGGCATCCAAGTAGCAAGCAGTGCCTCCCAGTGTGCATGCGAGCGCTCGACTAAGTGCACGTAGGGGGGCAGCAGCAGCTCTGAGGAGCCAGAGAAAAATGAGCAAGGTGAACATGAACAGAGGTGGAATGATCCATCTGCATATTAAACCAGAGACGCGGGACAAGATGGCGGTGGGGTGAATGTTTCGTTCGATGGCAAGGATCAATGCATGGGCTGGCATCGTTAATGCAATGGCTGGCTTCATAAATGGTGGAGTAAATGCGCATGTGGGTGGCCATGTGCCCACACCATGCACCTACCCTTGGAACGTACGTTCCATCAATCCCTCGGATCATCCGCATCCGGAAAATAACATTAACATTTTAAAATACACTAAAAATAATATTAATAATTAGTATTTAAATAATGATGATTATGATTTATATTAAAAATTGTATTAATAATGATAATGACATTTTCATTACTATTAAAAACAATATTATTAGTAACATTACTAATAATAATAACAATATTATTTAAAATATCATTAATACAATATTAATGATGTTTACTTCAAATTAATGTTCATAATTGTATTAATAATAATAAGTTTCAAACATTATTAAGGTTTATTAAAATTATTAATGGCATTTAAATTATAACAATAATATTAATAACAGTTTATTAATAATATTAATAAGGTTAATTACATTAACATGGTTAATATAAATCCTATTAGCATTAATATTGATAAATAATATTAAGAACATGAGATATCAATCACGGCAAGAATGATGTGCGCTCTGCTAGGGTTTTCAAACTTTTCGTACTGCAGGAACCCTAGCCTTCGCTGCAACTCTGTCCACCCTGACGGCGCATCCTTCAGATCGCAATAACGTGGTGCACGCAACAATAGAATTGGAAACGGGGGGGGGGCGGTCAGCCTCCCCCTGCCAAGGATCAAAAAACACCAAAAGACCCTGACCTGAACATGCAAGATTAGGCCAATGTGCGGAAGGAGGAAGTTACTCAGCAATCGACATCTGAAACGAAAAAGGAAACTCCGCAGGTCACTTCTTCGACCTGCAAGCCAATAGCTCCGGATAGACCCAAAATCGATCTGCCCAGTCATCGAATTAATGCCAGGATCCAGTACATGAGAGATCATGCTCTCATTGGGAAATTTATAGGGCTCTAGCCAACTGAAAAAGCCCTACAAGGATGGATTGCGTCCAAATGGAAGCCAAAAGGACATGTCAGTCTGCAACTAGGACCAAAAGGTTTCTTCACAGCTGATTTCAACTGCCTTGAGGACCAAAATAGGGTTATGGATGGCGGCCCCTATTTCTTCAACTCGGCAGGTTTATACCTTCGAAACTGGGTGGAAAGGTTCAATCCCGATCGAGAAAACTTCAACTGGGCTCCAGTCTGGATTCGACTCTACTCATTGCCTCTTGAATACTGGGATGAGGAATCTCTGCAAGCGATTGGCAGCGGACTTGGCGAGTTCATCAAAATAGCGAAAGAAATGAAGCTTAGAAGGTACACCTCTTATGCGCGGATCTGTGTCCAAATGCAGCTAGATAGAGCCCTCCCAGATGCGGTAAGTCTGTTTCACGATGATTATGAATGGATTCAACCGTTGGATTATGAACATGTGCCGTTTCGCTGTAGAAGATGCCATGCTCATGGGCATCTCTTCAGAGATTACCCTCTTGTAGCTCAAACCAAGACTCAAAGTGCTGGAGACAAGGAAGACGCAGAGGGGTTCACCAAAGTTCCGACCAGAAGAAGAAATAGCAAGAAAACCCCTCCTTCCAGTTCTAAACCGGGCCCTTCCTCGTCAACCCCATCCACGAGCAATAGCTTTGCCGCCCTGGCCAGTACAAATCCCCTGAATGAAGAAACCACTGCTGCGCCTGACTCCTCGACTCTGTCGAACCCCACTTCATCCCTAATCAAATCGTCAGCCTCCGACCCCTCTCAAGCTTCTCAGCCGTCTGAAGCCCCCTCAAATCCTGATCCCCATTTGATGCCGAAACAGGTGTCTTGGAACCCCATCATTATGGATCTTGATGAACACTCCCTTAACCCTAACTTGGGCAGAAAAGATTCTCAGGAAAGCTTGCAAACCACTCTCATGGAGGAAGACTCTGAAGGTTTTGATATGGGAGACCTGGATCTCATAGGTCTGGAGGATGCTTGCAAAAAGAAAGAATTTGACAAGATCCTACCTCACCAGATCGAATCGCTGGAGGTAGTCCTCTCCAAAGCACATCAGCACAAAAAACTGGGGATTCAACCAGGCAGCCATTGGGATAGCCTGAAAGTTCTGAAGGAAAGTAAAAAACAAGGCAGAAAGCCTGATTGGCAATGCACCATGCAGGTCGGGGCAATTTTGGTAGATTCATGGAGATATCCCAAGTTGACCAGGTTCTTCAAACCTCTTGAAAATAGTTCGCCATGAAATTGATATCTTGGAACGTAAGAGGGCTTAACGGTCCAGGTAAGTACAGGATGATCAAATCCATGATACAAAGGGAGAAACCACAAATTCTCTTTCTTCAAGAAACGAAATGCAACAGCAATCTGCTCAGTGCCATCTTATCAAAGGCCTGGCCCAGCAGCAGTTCAGTAGCAGGCGATGCCTCCGGATTCTCGAGAGGTCTGGAAATAGCTTGGGACACCTGCTCCATGCAGCTTTCTGATTTTCATGCCGCCCATAATCTCATACAAGCCACCCTCCATCCTATCGGTACCAATATCCATGGGCACTTGACCAATGTTTACTTTCCTCAAGACCAGAGCAGCAAGACTGCGCTCTTAGACACCATAGCGCATCTTAATTCAAACAGAACCCACCCACTTTGGATGATCGGTGGCGACTTCAACATGATCCTGAGAATGGAAGAAAGAACTAGAGGGCGATCCAGATCAGAGCTGGAAAGCAGTCATTTCAAAAACTTCATCAATAATAATTGGCTCATTGACATGCCTTTCTCCAATGGTTTATTTACTTGGAGTAACAGAAGAGTAGGAGGTCAGCAAATCGCGTCAAAGTTGGATAGATTTCTAATTTCTGACAATGCGATTCACATGGGGGGAGACATCACAAGCTCAATCATGCCCTATGTAGGATCGGACCACTGGCCCATCTTGCTACAATGGCAAAATTTAGGATCACATTTAAAGAGGCCATTCCGATTTGAAGCTTTCTGGCTGACACATCCCTCCTTCAAAGACATGATACAAACAACTTGGAGAAACTTTCAGCCGCCAAAGGGTTCCAAAATGTATCAATTTCAACAAAAGCTCAAATACCTCAAAGGTCAAATTAAACATTGGAATCAGACTACCTTTGGCAATATATTAAAGGAAAAGAAGATCCTCGAGCAAAGTATGAATGAACCGCAATAGGAAATCATTACTAAGGGATGGACGGAGATGCTAGCAGAGAAGGAGCATGCTCTTCAAAAATAGTTAGAAGAGAGATACAAACAGGAAGAGATTCTCTGGAGGCAGAAATCTAGAGTTCGCTGGCTCAAAGAGGGCGAAAGAAACACCAATTTCTTCCACGCCTCTACCATGCAGCGTAGGATGCAAAAAAGAATTAGCCATATACTCAATCAGCAAGGGGAAAGAATGGAAAATCATGAAGATATGCAACAGGTATTGGTTGATTATTTCAAGAGCATTCAGCAAGAGCCTCAAACAAATCGACAAAAGGAAATTGACCAAATTAAGAAGCTCATTCCTAAACTGATCACTGCTGAGCATAACAAAATTCTCCTCTGACCTGTCTCCCCTCAAGAAGTGGATGAAGCTATGGCGCAGTTCAAGGATGGTAAGGCTCCAGGACCTGATGGTTTTACCTCAAATTTCTTCCACCATTTCTGGGATCTCATCAAATTTGAAGTCTGGCAGCTAGTTGAGGAGTCCAGAACTATGCATTGGCTTCTTCCCTCCCTCAACGCCACCTTTATTGCGTTGGTACCAAAAGAGGACCAGCCCAGCAAACTGGAAAAGTTCAGACCTATAGCACTTTGCAATGTTATCTACAAAGTCATCTCCAAAGTTATTGCCAATAGACTCAAGCCGCTCCTTCCGCTCCTTATCTCCCCGGAACAGACTGGTTATGTAGAAGGGCGCCAAATCTTGGATGGCTAAATTTTAACTCACGAAATTATGCACTCTTTAAAGATTTGTAAAAAACCAGGTATGCTTCTCAAGCTTGATCTCTCCAAAGCCTTTGATAAGCTGAATTGGAATTACATTCATCATACTTTAAATGCCTTTGGTTTTGATCAAATGTGGATTAGATGGATAATGAGCCTCATCACCTCCACCTCTTTCTCTATTCTTGTCAATGGAGTTCCTTCACCTCCTTTCTATCCCTCGCGAGGCATTAGGCAAGGGGATCCTCTCTCCCCTTTCCTCTTCGTCCTCATGACTGAAGGCCTTAGTCGTTTAATCCATAAGGCGGTCCAATCTCATAAACTGTGTGGCATCTCCCTTCATGGCGCCCCTGTTACCACCCACCAGCAATTTGTGGATGACAACATGCTCTTTGGCCATCCCTCTGTGTAAGAAGCTCGCTCCTTCAAAGCCATTCTTCGCCTCTTTTCTTCTGCTTCTGGTCTTACCATTAATGACTCCAAGTCCCAGATTTTTTTCTTTAATACCCCTCCCCTCACTCAAGCCAACATTGCTCGCATCCTTGGCTTTTCCATTGCCTCTCTCCCAGACAAATATTTGGGAGCCCCCCTTGTTGACTCGTCCATCCGGAACTCCTCCTGGACTAAGCTTCTTGACAAAATGGAGACCAGACTCTCCTCTTGGACTTTCAGAGCTTTGAATCTGGCCAGCAGACTCATCCTTATCAAATCTATGTTGCAGTCGATGCCACTCTATCTTTTCTCTGTTCTTGCAGCGCCTAAATGGGTCCTCAAACAAATCAAATCTTTGCAACACAAATTTCTTTGGGGCTCCTCTGGCAGGAATCGAAAGTGGGCCTTAGTGAGCTGGGATACTGTTTTCTCTCCTAAGGATGCAGGAGGACTCAATCTTCAAGATCCCAATCATAGCAACGAGGTGATGGCTGCTCGCATCTGGTGGAACTGGACGTCCAAACCTCACACTCCTTGGGCTAAATGGTGGACTGCTAAATACGCTAATAATAGACCCTCGGCCGATCTAATCAGGTTCATTCCGGAGCAACAGGGCTCTCTCATATGGAACTCGGCCAAACAACATTATTTACTCATTCAACAAAACAGCTTCTGGGAAATTCGCAATGGCAATTCGGCAAGATTTTGGCAGGATTCATGGTAGCAAAATCCAACTCTTCTCGAGGCCTTCCCTAGCATCAACATGGATGATAATAGCAACGCTCATGATGTCAAGGTCTGTCATCAATGGCAAGCCACTAACAGCAGCGGATTTAGACAATGGAAATCCCCTCAACTTATTGCGCCTCATGCTCAAGGCCCTGACTTGGAAGCTCTCAAATCTGAACTTCGCAAAAGGAAAATCAGAAGCACATATGAACCTGATATACTCAGGTGGGGTTACTCAACCAAAGGAATGTTTACTACAAAAGAAGCCTACACCCTTATGCATCCCGTGCCTCTCCCCCGTGATCCCCTTTGGGCGACGATCTGGAACAAGTTCACCTGGCCTAAGATCTCCACATTCCTATGGATTCTCAGCCATAAACAAATTCTCACATGGGACAATATTGTTAAACGAGGATTCTTCGGACCTTCCCAATGCCCCAACTGCCTTCAAAATGAGGAAACTATCCAGCATCTCCTGTTGCTTTGCCCTCTGGCCAACTCCTTCTGGGAGAAATGCAGCTTCCGATGTCAGAAGAACAAACCCATGGGAGACATCACCAACATTCTCCGCAGATGGCCTCCCCGCCCCTTCCTCTCTCCCCTCCTCAACACCTTGTGGTCGCTCCTTCCTAGTCTTGTGTTTTGGTCTCTATGGAAAGAAAGAAATCAACAGATTTTCAAAAACCATGTCTCTGCTCTCGACCATATGTGGATCTCTTTTTGCAGCAATCTTCAGGAATCTCTGGCTCTCCGCTCATGGAAGGAAGAAGATTTTCCTAAAAACCCCAAGGAAACCTCCATCTGGTAAAATTGGAATATCCGTATTGCTTTCATCCCTTCCCTCAAAATTCATCCTCATCCCACTTCGCCCTTGCATTGGTCACCCCCCCCTGAAGGTGTCTTCAAGCTAAATTTCGATGGCGCCTCCAGAGGGAATCCTAGGCCGGCTGGCTTTGGAGGCATCATTAGAAATTTCAAAGGAGAAACTCAGATCATCTATTATGGCTCTATTGGATGGGACTCCAGCAACGCCGCTGAATTAGAGGCCCTATGGCAAGGTCTCTGTCTGATACAACATCATAATTTTTTTCCCATCATCACAGAGGGAGACTCTCAAATTCAACATCATAATTTTTTTCCCATCATCACAGAGGGAGACTCTCAAATTCTGATCAACATAGCCAAGAGGCTTCTCTAGGGTAGAAATCCAGAAAAAGTAGCCCACAGTTGGCGTCTGGAAGCCAGAATAAAGCGGTTGAGAAGATGGTTAATGCAGCACAGAGCGGTCTCCTTCAACCACATAAAGAGGGACGACAACAAAGTTGCAGATCTTTTTGCTAATTTTGGTACTGAAAGTAATAGCACTCTCACTCATGGCCCTTTACACAGTATCCATGATGTAGCTCTGCTTCAGCAATGTATCACGCAGGTGCACAGCGATAGCGCTACACCAGATGCGGGTGATTAATGACCATCTGGGAACGTGGCACATCGTGCACTTCCCGATGGATTCCGCCTGGGTAGCCCATGTGGTTCCCGGTACAGACATTTACTATGGCCATTACTCACCACCCTACATGAGTTTTCATTATCTCGGTCGGCTCAACCAGCTCCTGGTTATGGCGGTTATTCTCGACATGGATTGTATTTGCAGAGGCCTGAATGGTGTGGCGGATGGCTGCAGTTCTCCTCCTCCTTTGCACGCGAATTGCTCGCCTGGATGCGTTGAGGCCAGTGTTAAAACGAATACGGGGAGGCACTGTTTGATCGATGCTTGTTTCGAGCCGGTTCCGAACTACCACTTCTCCAACAGTCCGTGGTGCAATCGACGTGGTTTTGATCCAGCTTCTTCTGCTCCGGCCAGTGGTCTTGCTCCAGTTTCTTCTGCTCTGCTCAGTGGTCACAGTGGTCTTGCTCCAGCATCTTTTGCTCCGCCCAGTGGCGACCAAGATTCTCTTTCTTCCCCTGTCAGTTTTGTGCGTTTTGCTGAGCCCAGCCCTGAACCGGTCACCATGCCTCGCCTTCGCGAGTGCATGAGAAGCAGAAGGGGCACAAGCCGTGGGCATTCTAATCAACGGCGCCCGCCTCCTATTCCTGCTACTGCGTTTGATGTTGACTCTGTCTTTTCTCCCGTCGATTTCTCCGCCCCTCCGTCCTCCACTCATGAGTCCCCCCTCGATGCTCCTCGTCCCCTTCAGCCCTCCATACGTCAAACCTCTCAGTGCGCTGAGCTACGGTTTGACTGCACTTCCTGCAATTCCACCCTTAATTCTTTTATTACTGTCACTCTTTGGGAAGAAGTCCCCAATATAGCTCCGCCCAGCTCCTCGACTTTGCCAACTCCCCCTCTCAGCTCCAGCTCCCCTCGAGCTGCTTCAGCCTCCTTTGTTTCTCAGCACGAGTCCAACATGGAGACAGAGCGCACAGATGGAGGACGCGCTCCCAGCGACAGCCAGGCGGATACAAGCGATATGTTTGCTTGCAGAATTACCAAAGAGTCTCCCTCTCCTACTCATGGATAGCAGCTGCATCGTCACTCAGGTTTTTCTGTTCTGTTTATGTAGAAATCATAAGCTTCTTAGCTATACTGCTTTGCTGAACAGGCAGTTCACTTTTTTCAGCTATGGTGTTATTTTGTTTTTTGTAAACTTAAAACCGGTTTCCCTCTCATGGGCGGTTCAGACTTTATGGTTTAAAGGACTGGTTTCCCATTCTGGGCAGTCCAGACTTTGCTTGCCTTGCTTGACTATCAAGCCCAGTGCTCAGGCTTACCAAGCTGACGATGGTGCAATTTTGTATCAATACTTTTATACATAATAGAAATTAGTCTTACTTAGAAAAAAAATAAAAAATATTAAGAATGTTTACTTTATAATAATAAATAATTTATTTATTGATTAAAAATATTTTTAAAAAATTATATTCACTCTAAACCTATAATGGTTAATATTATGAATGATATTACTATTGATATTAAAATTAATACTATTAATATAAATAATATTAAGATTATTAGTGATAAATAACATTGATACTAAAATTGATACTATTAATATAAATAATATTAATATTATTAGTGATAAATAACAATATTAAGATTTGCATTGTAATCATTTTAATTAAATATGGTAAAAAAACTCAAGCGTGTCCATACATGGTCAAATATTGCCATCATAGTTAATCATTGTCACTCATGCTCGAAAATACACAACCATAGTTAGTCGTATTCAACCATAGTAGCCTATGGTCAAATGTGGTCAACCATAGTAGTCTATTGTTAACCTTGGTCAACCATAGTAACCTATGGTCATCTTTGGTGAACCATTGTAATCATTCTAATAAAACATGGTAAAACAAACTCAACCATGGTCATACATGGTCAAATCTTTCCATTGTTACTCATTGTCACCTATGCTCGACAATACACAACATTAGTTAACCATATTTAATCATGGTTATTCTTTATAATACTAACCCTATGGTTTAATATTATTCCAATGGATTTAAAATTCTAGGGTTTAATAAACCCTTGGGTTTATTAATATTTTGGGTTTATACTATTAATCCAAAGGATTTATAATGTAAATCCCTTGGGTTTATAATATTAATCCTAGGGTTTATAATACTAATCCGAGGGTTAATAATATTCCATTGGGTTTATAATATAAGGGTTTAATAAACCTTTGGGTTTATTATTCCTTTGAATTTATAATATTAATCTGAAGCATTTATAATATGGATCCCTTGGGTTTTCATCTGTCTGGCTTCGAATGATTAATTATTTGAGTTTATAATATTCACAATCCTTTATATTTATTGATCGCTTCGGTTTATAATATCAATTTCTTAGATTTAAAATATTAATAATCCTGATGGTTTATTAATCCCTTGGGTTTATAAATCTCTTGAATTTCTAATACAAATAAACCTTAGGTTAATTAATATTTTGGATTTATAATATTAATCTCAAGGATTTATAATATTAATCCTGTGGGTTTATAATATTAGTCACATGGTTTATAATACTAACCCTAGGGTTTAATATTATTCCCTTGGGTTTATAATGTTAGGGTTTAATAAACCCTTGAGTTTGTTAATATTTTGGATTTATAATATTAGACCCAAGGATTTGTAACGTTAATCCATTTTGTTTATAATATTAATCGTATGGTTTATAATACTAACCCTAGGGTTTAATATTATTCCATTGGGTTTATAATATTAGGGTTTAATAAACCATTGGGATTATTAATATCTTGGGTTTATACTATTAATCCAAAGGATTTATAATGTTAGTCCCTTTGGTTGATAATATGATTGAATGTGGTCTACCATTGCCAAAATGTGGATCCGTAATATATCATAGTTCAAACGATAGACAACCACGGCCGAATACGCTATACCATGGAAAGTCATGTTCAACGATGGGAAACCAAGGTCAACCATGGTCAATCATGGTCATTCATGGTCAACTATATCCACCATAATCAACCTTTAAAAGCGACAGTCAACCCATTCTCAACATTGCTAACAATGATTAATATGGTTTAACATGGTCAACATAGTTCACCACAGTAAGACATTGTCAACTGTAGTTTTTCATTATCAATATAGATAGACATATTCTATCATAGAAAACTATGGTCAACCATGTTTAAATTAGTCAATCATTTTTACCCATGCTTAAACCATGCACACTATAGTCAATGTTTTAAAATGTTTAATAATAGAAATATTAATATGGTTTAAAATAGATTGATTTACTAATGGGATTCGTTGTGTTTGACCATGTTTGATAGTCAATGATATTCAACTTCAGCTGAATATAATTTCCTATTAATTTTATTGATTAATGTTAATAAGAAAACATGTTTTGACATAAAAAAAACTCAACCATGGCCATATATGGTCAAACATTGCCAACATAGTTAATCATTGCCACTCATGCTCCACAATATAAACCTTAGTTAGCCATATTCAACCAAGTATCCTATGGTTAACCATAGTAGGCTATGGTCAACCCTGGTTAACCATAGTAGTCTATGGTCAACATTAGCCAATCCTAGTAGCCTATGGTCAACCTTGTTCAACCATTTTAATCATTCTAATCAAGCATGGTTAAACAAACTCAACCATGGTCATACATGGTCAAACATTGCCAACATAGTTAATGAGTGTTACTCATTCTCACCCATCCTCAACAATACACATCATTAGTTAGCCATATTTAACCATGGTTATTCTTGGTCAACCATAGTAGCCTATGGAAAACTTGGGTCAACCATAGTAATCCCTCTCAACCTACAAATACCCTTGGTTTATAATACTTTCCCTAGGGTTTAATATTATTCCCTTGGGTTTACAATGTTAGGGTTTAATAAACCATTGGGTTTGTTAATATTTTCAATTTATAATATTTGTATGAAGGATTTATAATGACAATCCATTGGGTTTATAATATTAATTCTAGGGTTTATAATATTTTGGTTTATAATACTAACCCTGGGGTTTAATATTATTCCATTTTGGTTTCTAATATTAGGGTCTATAATATCAATCCTATGGTTTATAATACTAATCCTAGGGTTAATATTATTCTATTGGGTTTATAATGTTAGGGTTTAATAAAACCTTGGGTTTATTAATCTTTTGAGTTTATAATATTAATCTCGAGTATTTATAGTATCAATACATTCGTATTTTTATCAGTTGGGTTTATAATAAACAAAAATTAATATATACATTAACATTAATTTAAATAAAAATATAGAATTACTAAAATTATTAATATTTGATTTTAAACATAAAGTTTACAAAATTGTGAATTTTTGCTGACTGTTGTAATAAGGGTCATATCACACATTTCATGTGTACAATATATATTGCTAATGAGGTTTATATTTGTAGAAATTTTTATATCATTTGGTTCATGTACTGTTAGGTCATTTTATAGCATGATGTTTTTAAGATAAATTTTTTTAACAATAATAAAAAATGGGGTGTTATGTTATGTGTGTGTGTCTGTGTGTGTATGTGTGTGTGTGTATTAATTTTGATTTTATTATTTTTCCTTTCAAATTCAGATATGGATAATAATGATGGCATCTACTATAATGAAGCGATGGAAAATATTTCTAGAATGATAAATTCTCTTTCTTATCTTCGGAACAAGTTCGAATGAAAACATGGCTTCCATCCTACATTTATTGATGAGCGCCTTCATGTGCTAGATGAAATGAAAATGAATGTAACATACTTGGTCATGTGCACATGAGGGAGGATGGGAGGAAAACAAGAAGGGATTGGCTGGAAAGAGTTAAGTATCGTGATCATTATCCTATTGATTTGAATTAGTGTTCATTTTTTCATTGGCCTGGTTGTGTTTTGGAAGAGAATATTTGATAAATGACTTTTGTAGGCTTTATTAATCTCTTACGTTTTTAATATTGATCCATTTTCTTTTTAATATGTATCCCTTGGGTTCATCAATTCCTTGCGTTTATAATATTAAAAACTTGGGTTTATTTGTTCTTTTGGTTTATAATATTAATAATCCCTTGGGTTTTAAAATCTGTTGAGTTAAAAATATTAATTCTTAGGGTTTATTAATTTCTTAGGTTTTTTAGTTTAAAATATTGATTCTTAGGGTTTATTAATATCTTGTGTTTTTAATCTTGATCCCTTGGCCTAATTTATCCCTTAGTTCTTTAATATTTATCCCTTGGGTTCCTCAATTCCTTTGGTTTTTAATATTAAACTCTTGTGTTTATTAGTTGTTTTGGTTTATAATATTAATAACCTCTTGGGTTTATTAATCTCTTGATTTTAAAATACTAATTCTTAGAGTTTGTTAATCTCTTGATTTTAAAATATTAATTCTTAAGGTTTATTAATTTCTTGGTTTATAATATTAATAATCTCTTGGGTATATTAATCTCTTGTGCTTTTAATATTGATCCCTTGGCCTTATTGATCCCTTAGGTTTTTAATATGTATCCCTTGGGAACACCAATTTCTTTCGTTTATAATATTAAACCCTTGAGTTTATTAGTTAGTTTGGTTTATAATATTAATAATCCCTTGGGTTTATTAATCTCTTGAGTTTAAAATATTGATTCTTATGGTTTATTAATTTCTTAGGTTTTTGAGTTTAAAATATTAATTCTTAGGTTTTATTAATCTCTTTTGTTTTTAATATTAATCCCTTGGCCTTATTGATCCCTTAGGTTTTTAATATATAACCCTTGGGTTCACCAATTCCTTTGGTTTATAATATTAAACCCGTGGGTTTATTAGTTCTTTTTGTTTATAATATTAATAATCCCTTCGGTTTATTAATCTCTTCAGCTTAAATTATTAACTCTTAGGGTTTATTAATTTCGTAGGCTTTTGACTTTAAAATATTAATTCTTAGGGTTTATTAATCCCTTGAGTTTTCTAAATATTTGGGTTGATAATATTAGGCATTAAATATTAGTCGTACACTTTAGTATTAATGCATGGTCCAATGTCATATTATGAAAAGCATTGTCTCAATATGAAAATCAACCATGGGAAGCCATTTTTAATCATCATTAGTCATAGTTGATCAAGGTCTTCCATGGTCGAATGTCACATTGTGACAAATATTGTCTCAATATGAAAATCAACCATGGCTAACCATGGTCATTCTTTGTCCAATGTCACATTGTGACAACAATTCTCTCAATGTTTAAATCAAGCATGCTCAACCATGTTTATTTTACAGTTTATAGTATATATCTAAATGTTTTTATATACTTGAGGTTTATAATATTAATCTCTTAGGTATAATATTATTCCCTTGAGCTTATAATATTAATAACCATGTGAGTTTATCAATCCTTTATGTTTAAGATATTAATTTGTAGGCTTTATTAATCTCTTCTATTTTTAACATTTATTCATTCACCTTATTGATCCTTTAGGTTTTTAATATTTATCCCATGGGTTCACCAATCCCTTGGGTTTATAATATAAAATGATTGGGTTTATTAGTTCTTTTGGTTTATAATATTAATAATCCCTTGGGTTTTAAATCCTCATGAGTTAAAAATATTAATTTTTAGGGTTTATTAATCTTTTGTGTTTTTAATATTTATCCCTTGGCGTTATTTATCCATTAGGTCATTAATATTTATCCCTTGGGTTCACCAATTCTTTTGGTAATTTGTAATATTTAACCGTTGAGTTTATTAGTTCTTATGGTTTATAGTATTAATAACCCCTCGGGTTTATTAATCTTTCAATTTTAAATATTAATTCTTAAGGTTTGTTAATCTATTGAGTTTAAAATATTAATTCTTATGGTTTATTAATTTCTTGGTTTATAATATTAATAGTTATCCCTTGGGTTCACCAATTCCTTTGGTTTATAATATTAAACCCTTGGTTTTATTACTTCTTTTGGTTTATAATATTAATAATCCCTTGGGTTTATTGGGCTCATATATTTTTGTATGGAAATGCATTTGTTTCTTTAGCCAATAATAGAAATAAAGAATTCATTTCCATATCCCACTATGTTCAGTGTTTTAATTGCAATTATTTTTAACTAGAAACCTGAATGTGCCAGATCTATTGATTATTTATTTGTTTAGGATATTATAGTGGTATCAGAGTTGTGCATCTTGTCATCCTAAGGGTTCCAAGAGAGACTAGTTTTTGGTGATCCAACGTAATCACCCTAACTAGTTATATATTGATTTCAGTGGCTTATTCACATCCACCCTAGTTGATAGTTGCATAAAAATTTTCATATCCATCAATCAATTTATTTGTGGCTTAGCATAGAATATTTTGCAGATTTTTGCAGGCTTATGGAGCAAATATATTTATCAATGGCTTAATTTGGTACAGGGCTCATTTTTTTTGGGAGTTGCGAAGATTTTTTTAGGAACTTCTCTGCAACTGGTCGAACGTAGTCACTGTCAATACATCAGGAGGAAATGGAAAACACACTTGGGATGGCTGATTGAATTCCACCATGGTGAACAGACCATTTCAGGGAGTAGAATTCAATCCCCTTGGTATACCTCACACCTATAACTGATTAGGTAAGGGAGTGACTCTCAGATGACGGATGAGTCCCACAGATAAGGGGAAATCATCACATTGAGAAGGTAAGATCAAAGTTTGGGGGAAATCAACATTGATTGCCTCTCTGGTACTAGTGCAAAGTAGCTGCACAGTAAGCTTCACAATAGATTGAGTAGCAAGAGCAGAGGGATCAACATTGAATCAAATAGTAAATTATAGAACAACAACTAAGACCTACATGCCAGATAAAATGACCCCAGAAGAGTCTACTTCCACATGCTTTACAAAGCATGCATCGGAATTATTTGGGTCTCCGAAGAACATCCACAAGAAGGTGGGTCGTTCAATAATCTTGTAAGACAGGAGGATGCCAAGGGGATTAAGTAACGATGCACACTATCTGAAACACCTAATCAGGTGTACTTTGTCCCTGTACCAGAAGGATATCACATTGTTTTTCATTTAGGGAGGTGATGCAAGGGAAAAAATTGGCTCCTCGAATATGCACATCATAACTCCTTCAATAGAGTGATCATGTTGAGCCAAGAAGAATAGGCTCTATTGAGCCCCTACACAAGGAATGAGGCCTTAATTGGCTAGTCAGAATGGCACGATGTGGGAGGTATGGAAATTAATTCAGGGTGTTGTATATTATTTTCTTTGGAGGTTGAATTATTTGGGAAAGGAGGCCAAATCCATGTGAATTCAATTAGATATTTTCCATTGATAATATTAGTCTTATAGTAGTCTCCTTGGAGGCTGAGTTTTATTACCTCAAAGGTAAAGTCGTTCAAAATTGCATGAAGTATAATTTCCAGGAATCTTGACACGAGAGGATCCATGAATTTAATTATTCTTGTTAGCTGAAGAAACCTCCAGTTTTTCCCTAAAATTGCAATGTAATCATTGGAAATCATAGGATAAGGGGTAATTATCTACCAGATTTCTATGCAATATCAATATCAACCCCAAAATGTCATCATTTTACTTTTGGAAACACCACGGGAATCAACATAATGAAACATTAGTCTATTATTTGTGCTAAAATACTTTTTTCGATCATAGATGGCAACAACATATAAATCAGAAGAAAGAGTAGAAAAACATGCCTTTCTCTTGAAAGATCCATGTTATCCTTCAATAGTCAAAGGATACTTGGAAGGAAGATGTAAAAAACAAGTGTCTCTTTGAACTTGGATCCAAATTGCAGTATACAAAATTCGAAGATGTACTCTTGCAGTTGGACACATTAGATATGGCTTTGTCCCTCATAAAGCAATCAGATTGGAAAAGGTCAGGTTGGGCCTTGAATCCATCAATGCTTTCCTTGATACAACCCATTTTCTTGGAACATCCTTGTGAAGAGGTAAGGTTCACAATTGTTTCTTGTCTTAGTAGGGTCATAGCTCTAACATCGCCACTAATTCCCTATAATAATGATCTCTTGGCGGAGTTCAACTTTGGCACCTTTATGCTGAATTTCGAATGAAACAACTTACTCTTTCAGTTAATAAAAGCATTTTACACCAACATTGCATCAACACATTCAAACCATGTCAAATCATGCATGCCAAATATTGTGTCCTTGTTCTTAAAAGGATATGGATACATCTGCAATATACTAAGATCCAAATTGTTGAAAATTTGGAGGAAGGAGCCATGGGTATCACCAACTCCCTATGATCTAGTTGAGAAGTTAGTGAGGAAAAACATATAATTGCTCAGAAGGGCGCTGACTAGGAAGGAGTTGAGAAGGATTTATGAAGGAAGTAAGAGCAAAATATGCAGCAAACAGTGAATTAAGGAGGAGAGGACTATAATTTATCTACAAGGGACTTCAGGCCTTTAACCATTCATCTCCAGGTGATAAAGAGACAACAAGGGAATAATAGTTAGTTTCTTCTTCAATCATGCAGATTCATCCATAGGTGGGTTCACCGGTTTTCAGAGAGAACCTATGAAGGATCCAAGCAGTCAAGTACAAATGGTGAGCAGCAACACCATGTTTTTCAAAGAAACTTGCAAGACAAGCTGATGAGTGAGCTTGACAAACTACATGGGGAAAAGAAGGGGGTAATTCCTCATCATGATGTGGTATTTGAGTCTATAGATATCCAGGATAGCATCCATAAAGAGTATAAGAAATCAGGTGTAGATAATATTACAATAATACATCCATGTCTGACAACTAGAGAGGGTGGACAACATATCCCCACATGTGTATGATTTCTAGTAGAATAATTTTGAGAAAGGATCATGCATTTAAAGACAAACCTTATAATGTTGAAGCAAAGCATCTGGAAAGTTAGAGACACTTTCTTACAGGAGCTGGTGAGGAACAGCGGAGCGAGAGCGGGAGGGCGTGGAGCGAAAAATGGAGCATCGGCAACGAATTGAAAGATTTGCGAATTTCAATTGGAAGATATGCGACAACCGCATTAACTACCTGGACAGCGGGTTGGTAGATCCATGTCAGAAATTCTATCAGAGAGGATCTTATTGTGACCATGTTGGAGGTTGGAGTAATGCATGGCTAGAGCCGGAAGGTTTCTTGACCAGTGACGGAAGCCAGTAAATTCCTCTGCCTAGCTAGACTACTCCAAAAACTAACATATACTACCCATTACATTAATGGAGCTATAATTCCACATATCCATATCACAGATGTCAATGTCATGATACAAATATGGTTGTAAATAGACAGAATCATGCAGCACGAAATTGTCATAAATGTCAATGTCATGGTACAACTATTGTCATAAATAGATAAAATCATACGGCTCGAAATTGTTGAATTTGGGGCTGCACATACACATGTCTTTATCATCTTTCTAGATAAAAGGCCATACGTAGCCACAGTAGTCTGTCATTCTCCACTCGCAAACATATCTTCAAAGATATGTCTTATGGTGCAGTCGTCTTGTCAGCAGTTTCACCTACGAAATGCCTCGTCCTACTCTTCCGCTAGAAAGCAAAACCTGTGGATCATATTAAACGTAAATGTAATAATTGTCACCCGACGGGTATTTCCATCATACAGTGAACATATTTGTTTGCTGTTCAGCAGCACCGCAGTTATTAAGTATTATATAATTATTAAGTATTATATAGTAAGTTAATTTTGTTATTTTATTTTGTTTATTGAATATTAAATTATTTTAATCTATATTTTCCATTAAAACTACTAATTCTACTTTTCATTCTTTGTATTGAATATTACTGTAGTTTCATCTCTATTTTGCCTTTTTATTTTGTCCATTGAATTTACTTTATTTGAATTTATATTGTCCACTGGTAGATTCCTTTTTAATATTATTTCATCTTATTTCATCTTAATCCAGTGAATAATATGGAAGGTAGCTAAGGATCCTGAAATAATAATTAGATTACTACAAGATACTTAGTATTTGCTTTAGAAGACAAAATAATTGAATAATATGTCTTACATGACTATCCTACTCTTTGGAGTCAAATTTGAAGTAGGTACACTCGAGTCCACATCCTGTACATTATTGTTGTGAAACAGCGATTCTCAATTGCCTATTCCCCAAATATTTGAAAATGGGCAGTAAGATCAAGTTCAACAGTGTGAAACAGTGATAAATAATTTTAAGGGTGTGTAATCTCAATAAAATTTAATTTTATTAACTTTTTGATTTGAATTTATGAGATTATAATGTTTTTTTATTCCAGTTTTATTTTTAAATAGAAAAATAAATTTAATATTTAAAAAAATCTTTAGAACTTTCTATTCTATTGTAGAATTTAATTTATGATGAGCATTTTAGTTATTATATTAAAAAAAAAGAGAATGTATGAGAAAGTTTTTAGTTTAATTATTTTAAGTTTAGAAAGTTTTGATTTGCTATTTTATATTATCTAAGTATTTTAGTGGTTTTTTAAGTTATAAAATTTATTTATGTATTTAAAATTGATTTTAATAAAATAAATAAGTAAATAAATCTCACTAATAGTGATTTGCTAGATTAAAATTAACAAAATATAAAACTTCAAATTAGACCAAGGCCAATTATATATATATATATATATATATATATATATATGATGGAGCAGTTTAATTCAGAGTTTTGTGATTTTTAAGATGACAAAGTTCACAAATTTTAGTTTGGATATTATTTTTGGGATTTAACTGGGTTAAGTAAGTCATTCATTTATGACCATTTTCATGAGAGGTTTGGTCTCAGTAACCAATACTTCCTGGGAGGTCAGAGGTCACCCATCTCAGAACTCCTCTAGCTCAGAGCGCTTAACTGTGGAGTTTTCCCCACAATCAAGCCCACTTAGCGTGCTGCCTCATTTGCTTCATTGTTGGAAGTCCTGGTTACTGTGTGCAAGCCCCTGAAGTGATTCATTTCACTATTTTCAATCCCACTTCTAAATCCAAATATGATATCTAATATAATGCACTCCTGAATCCCTTCATACTTAAAATTTCAAAATTTTCAATATTTCTCACTATTCTTTGCTTGACAAAATAGCCTTGGTTAGAATTTTATATTTTTTTAGTGTTTCTCACAAACTGTACTCTGTCTGAAAGAGTAGCCTTGGTTAAGCTTAGTCTTCCGGCCTTGGTTACGCTCAGTCTTTTAATATTTTTTATGATAAAAAGTAGTGCTAGTTGCGAAGACAATAAGTCAATATAAACTTTAGTTGCTATCCAGTTAACTTTGATTATTTATTTATTTGATGTGGAAAGATTTATGAAATATAAGTACGTCTAATAATTAAGTGGAGATGTTTGGTCTAATAGTTAAGTGGAGATTTATGAAAAAAAAAACCTGACCCCATTCATCCTTATCCAGTGGATCTAAGATCTCGTGATGTCTTTCGATAAAAAAAGAGAAATAACGTGGCAACCCTCACTCTCGATACGCATTTAGAATTCGCAATCCCAAACAGTAAAAACAATTTTTTATTCACCCAGCGTAAATCACCATCGCTTTACGTTCACTATAAATCTAGGTCTCCCGACTACCAAAGGACTCACACCTTAATATCCTGATCCTAATTCCTGTTATCAGCTATCATGGAAACCAAGCGCTTGGCATACGTGATGTTTGTGTTGGTATGTTTGTTTTTAGCCATGGCCCAGCCTTCTCAGGCCAGTTATTTCTCTGCGTGGGCAGGGCCTGGTTGTAACAATCATAATGCGCGATACAGCAAATGTGGGTGTTCTAATATCGGCCACAACGTTCACGGAGGATACGAGTTCGTGTATCAAGGCCAGACCGCTGCGGCTTACAACACGGACAACTGCAAGGGCGTTGCTCAGACCCGTTTTTCAAGCAGTGTTAATCAAGCTTGCAGCAATTTTGGTTGGAAGAGTGTTTTCATCCAGTGCTGAGTGTTGTGACAACTTTATATTACTATTATCATACTACTAGGCACGTCTAAGTAGTTGGCGTTGTCCCAAATAAGGCTTGAGTGTGTCCATTCATGGCGTGGGGTTGTTTGTGTGGCACCATGTAGCTCAAGTATGGTAGATGTAGGTGAATAATGTTTCGCAATTTTCACCGGTCCATATGATGTCTGGTGTATATATATTGATGTGTCCAACTTTATTTCGTTAATACGTAATGTTTTTTGTGCACTGATATTACAGTTTTTTCTACTTGCAAGTACTGTTATGCCGAAGATCTGTGTATATCCAACATCTTAGTCAAGGTTAATTTTTTATTTCTTTTAAACTTCACTGAGCATAAGATCAAAAACAACTCTATGCCATCTATCAATCCATAGATCGTAGATGAATATGAAGCTTTGACTACAAAAATAATCCTACAAAAATAATCCATAGATCGTAGGCGAATATGAAGCTTTGACTACCATGGAAATTTTGTCTTTTGTTACATTCAATTTATGTCCTAAAATGCCCTGTTTCACAATACACACGAGTCTTTTCAATTTGTACTTTAATGACAACATTGTCAAAAAGAGGTTTCATGATTTTTCTCTTTCCTCTTACATAACAAACGTAATAAAGGCGCTTGTATAGTTCATTTTTCTTTTAGGGTTTTCAAGGCCTTGTATACCTCTTTTTCTTTTTGCCCGGGGGTTCAAAGGCTAGGAACTTGTTACAACATTGTTATTTCTTTTGGGGAGGGGGGGAGGCAGGGAGGGAGGCGGGGCACATAAGAAAGGCTCTTGTATACGTCATTTTTGAGATTCTCAATTATTAGGAGTTTGTTTTGTATTAACAATCATATGAAGGAATTTATTTATGAGGTGTTAACTTTGGATTAAACCTTTTTTAATGGAGTTTAATAAGTTGTGTTTCTTATTTAATATATTTCTCATTATGTAATATATTTCTCGTCATGTAAAAAAGAAAAGGAAATGATTCACTAGTCCAAAAGCTAAGTCAAAGCTATAAAAAGGAAAAGACCATAAAAACTTAAAGGTGATAATAAGGGTGCAAGCTCTTTAAATTTATATTTTGTTTCTAAAGCTTTTAAATACTTTTATATGATTTATTAATCCAAAAAATTTAAAGGTGATAATAAGGGTGCAAGTTCTTTAGATTTATATTTTGTTTTAAGGCTTTTAAATATTTTTATATGATTTACTAGTCCAAAAGGCTAAATCCAAGGTATAAAAAGGAAAAAACCATAAAAACTTAAATTTAAAGGTAATAAAAAGGGTGCAAGCTCTTTAGATTTATATTTTATTTTCTAAAGATTTTAAATATTTTTATTTTTATTTTAAAAAACTTTTTCTTTGAGGGAAATTAATAATAGGTTTAATCTTTCTTCTCACTTTTATCGAATATTTGGAATTGTAAGAGTCATTAGTTCAAGATCATCAATACCCTTTTATTGCTTTAGGCTTTAATTCCTTTAAAACTAGGAGACTATTTCAATGGGGGCATACATAAATTATTGTCTTCTCATATGATGGTATCCTCTCCTATAAACAAAGATAAATGACTCTTAATGATGAATAAAGAGTTTTTTCATTTATTTCCATATTGGAGAATCATTTCTTCTTGGTATCAATATATTCAAACACTTGTCCAAATTTTATCATTGAGTTACTTCTTACAAAGAACTTCCTCCTTTCGCCTCCACTTGCCCTCTATATCAAAATTATTTTTCATCATTATATTTTTTCTATGTCCTCTATCCTAAATTTGTTTTTCATCATTATATTTTTTCAAAGGGAATTATTAATTTCGTTTACATATTTTAGACCTAAATAAATTGAATCTTGTTTCAATTTTTCAAAATTATTTTTTTCACATATGTTCTCTCCTTTTCTAGTGAATGTCCTCAATAACCTATTGGATTCCTAATAACTTCCAATGGTTATATTAGAGAATATCAAAGGTATATTTGGATGAAAAAAAAGACAAAATTTATCAATGATATTTTTGGAGATTTTGTTAAGAATTTATTTTACTTTTAAACCTTCTTTAATACATAAACCTAATCTATTAACTTGTGATACTTCCCAGGTGATTGGGGTACCTAGATGTCTAAATAAGGATCATCACGAATTCATAGTGAATACCTATTCTAGGAAATTTATTTTATATTTACAGTTTGGGTATTCCTTCCATATAAGTTGCATACTACTACAATAAAGGCTCTAACATCTCTCTTTTCTTACTAATGGTATTTTAGGGCATGATAATTTTCATATCCTTTACCTCACTTTTTGTAATAATAAATTGATAACATGGTGAATTTGAGGACCATTGAGATCCTAAATCCCCATAATTGCCACACAAAGAAAAAGAAAAAGGAAAAAAAGAAAAGAAAAAACTGCTCCAATGAAAAGTGGGATTTGGTAGATGTTAAATGTGAATCAACATGTGTTTACCATATAAATAGAAAAATTTTCTTAAAGAAATAATAAATATGAAATCATGGTATTGACTGAGCTTGTTGAACAAAAAAATTGTCTAGTACTATACAAAAAATAAATTCCATTAAAAATCTCTACTTAAGTATCATTGCACTCTTTCATTTATATACAAATCTTAGACGATTTTCCAATATGTGGAGAAACTACATACATATCACTCTCTGCACATTTTTTATCCACACTTAGCATCCCTGCACACCTTGTTCCACACGCTCACTCTCCATGTTTATCCCTTCCCCACACCCACTTCGGCATATCACACTTCTCCTGCACAACTTGAGACTCTACATAATCCATTCATCTACACTCCATGTCATGATTCAACATTAACTGCAGATATCATGTGTTAGGACATTACTCCACCACTTTTACTATTTCACTCCTTTTTCTTGTCTCGAGGTCACTTAAAGCATAAATACAAGAAATTTATCTCTTCGTAAATATGACGTGATGGAAATCATACTTCGATATCTTCTCTCTCTCACTCCTCGTAAAGCATGATCATGGTTATTGAATTCTACTTATTATTTTTCCCCAACTAATGAAATGGAATGATGCAAGCTGATTATATTAGTAATTGCACCAAACAAAAAGAAGTTTATAATAAAGACTCACCAAATGGATTTATTGATAAACACATACTTCCCTAAGTATAACAAATAAATGGACACTAGAAATAAGAGAGGGCTAGTTTGGAGGGACACATTCAATTCACTTGCTCGCACAACTAAAAATTTTCACTAGTCAACTGAATTACAATGATATTTGAACTTGTCATTAGACGAGAAGAGAAATACTAGAATTTGGACCACAGGATTGGAAAAGGTTTCATCCACCCCTTAAGCCTTTGATCTCATATAAATTGTTTACTTATGTGTGCGACATTTCGATCCAAATACTAGAATTATTAAGCTTGGATCTAAGAAAAATCTGGTCCCGCTGACCTCATTATTATTTAGGAAGCTCCTTAAGCTGTTAGAACTTACAAATATACTCTAGTTATCGTAGGTTGATACTATCTTGGACTCCCAGGCTAGTGGGATGAACATTATTGATGAGTACATCAAGCCTTCTATATAGGTTTCTTATGACATTTCTTTCTTAGATATTATAATATTTCCCAAGATTTTCAAAGATTTTTCATGGATTTTCCCCAAGTAATGGGATGATAAATCACTGAAAATATCCCTAAGTTTTATCTTTACACATTATATTATTCTTTTAAAAGAGATTTTCTTCTCAACTGGAAAAACCTCATCTCTACTGGATTGTCCTTCTAGCTCACCAATATGTCCAAAACTGATAAGTTTTTCATGACAACTTATTGATCATGTCCAAAGTCTCATGTCATACTTTCCAAAGTCTACTCGATAAGAACAATTGGAATCCAAACCTAGAACTGGTACAATTTTGGTATATGGTGTTATGAAACCATAAAGCCCCATTTCATTTTGTTTAAATACAAAATTATTTTGTTAACTAAGTTAATTATCTGGTAACTAGGTGAGAACCAAACATAATTTAAAATGAAGCACATACCTTCCATTGGGGAAAAATCATACATCAAGAAAAATATGAAAACACACTGGTTCACATCTACGGATTCTAGGACACTCCTTTGTTTCTTCCTAGGTTTGTATTGGAAGGTACTTCATTGTTGAAGCATGCAAACAATATAATACATGGCTTGTTTTGTTTGAGAGAAATAAAATGAAGAAAATTATTTACTTTCCTTTTACTATTAAAGAAGTAACTACAAAAAATATTGCTCATATGGAAAAAAATTCGAGTCATCGAAAATTTTCAATTTAGTTGAAGTAGTGGAAATGCAAGGATTTGATTCAGAGGGAACATTTTCAAGACACCTTTCTGTAGTCATATATGGAAATTCATTTACAAGAAACATGGAAGAAAGAAGAGAAATTCACATTGGCCTATCAAAGGAAAGAGAAACACCTACCCTCATTGAACAAATGTTTGAAGAAACCAACGTTATTTTGGGAGAGATAAATATAGAAAGAGGTAGAAAGCCTACAAAAACCCCTCCAACTTCGATATCTTATTACTTTTAGTTAGATAAAAGTAATAAATTTATTCAAAATTTATTACTTTTATTTAACTAAAGCAATCCACTATGTTCCTATATGTATTTAAATAAAAACATATTAATAATACCAATATTTTACTTTCTGCTAAATGCAAGAATTAGATTGTAAGGTGGATTGAGCTCAACAACTTAAAAAAAATCGTGCAAGAATTTTAAACAAAAGTGTTAGCTTCACAAAATTTGATGTTAAACCCTTTATGTACTCTTTCACCTCATCTTTATTTGCTTGGTTACAAAATTTTAAAACAAAAATTGATTTTCCCACAAATCGGCTTTAATTGAACTTTTCAACTTTCCAAAAAGTATAGAAATGTGAAAATGCATTATTTCTTTTGCAAAAGTTGAGGGGTTGTAAAAAATTTTATGTCATCCAAAATAAAATATATTTACCCTCAATATTTTATATATACTCTTTCAAGATGTGGATTAATCTTCTTAAAATTTAACTATTTTCTAAATTGTTTTAACTTATCAAAATTTCTTACTAATTCAATAGTGGACTAAACGCAGAATTTTGATGAAACTTTTGGAACTTAGTGGAATTCATTTTTACGAAAAAATAAAGATATTATACTATTTCAATGTCTATGGATGTGTGTATTTAGTCATTGAACGAGTAGAAAGAAAAAGGAACTAAAATGGCACAATTTATAAGTGTGTATAAGGGATAATACAAGAAACCAACAATAATATCACTTCAAAATTCCCCCTTATCAAGGCGAGGGTCCACACTCAACATTTATGGCCTAAACCACAATGAAAAATCATCTTAGGGAGGGGAGAAAGATGGCACCACACATGCCACCCCACTTAATGGAGGGGGTAGGCATGGCCATCCCATCCTCCATTTGGTAGCCCAACTTAAATGAGAATCCTCCACATAAATATTAAAGATGTTGCAATTAAGGATTTGGGTGGTCGACCTTCCAATTTTTCCTTACAGAATGATGTTTAACAAACAAGCCAAGTTTCATTTTATTTTAGTTTTAATTTTGATGCATTATGTTTTGGTGCTTTTCACTAGAGTCCATGCCTATTATAGGGAGAATTACTGCTTTTTTTTTGTTGTTTATTATTATTTGGAGATGGCAAGTCCAGGTACTCTTGACCTAACATCTCGTTGATGGTATTGGATACTACCAACATACAAGAGATCTCCCCAATATGATTTCCCAATTGGACCTCACATAGCTTGGTGTAGGAGTCTCATTAAAAAATATGTCCTGGTTGGAATTAACTTAGAGACTTGCCTTGGATTAAGAAATTATTATGAGCGATTAGTGTGCATGTGCTTTTGAATGAGAAAGAGAGTGTTTCTTGTGAACTATTCAATTGTAGATGTATCAAGGTTATTTCATTTCAAGGGAGAAAGTGAGCCTCTAAAAGAGAAGTAATATTACTAATATAGTGTAGACACACACATAAACAAGGAAAAATAATCAGAGATCAAGCGAAATAGTTCACATAGATCCAACACTCATTAAAATAATCACAAAACATTTCCAACAAGTTGAGCACCAAAGTCACTGAAATAGTTCAATTACTTTAGTACATAAGGAAGCCAATATAAACCGAAAAAATTGAAAGAGTAGTCACAAAACATCCACGATCTATGCATGAAAATGTGTTGGCCAAATGGATTCAAGTTAGTAAGAAAAGGTTCCAAGATACATGAGTATAATGAACATTATGAGCTCCAATAGTGGAGCATTAGAACCACTACCTCCTCCCCAAAAGTATTATCTTTATCTCTCTAAAGCCTCATGGGAGAAGAAAAGGTTAAAAGTCTTTTTCTTGAGTAATTAGGCTCCTTTTATAACTTGATGCATGAATCTTCATATCCTCATGACTCTTGAGTTTCCAAATTCTAATGGCCTTTCAACTTCTATAACTCTTGAAATTATAAATGACTTTTGGAATTACATATGGCTTTTGGTCTTGTCTTTTGGACTTATTCAAATGGATCTTGGTATTACATGTCTCTTGGACTTATTCAAATGGTTATTTTGTCCATACATGACCCTTATAATTCTACTTATTTGTATTTACCATAATTACATCATGATTTCTGATCATCATGTGGTGAGGACATGAGAAGTCACTATCATTGATGCCTAGGACTCATAGTGATTGATGACATGGACTTTATTGGTAGGTGACAAATTTGCCACTTGCATCTATGATATTGCATGAAACTTCCATGATGTTGATGTCTTCAACCTCCAAAGGGTATTTAATCATATGTATTCTTTTAGGATGCTCTAATCATCAGGATTTCAATGTGCTCTTCATTCTAGAATGCTTCCTTTCACTAACCTCTTTGCTTGATTTTCTTCATGTATGGTTGATATGTTGTTCTTAGAATACCTGCAATTGAAATCACTCATGGAAATTAAACATCAGGCTGAAAAATATCCTATCCTAACATGTTCCATACATATTTTTTGTTCAATACTTAACAATGCACTTAGGAAGAGAAAGGGGCACTTTTGGGCACAAGGGTGCACTTCGAAAGGTTCAAGGGATGAAGCTTCCAGGCTTCAGGGTACACTCAAGTGCTCAAGAGAGGCCAAGAGGCAGCATGGAACAATGTTGAAGGCTAAAGGGGTTGTGCCTTGAGCTTTAGGGTGTGCTTTGTGAAAATTTCTAATTGTTACTTATGTAGAAATATACTGTTATATCTGGTTATTCTTCTCCTACTTAATTAAGTTATTAAGCTAAAAATTCAGATTAATATCGAAGAAAAACACATAACAGACTTTCACCAATTCAGATCTAGAAAAAGTATATGCACACATGGAAAAAGTGAGATATGGATTTTCTGGACAATAGTCCCAAAAAAACCCAATGCGGGAAAACCGATCTACTGGTTGTTAGAGGGTTTTATTATTAAGAGCTTTCTAAATAAATCAAATCTAGGTTCTAGATCCGGAGAACCCAACAGAGAAAATATAGATCTACAACTAACATGTTGTTCTGAAGCCAAAATATAGATCTGCAACTAACATGCTGTTCTAAAGCCAAAATATGCGTTCCAGATCTGAAAAACCTGACAGAGAAAATATAGATCTACAGCTAACATATTATTCTAAAGCCAAAATATTGACTGATCGACACCCTCAAATGATATTTAGAGGGCTCAGCCAGATCTTGGACCTAGAAACCCTAGCATTGCCCTTGCAGCCCTTGAATAAACCTCTGCAGCCTCGGTGTCCCTCTGTGCTAGCCTAGAGAGGGTTGCATAACACCAAAGTGGGTGACGCAGACCCTATGCTACCCCTGAGGGTCTCTGCATAACCCGTTAGGGTCTCTTGCTGCTTAACGATGCCCCTATGTTGCACTGCTACTGCTCTTGCTTCTCTGCACTACCTATGGAAGTTTCTCTCTGCCTCTTGTTGATTCTAGGCATTGGGATCAGACCATCCCCTTTGCCTAAACTCCCCTCTCTGTAGCTGAAACACTTATGAGAATCCTTAGCAAACCACGCGCTAGAATCTCAGCCTAGCTTCAGTGCTCTACCTCTGTGTATCTTTACAAATGACCCTAAGCCTTTCCTTTATACTTTTCTTGTTGGGAAACCAACGGTCATGATCAGATCTTGAATCAATGGCTAAGATTAAAATAAAACTTGATCCCTATGACTTAAGACAATTTCATCACATGTTTAATTTAATTAACTTTAATTATTTAATTTTCCTAAGTTTAGACTTAGGAAATACATTAAAATAATTAATTAATTAAATATCTCCCAAAACAGATGAAATTTGCCAAATCCTTTCCTGGGTCTTGTAGATCATGTGTACTCTAGTCCCTCCACAAATTATGGGAAATAGAGCACATCCGATGCTACCCCCACTACACAAAATCTCAACACTCCCTCTTAGCATCGAGTGTGCTCTAGCAATACATCACACCATGTATCACAAGATTTTGGGCACCAGTTTCCGTGTTGTTGATGTTGGGCCTAATGTCCTTCAACACTGCACTGTTGCTACCATTTTTTACTACTGCCTATGATTTTTTCACCGCCATTGCCACATCTATACTGCAGCTCCATCTCAAACTGGTCCATCTCTGCTGCCACCAATTGCAGTGCATCTTCAGTCCCTGAGAGAAACAACTGAATCTCCTACCCAATATTTGACATACAAGTTAGTTGGGCTGCAACCTCATCATTGAAGCTCCATCAGTTGTTGATCTGTTATATTATCTGGAGGATGATGCACAGCTAAAACTCTGCACTGTGTAAGAAGACTCCCTCTACACTGCTAAAGTCACATCAGCCCCTTCTGTTGAAATCTCTCATGTTGTTGCTGCATTTTGTTGTCCTCCTGAATCCTTCTACGCTGCTGCAACTATACTTTGCATAAGCAGCTCTGCTCTACATTGTTGAAGTCTCATCAACTCCTATGCTATTGTTGTCTCTATGCTATTGTTGCATTTGCACTTCTTTGCTCCTTCCAGCCTTCATATTTTCCTCTGCTTCATCTGTGATCTATGTACCCACTACTCTACTTGTTCCGCTATTGTCTTAAGACTCTCGTAGCTCGGATGTGATCCAAGAGATGAGCTGCTCAAGGATCCCGCCCCAATTTTTTAGCTACTCTACATATCCATGTCACCCCACTTTCGTGGTTCATAAGCACTCATGGTTGCATCATCTTCTAACCCATCATCCACCACAACAACCTTGGAAGAAGAGGCTTCCTTTTCCTTTTTCTTCTGAGGACAATTGCTGGCGAAATGTCCTAGTTTACCACACTGGAAGCACTTGATCATTGAAAAATATCACTTCTTCTTTCCTTGTTGCTTCTTTGATGCCAAGACATCATCTTCTTCATCTTCCTTCTTCACCTTACTCGATCTTGTGCTATACTATTTCTTGGTGAATTTGCAGAGTTCTTCTTGACACATGATTTCCCATAAGTTTTCCTAGTTGGGAAGGTCTGCTCTGCCCAAGATACTTTGGAAAAAGGTTTCCCACTTATATGTGACCGCATTGAGAGCATTATTGACCATCACATCATCTTACACCTTTGCACCCGTGGCAGTCAACTGGTCTCTGATCAAATGTAATCTGAAGAGAAAATGTTACATGTATTCCCCCTTGGTCATCATGAATGACCACATCTGATTCTCCAGAACAATCTTCCCGTGGATAGACTTCCCCTCATATAGGGCTATTAAGGCCTTCCACATCTCATTATTTGTATTCTTCTCAGCTATGTGTTGGACAACATGATCCTTAAATCCATCCATTATCAGCCACTTGGCATGTCCATCAGCTTCAGTATGCTTCCTAAAGAGATCTACATCGGTTGGTGTGGCCAAAACTCGTTTTGCATGGTCTCTTAGATGATATACCTCTAGGACTATCAAGATTCTAGCCATCCAAACTGCAAAGTTGGATATGCCATCCAATATATCCTGATCACGTAGTCCATGAGGAGCCATCTGCTCAGAAATCTATCAGAGCTCCTCTTCTCTCTGCTAGAGATATGGATCTAGGGTCTTTTGCGAAATGGGAACCCTCTGATCCATCTGCCAATTGATTTCCCTCCTTGGAAATTTTCCAAATCAACAATGATTCAGCTCTCTTCGATCCTCCAACCGATTTGCAAGTTTCTTTTGCTAGAAAATCTCTGAAAAGATGATCTCCTCCAACTCTTTCTCTCTAGTGCTTAGGCTAAAATTCTGAAAACTTCATAAATTTATCCTGACCAGCACCTTTTGAAGTTTTGCAGCTCTGCTTTAGGCACTTCTAGATCTGACAGCTTCATATTTGCATCACCTTTTCCGGCTTCAGACAATCCCATCGTTGTCTATGTGATGCCTCTGCATAGTAAGTGTGTGGGCCTGTTGGGATACAGCGAAGACTGCATCACCCTTCCCTCTACGTAACCATGCTCTCTCTGAAACTGTGTTTTCCCTTCAAATATCCCCTTCTACTACTGCTGTTGCACTCCTTGTTGCTTTCTACAGCAAGATCCTTCAGTATCCTGGTGGTGACCCTCTTAGATCTACAATTTTAATATTCCAGAATTAGCATGTAGCTAATTGGAATATTAATTTTTTTCTTTTTTCCTTTAGATAGAAGAATAAGTGAGTAGGGAGACCCATAAATCTCCTTAGTAGAAAACAATCACTCCTAATGTGAATGGGGGTCATCAAAGTAGTTGGATAAAGCACCCTTATGTGTGAATAGGGGATGAAGCATGTGGAATGGGTCAAATTTGACCAAATCAACAGTGCTGGTACGGAGTGAGTGGACATTAAATGAGAGACAGTGTAGTTTTGGAGGGAGATTCCTTGCATGGAAGTAGTGGCTTTAATGAGTGGGGCCCAAGGAGAGGAAGCTCACCAAGCATATAAGGAAGAGAATGGAAATACTGGAAAGCATATTTTGATTATTATTTTGATTATGGTATGTTATGAATTGTTTCTATCTTCAGTTGTTTAGCGAAGACTGCAGTGTTGTTTAGCACAAGGGTGTTTTGGAGAGGGAATCCCACCCTCATCCTCGGGGGACTTCTAGTGCCCACTCAGGAGAGGTCATTGTGCATTATTTCCATTATCCGACATTAGGCCAAGCTAGAAATTTCTTCTACAGATCAGTTTCTATTTAGAGTTGTGTTGTGTTGCAAGGTGCAGCAGTGGAGGATTTGATATGACCATTTCTGAGCTTGTTTTCAGTGGAGGAAGCATTCTTTCCATCGGAAGGCAATCAAGGAAGGTCTTTGGGCATTATTGCTACATTTTGCACTAGGCCAAGCCATTATCATCCCCTACAGCATAGTTCCAGTCTTAGACTGAATGAGTTTAGGGAAGAGTTGCAGGGGCGGTTTCAGTGCATGATTTGGGGAGCTAGATCTTCAGTGGAAGGATCAACCTTTCACCCGAAGATTCTATTGGAGGAGAGCCACATATTTCTACATCAGCTTTAGCCATATCCTCCCAACTATTTGCTGTAGTGAAAATTCAGTTATAGGGCTGTAGATCACCATTTGTATTTTTGGTATATTTCTGGAAACCCTTTCTGGGTTATCTAGGAAATGTGTTTGGGAGCATAGATCTCCATTCTCAGTATTGTTTGAGCATTGTCTCATCATATCCATAAATTTACATTTTCCAGCTGCAGTGTTATTCATTAAAAATGCATTGTGTTGGCTTCAGGCATTTTGTGTAGCAACTACATCTCATGTTTTTGTGCTTTTAGGCATTGGAGGCTTCTCTTGCTTAGTTTGAGGGACTTGATCCCCAAGATATTTCACTCATTAATTATTGTTCTAATTAATACCATGGATCTATATTTGGCTCATATGTGATATATTTTTATTTTCTTCTATTTTCCATTATTGTGTTCAATATTGCCGCTTTTCCTAATTTGGAGTATTACTGCAATTTCTATGATATCATGTGAAAATTTCTGAATTTTACTTATGCAGAAATCTATTGTTAGATCTGGCTATGCTCCTCCTACTTAATTAAGTTATTAAGCTTAAATTCAGATTAATATCAAAGAAAAACACATAACAGACTTTAAACAAAAGTGTTGGCTTCACAAAATTTGATGTTAAACCCTTTATGTACTCTTTCACCTCATCTTTATTTGTTTGGTTACAAAATTAAAAAAAAAAATTGATTTTCCCACAAATCGTCTTTAATTGAACTTTTCAACTTTCCAAAAAGTATAGAAATGTGAAAATGCATTACTTCTTTTGCAAAAGTTGAGGGTTTGTAAAAATTTTTATGTCATCCAAAATAAAATATATTTACCCTCCTCAATATTTTATATATACTCTTTCAAGATGCGGATTAATCTTCTTAAAATTTAACTATTTTCTAAATTGTTTTAACTTATCAAAATTTCTTATTAATTCAATAGTGAACTAAACGCAGAACTTTGATGAAACTTTTGGAACTTAGTGGAATTCATTTCTACGAAAAAATAAATATATTATACTATTTCAATGTCTGTGGATGTGTGTATTTAGTCATTGAACGAGTAGAAAGCAAAAGGAACCAAAATGACACAATTTATAAGTGTGTATAAAGGATAATACAAGAAACCAACAATAATATCACTTCAAAATTCCCCCTTATCAAGGTGAGGGTCCACACTCAACATTTATGGCCTCAACCACAATGAAAAATCATCTTAGGGAGGGGAGAAAGATGGCACCACACATGCCACCCCACTTAATGCAGGGGGAAGGCATGGCCATCCCATCCTCCATTTGGTAGCCCAACTTAAATGAGAATCTTCCACATAAATATTAAAGATGTTGCAATTAAGGATTTGGGTGGTCGACCTTCCAAATTTTCCTTACAGAATCATGTTTAACAAACAAGCCAAGTTTCATTTTATTTTAGTTTTAATTTTGATGCATTATGTTTTGGTGCTTTTCACTAGAGTCCATGCCTATTATAGGGAGAATTACTACTTTTGTTTTGTTGTTTCTTATTATTTGGAGGTGGCAAGTCCAGGTACTCTTGACCTAACATCTCGTTGATGGTATTGGATACTACCAACATACAAGAGATCTCCCCAATATGATTTCCCACTTGGACCTCACATAGTTTGGTGTAGGAGTCTCATTAAAAAATATGTCCTGGTTGGAATTAACTTAGAGACTTGCCTTGGATTAACAAATTATTATGAGCGATTAGTGTGCATGTGCTTTTGAATGAGAAAGAGAGTGTTTCTTGTGAACTATTCAATTGTAGATGTATCAAGGTTCTTTCATTTCAAGGGAGAAAGTGAGCCTCTAAAAGAGAAGTAATATTACTAATATAGTGTAGACACACACATAAACAAGGAAAAATAATCAGAGATCAAGCAAAATAGTTCACATAGATGCAACACTCATTAAAATAATCACAAAACATTTCCAACAAGTTGAGCACCAAAGTCACTGAAATAGTTCAATTACTTTAGTACATAAGGAAGCCAATATAAACCGAAAAAATTGAAAGATTAGTCACAAAACATCCACGATCTATGCATGAAAATGTGTTGGCCAAATGGATTCAAGTTAGTAAGAAAAGGTTCCAAGATACATGAGTACAATGAACATTATGAGCTCCAATAATGGAGCATCAGAGCCACTACTTCCTCCCCAAAAGTATTATCTTTATCTCTCTAAAGCCTCATGGGAGGAGAAAAGGTTAAAAGTCTTTTTCTTGAGTAATTAAGCTCCTTTTATAACTTGATGCATGAATTTTCATATCCTCATGACTCTTGAATTTCCAACTTCTAATGGCCTTTCAACTTCTATAACTCTTGAAATTATAAATGACTTTCGGAATTACATATGGCTCTTGGTCTTGTCTTTTGGACTTATTCAAATCGATCTTGGTATTACATGTCTTTTGGACTTATTCAAATGGTTATTTTGTCCATACATGACCCTTATAATTCTACTTATTTGTATTTACCATAATTACATCATGATTTCTGCATCATCATGTGGTGAGGACATGAGAAGTCACTGTCATTGATGCCTAGGACTCATAGTGATTGATGACATGGACTTTCTTGGTAGGTGACAAAGTTGCCACTTGCATCTATGATATTGCATGAAACTTCCATGATGTTGATGTCTTCAACCTCCAAAGGGTATTTGATCATATGGATTCTTTTAGGATGCTCCGATCATCAGGATTTCAATGTGCTCTTCGTTCTAGAATGCTTCCTTTCACTACCCTCTTTGCTTGATTTTATTCATGTATGGTTGATATGTTGTTCTTAGAATACCTGCAATTGAAATCACTCATGGAAATTAAACATCAGGCTGAAAAATATCCTATCCTAACATGTTCCATACATATTTTTTGTTCAATACTTAACAATGCACTTAGGAAGAGAAAGGGGCACTTTTGGGCACAAGGGTGCACTTCGAAAGGTTCAAGGGATGAAGCTTCAAGGCTTTAGGGTACGCTCAAGTGCTCAAGAGAGGCCAAGACGCAGCATGGAACAATGTTGAAGGCTAAAGGGGTTGTGCCTCGAGCTTTAGGGTGTGCTCTGTGAAAATTTCTAATTTTTACTTATGCAGAAATATACTGTTAGATCTGGTTATTCTCCTCCTACTTAATTAAGTTATTAAGATAAAAATTCAGATTAATATCGAATAAAAACACATAACAGACTTTCACCAATTCAGATCTAGAAAAAGTACATGCACACATGGAAAAAGTGACATAAGGATTTTCTGGACAATAGTCCCCAGAAAAACCCAATGCGGGAAAGCCGATCTACTAGTTGTTAGAGGGTTTTATTATTAAGAGCTTTCTAAATACATCAAATATGGGTTCTAGATCCGGAAAAAACGACAGAGAAAATATAGATCTACAGCGAATATGTTGTTCTGAAGCCAAAATATAGATCTGCAACTAACATGTTGTTCTAAAGCCAAAATATGGGTTCCAGATCTGAAAAACTTGACAGAGAAAATATAGATCTACAGCTAACATATTATTCTAAAGCCAAAATATTGACTGATTCACACCCTCAAATTATATTTACAGGGCTCAGCCAGATCTTGGACCTAGAAACCCTAACATTTCCCTTGAAGCCCCTGAATAAACCTCTGCAGCCTCGGTGTCCCTCTGTGCTAGCCTATAGAGGGTTGCATAGCACTAGAGTGGGTGACGCAGACCCTATGCTACCCCTGAGGGTCTCTGCATAACCCGTTAGGGTCTCTTGCTGCTTAACGATGCCCCTATGTTGCACTGCTACTACTCTTGCTTCTCTGCACTGCCTCTGGAAGTTTCTCTTTGCCTCTTGTTGATTCTAGGCATTGGAATCAGACCAACCCCTTTGCCTAAACTCCCCTCTCTGTAGCTGAAACACTTATGAGAATCCTTAGCAAACCATGCCCTAGAATCTCAACTTAGCTTCAGTGCTCTACCTCTGTGTGTTTTTACAAATGACCCTAAGCCTTTTCTTTATACTTTTCTTGTTGGGAAACCAACGGGCATGATCAGATATTGAATCAATGGCTAAGATTAAAATAAAACTTGATCCCTATGACTTAAGACAATTTCATCACATGTTTAATTTAATTAACTTTAATTATTTAATTTTCCTAAGTTTAGACTTAGGAACTACATTAAAATAATTAATTAATTAAATATCTCCCAAACCAGATGAAATTTCCCAAATCCTTTTCTGGGTCTTGTAGATCATGTGTACTCTACTCCCTCCACAAATTATGGGAACTAGAGCACATCCGATGCTACCCCCACTACACAAAATCTCAACACTCCCTCTTAGCATGGAGTGTGCTCTAACAATACATCACACCATGTATCACAAGATTTTGGGCACCGATTTCCGTGTTGTTGATGTTGGGCCTAATTTCCTTCAAAATTGCACTGTTGCTACCATTTTTTACCACTCCCTATGATTTTTTCACTGCCACTACCACATCTGTACTACAGCTCCCTCTCAAGATGGTCCATCTGTGCTGCCACCAACTGCAGTGCATCTTCATTCCCTGAGAGAAACAACTGAATCTCCTGCGCAATATTTGACATACAAGTTAGTTGGGCTGCAACCTCATCATTGAAACTCCATCAGTTGTTGATCTGTTATATTATCTGGAGGATGGTGCACAACCACAACTCTGCACTGTGTAAGAAGACTCCCTCTACACTGCTAAAGTCACATCAGCCCCTTCTATTGAAATCTCTCATGTTGTTGTTGAATTTTGCTGTCCTCCTGAATCCTTCTACGTTGTTGCAACTATACTTTACGTAAGCAGCTCTGCTCTGCGTTGTTGAAGTCTCATCAACTCCTATGATATTGTTGTCTCTATGCTATTGTTGCATTTGCACTTCTTTGCTCCTTCCATCCTTCATATTTTCCTCTGCTTCATCCGTGATCTATGTACCCACTACTCCACTTGTTCCACTACTATCTTAACGCTCTCGTAGCTCGGATGTGATCTAAGAGATGAGCTCCTCAAGGATCCCGCCCTAATTTTTTAGCTACTCTACATATCCATGTCACCCCACTTTCGTGGTTCATAAGCACTCATGGTTGCATCATCTTCTAATCCATCATCCACCACAACAACCTTGGAAGAAGAGGCTTCCTTGTCCTTTTTCTTCCGAGGACAATTGTTGGCAAAATGTCCTAGTTTACCACACTGGAAGCACTTTATCTTTGAAAAATATCACTTCTTCTTTCCTTGTTGCTTCTTTGATGCCAAGACATCATCTTCTTCATCTTCCTTCTTCACATTACTCGATCTTGTGATATACTATTTCTTGGTGAATTTGCAGAGTTCTTCTTGACACATGATTTCCCATAAGTTTTCCTAGTTGGGAAGGTTCGTTCTGCCCAAGATACTTTGGAAAAAGGTTTCCCACTCATATGTGACCACATTGAGAGCAGTATTGACCATCACATCGTCCTACACCTTTGCACCTGTGGCAGTCAACTGGTCTCTGATCAACTGTAATCTGAAGAGAAAATGTTACATGTATTCCCCCTTGGTCATCATGAATGACCGCATCTAATTCTCCAGAACAATCTTCCTGTGGACAGACTTCCCCTCATATAGGGCTATTAAGGCCTTCCACATCTCATTATTTTTATTCTTCTCAGCTATGTGTTGGACAACACGATCCTTAAATCAATCCATTATCAGCCACTTGGCATGTCCATCAGGTTCAGTATGCTTCCTAAAGAGATCTACATCGGTTGGTGTGGCCAAAAATCGTTTTGCATGGTCTCTTAGATGATATACCTCTAGGACTGTCAATATTCTAGCCTTCCAAACTGCAAATTTGGATATGCCATCCAATATATCCTGATCACGCAGTCCATGAGGAGCCATCTGCTCAGAAATCTGTCAGACCTCCTCTTCTCTCTGCTAGAGATATGGATCTAGGGTATTTTGCGAAATGGGAACCCTCTGATCCATTTTCCAATTGATTTCCCTCCTTGGAAATCTTCCAAATCAATAATGATTCAGCTCTCTTCGATCCTCCAATCGATTTTCAAGTTTCTTTGGCTAGAAACTCTCTGAAAAGATGATCTCCTCCCACTCTTTCTCTCTAGTGCTTAGGCTAAAATTCTAAAAACTTCATAAATTTAACCTGACCAACACATTTTGAAGTTTTTCAGCTCTGCTTTAGGCACTTCTAGATCTGAAGGCTTCATATTTGCATCACCTTGGCTGGCTTCAGACAATCCCATCGTTGTCTATGTGATGCCTCTGTGCAGTAAGTGTGTGAGCCTACTGGGAGACAACGAAGACTGCATCACCCTGCCCTCTACATAACCATGCTCTTTCTGAAACTGTGTTTTCCCTTCAAATCTCCCCTTCTGATGCTACTGTTTCACTCCTTGTTGCTTTCTACACCAAGATCCTTCAGTATCCTGGTGGTGACCCTCTTATATCTACAATTTTAATATTCCAAAATTAGCATGTAGCTAATTGGAATATTAATTTTTTTCTTTTTTCCTTTACATAGAAGAATAAGTGAGTAGGGAGACCCATAAATCTCCTTAGTAGGAATTAAATCACTCCTAATGTGAATGGGGGTCATCAAAGTAGTTGGATAAATTACCCTTATGTGTGAATAGCGGATGAAGCATGTGGAATGGGTCAACTTTGACCAAATCAACAGTGCTGGTACGGAGTGAGTGGACATTGAATGAGAGACAGTGCAATTTTGGAGGGAGATTCCTTGCATGGAAGTAGTGGCTTTAATGAGTGGGGCCCAAGGTGAGGAAGCTCACCAAGCATATAAGGAAGAGAATGGAAATACTGGAAAGCATTTTTTTATTATTATTTTGATTATGGTATGTTATGAATTGTTTCTCTCTTCATCTGTTTAGCAAAGACTGCAGTGTTGTTTAGCACAAGGGTGTTTTGGAGAGGGAATCCCACCCTCATCCTCAGGGGACTTCTAGTGCCCACTCAGGAGAGGTCATTTTTCATTATTTCCATTATCTGACATCAGGCCAAGCTAGAAATTTCTTCTACAAATCAGTTTCTATTTAGAGTTGTGCTGTGTTGCAAGGTGCAGCAGTGGAGGATTTGATATGACCATTTCTGAGCTTTTTTTCAGTGGAGGAAGCATTATTTCCATCGGGAGGCCATGAAGGAAGGTCTTTGGGCATTATTGCTACATTTTGCACTAGGCCAAGCCATTATCATACCCTACAGCATAGTTCCAGTCTTAGACTGAATGATCTTAGGGAAGAGTTGCAGGGGCGGTTTCAGTGCATGATTTGGGGAGCTAGATCTTCAGTGGAAGGATTAGCCTTTCACTCGAAGAGTCTATTGGAGGAGAGCCACATATTTCTACATCAGCTTCAGCCATATCCTCCCAACTATTTGCTACAGTCATTCTTCAGTTATAGGGCTGCAGATCACCATTTGTATTTTTGGTATATTTGTGGAAACCCTTTTTGGGTTATCTAGGAAATGTGTTTGGGAGCATAGATCTCCATTCTCAGTATTGTTTGAGCATTGTCTTATCATATCCATAAATTTACATTTTCCAGCTGCGGTGTTATTCATTAAAAATGCATTGTATTGGCTTCAGGCATTTCGTGTAGCAACTACATCTCATGTTTTTGTGCTTTTAGGAATTGGAGGCTTCTTTTGCTTAGTTTGAGGGACTTGATCCCCAAGATATTTCACTCATTAATTATTGTTCTACTTAATACCATGGATCTATATTTGGCTCATATGTGATATATTGTTATTTTCTTCTATTTTCCATTATTGTGTTCAATATTTCTGCTTTTCCTAATTTGGAATATTACTGCAATTTCTATGATATCATGTGAAAATTTCTGAATTTTACTTATGCAGAAATCTATTGTTAGATCTGGCTATGCTCCTCCTAGTTAATTAAGTTATTAGGCTTAAATTCAAATTAATATCAAAGCAGAACACATAACATAATTTCACCAATTCAGATCTAGAAAAATTACATTTACATATAGACAAAATGACACAAGGATTTTCTAGACAATAGTCCTCGAAAAAATCCAATGCGGGAAAACCAGTCTGCTAGCTGCTGGAGGGTTTTATTATTAATATTTTTCTGAATACAACAAATTTTTGTTCTAGATATGGAAAATTCGATAGAGAAAATATAGATATGCAACTAACTTGGTTTTCTAAAGCCAAAATATTGATTGATCCACACCCTCAAATGTAATTTATAGGACTTAGCAAGATGTTTTCCCTAGAAACCCTAGAACTGCCCTTGAAGCCCCTGTGTGAGCATCTGTAGCCTCTACGTCCCTCTATGCTAGCATGTAGAGGGATGCGTAACCCTAGACTGTGTGACACAGACCCTATGTTTCCCCATAAGGTCTCTGCGTAACCCTTGAGGGTCTCCTGCTACCTAACAATGCCTTGGGAGAGACTGTGTATCAGAAGCTGCCCCTGCGCTACACAACTATTGCCCTCTCTGCTGCTGCTGTTGTCGCTTCTCTACGCTATTCCCTACCTCTTCCCGATTCTAGGCACTGGGATAATACCAGCCCCTTTGCCTAAACTCCCCTCTCTGCAACTGAAACACTTCTGATAATTCTTAGCAAACCACGGCCTAGAATCTTAGCTTAGCTTCACTGTTCTACCTCTGTGTGTGTTTACAAATCACCCCAAGCCTTTCCTTTATAATTTTCTCAATGGAAAACCAACGACCATGATCAGATATTGAATCAATGGCTAAGATTAAAAGAAAGCTTGATATGTGTGACTTAAGACAATTTCATCATATGTTTAATTTAATTAACTTCAATTATTTAATTTTCCTAAGTTTAGACTTAGGAAATGCATTAAAATAATTAAATAATTAAATATCTCCCAAACTAGATGAAATTTCCCAAATCCCTTTCCGATTCTTGTAGATCATGTGTACTCTAGTCCCTCCACAAATTTTGGGAGCTAGAGCACATCTAATGCTAACCCCACTACACAAAATCTCAGCATGCTCAAGGAGGGTGCAATTCTTCGAGTCAAAGGAGTGTTCTCAAGAGGAAGACCTGATTTTTCTAGGCGTAGTTCGAAATAGGGAAGTGGATGATGTTTGGGAATGCGATATACACCCTTGATCGACACAAGGTGCACTTTTGAAAAATAAAGGAGTCGAGACTAAGGCTCAAGAGTGTTCTTTTGCGCTCTCCTAGTACCAGTGGGCTAGCTTGTGCAACCAAATTTTTCTAAGTCTAGAAGATCTAACCTGGGGTGAACATAATGACTTTAGACATGAAATCAAGTGTGACACATACTATCTCACCATTAATACTTAGTCGAACTTGAGCAATGTGAAATAAACATCAAAACTCCAGTTTGCAAATACTCCCCAGGTAAAATAAGCAAAGTGTGTTTGATTGCAACCAAAAGTGCCATTTTACAACAATTAATGTTATTTTAACCATGAAGCGCACTAGAGATGTTATAAACATTGTGACAACATGTAGGAATGATCAAGAACACTTGAAATATATTGAATGGCCAGAAATGACACCTGACGAGAAAAGTGACACTTCATGAACCAGTTTGGTAGGCTCCATGTAGTGAAGTTTTGGAGGGTGTTGTAGTAGAGACAACACTTGGTGGCACAATGGACAAATTTCATCGTCTCTACATACGAATATATTTTCATTAAAGGGTTAGCCTTTCAGTAAGTATTGATTTACCAATTGGATTTCCTTCACTTCCCTTCTCGACCCAATTTTATACATATCACCTCACATCCCTTTACTGGGTTCAAACCCAAAATATATGCCATATCACAATTTTTTCAACTAGGAGAGGCTAATATGCACAACTATCTTTAGATATTCAGAGTATGAGTTACATCTCTATTGTTGCTCCACTGCTAGCAGGGCTAGTTAGTACCTTGGTGGAGTCACTAGAGAAGCACAAGCGTTTCTTAGCTACCTCCAAGCTTGAAGTAATACCCAAATGAATTCACTTGATTCACGTCCATGCACAAGAAGCCTTTATTTTATTTCACCCTTTATTTATTTATTTAATAAGATTTTTCTTTGACACTTATTATTTTCAATGGGTGGAAGAGGTATCCAAACATTTTGAGAGCAGAGGAGGTTGTCTCTTTAGAGAAGTATTTGTATAACCTATGATTTTGGTTTGATCACTTTAGATTTTACCCTTATCCTTTCTCTACTAGATTGAATAAGCATGTGACATACCAAGTATATTTGACACCAAGTTGAGGGGTTTGGATACTATAATAGATACAAATTTGATAGGTTCCGTCAAGTTTTTCCTTTTGAATGTACCATATTTTCCATATAGACTTGGCTCAACCTATAACATCGTCCCAAAACAAGGAAGAAGAACTAACATATAGCCAAGCCACACCAAGCGTTTTGCTTGTCACATCCCCTCTTTATTCCACCACAAAGCCCCTTTCGAGCCATGCACTCTTTCGCATGGGGTATCATTTATGTACAATGACTGAGACATAAAACAAGATAGGAAACAACTTGACACAGAAACGATAAATACAAATAAAAGAAGGAAATATTGTATAGGAAACACATATCAGCTACTACTGGAATATTGTTTCAAATCTCGACCATTGACCAGAAGATATTTAGTCCTCCCATCAAAGGATTTCAGCTTGAAATCGTTACGGAAAAGTTTCTCTTTAATGGTATATGGGCCTATCCAGAGAGAATGTAATTTCATGTGTTTTCATTTCTCCTCATTGGATTTGTCCCACTTCAGTACTAAGTCACCCAAATCAAAACTCTTAATCCCTTTATATTTTTTGTCGAACCAACACTTAATATAATTTTTATGTAGATGTTAAATGTGAATCAATATGTGTTTACCAAATAAATAGAAAATGTTTCTTCAAGAAATAAGAAATATGAAATTATGGGATTGAATGGGCTTGTTGACCAAAAAATTGTCTAGTACTATGCACAAAATAAATTCCATTAAAAATCTCTACTTAAGTAGCTCTGCACTCTTTCATTTATATACAAATCTTAGACGATTTGCCAATATGTGGAGAAACTGCATACCATATCACTCTCCGCACATTGTTTATCCACACATAGCCTCCCTTCACACCTTGTTCCACATGCTCACTCTCCATGTTTTTCCCTTCCTCACACCCACTTCGGCATATCACCCCTCTCCTACATAACTTGAGACTCTACATAATCCATTCATCCGCACTCCTTGTCATGATTCAACATTAATTGCAGATATCATGTGTTAGGACATTACTCCACCACCTTTACTCTTTCACTATTTCTCTATTGAATTGTCCTCTTTTACTCTGTCTCTACTAAATTTTCCTTCTAGCTCACCAATTTGTCCAAAATTCATACGTTTTTCATGAAAACTTATTGATCATGTCCTAAGTCTCATGTCATACTTTCCAAAGTCTACCCCATAGGAATGATTTGATTCCAGACCTAGAATTGGTGCAATTTTGGTTTATGGTGTTATGCAACCATAATGTCCCATTTCATTTTGTTCAAATAAAAAATTATTTTGTTAAATAAGTTAACTATCTACTAAGTAGGTGAGAACCAAACATAATTTAAAATGAAGCACATACCTTCCTTTGGGGAAAAATCATACATCAAGAAAAAGATGAAAACACACTGGTTCACATCTACGGATTTTAGGACATTCCTTTGTTTCTTCCTAAGTTTGTATTGGAAGGTACTTCATTGTTGAAGCATGCAAACAATATCATCCATGGCTTATTTTGTTTGAGAGAAAGAAAACGAAGCAATTTATTTACTTTCTTTTTACTATTCAAGAAGTAACTACAAAAAATATTGCTCATATGGAAAAAAAATCGAGTCATAAAAAATTTTCAATTTAGTTGAAGTAGTGGAAATGCAAGGATTTGATTCAGAGGGAATATTTTCAAGACACCTTTCCATAGTCATATATGGAAATTTGTTTATGAGAAACATGGAAGAAAGAAGAGAAACTCGCATTGGCTTATCAAAGGAAAGAGAAACACCTACCCTCGTTGAACATTTTTTTAAAGAAACCAATGTTATTTTTTTGGAGACAAATATAGAAAGAGGTAGAAAGCATACAAACACCCCTCCAACTTCGACACCTTATTACTTTTAGTTAGATAAAAGTAATAAATTTATTCAAAATTTGTTACTTTTATTTAACTAAAGCACTCCATCATGTTCCTTTATCTTTTTAAAGAAAAACATATTAATAATACCAATAATTTACTTTCTGTTATGTGCAAGAATTAGATTGTAGGGTGTAGTGAGATCAACAACTTAAAAAAAATCATGCGAGAATTTTAAACAAAAATGTTAACTTCACAAAATTTGATGTTAAGCCCTTTATGCACTCTTTCAACTCATATATTTCGTTTGGTTATAAAATTTTAAAACAAAATTTTATTTTCCCAGGAATGGGCTTTAATTTAACTTTTCAACTTTCCAAAGAGTATAGAAATGTGAAAAATGCATTATTTCTTTTGCAAAAGCTGAGGGTTTGTAAAAAAATTTATATCATCCAAAATAAAATATATTTACTCTCTTCAATAATTTATATATACTCTTTCAAGATGCATATTAATCTTCTTAAAATTTAACTTTTTGCTAAATTGTTTTAACTTATCAAAATTTCTTATTAACTCAATAATGGACTAAAAACATAATTTTGATGAAAATTTTGAAAGTTAGTGGAATTAATTTTTAAGAAAAAGAAATATGTTATACTATTTCAATGTGGATGCATGTGTGTATTTAGTCATTGAATGAGTAGAAAGAAAAATGAACCAAAATGACACAATTTATAAGTATGTAGAAATAATAATACAAACAACCAATAATAATATCACTTCAAAAATTCCCCCAATCAAGGTGAAGGTCCACACTCAACATTTATGGCCTCAACCACAATGAAAAATCATATTAGGGAGGGGAGGAGGATGACACCAAACATGCCACCCCACTCAATGGAGGGGGAAGGCATGGCCAACCCGCCCTCAATTTGGTAGCCCAACTTAAATGAGAAGCCTCCACATGCATATTAAAGATGTTGCAATTAAGGATTTTGGTAGTCGACCTTCCAAACTTTCTTGACGGAAGCATTCTTAATAGATAATCCAAGTTTCTTTTTATTTTAGTTTTCATGTTGATTCATTATGTTTCGGTGCTTTTCACTAGAGTCCATGCCTACTATAGGGATAATTACTACTTTTGTTTTGTTGTTTTTATTATTTGGAGGTGGCAAGTCCAAGTACTCTTGACCTAACATCCTGTTGATGGTCTTGGATACCGCCAACATACAAGAGATCTCCCCAATATGATTTCCCAATTGGACCTCACATAGTTTGGTTTAGGAGTCTCATTCAAAAATATGTCCTGGTTGGCATTAACTTAGAGAATTGACAAACACATAAACAAGGAAGAATCATTAGGGATCAAGCGAAATAGTTCACATCGATGCAACACTCATTAAAATAATCACAACACATTTCCAACAAGTTCAGCACCAAAGTCACTGAAATAGTTCAATTAATTTAGTACATAAGGAAGCGAATATAAACCGAAAAAATTAAAAGAGTAGTCACAAAACATCCACAGTCTATGCATGAAAATTTGATGGTCAAATGGAATCAAGATATTAAGAAAAAGTACCAAGATACATGAGTAAAATGAACATTACGACCTCCAATAGTGGAGCATCAAGCCACTACTTCCTCCCCCAAAAGTATTATCTTTATCTATCTAATGCCTTGTGGGAGGAGAAAAAAGTTAAAAGTCTTTTGCTAGAGTAATGAAGCTCCTTTTATAAATTGATGCATGAATTTTCATATCCTCATGACTCTTGACTTTCCAACTTCCAATGGCCTTTCAACTTCTATAACTCTTGAAATTATAAATGAATTATGGAATTACATATGGCTCTTGGTATTACATGTCTTTTGGACTTTTTCAAATGGATCTTGGTCTTACATGTATTTTGGACTTATTAAAATGGCTCTTTTGTCTATCCATGACTCTTAGAATTCTATTTATTTTTATTTACAATAATTACATCATGATTTCTACATCATCATGTGGTGAGGACATGAGAATTCAATATCATTGATGACTAGGACTCATAGTGGTTAATGACATAGACTTTCTTGGTAGTGACAAAGTTGCCACTTGTATCTATGATAGTGCATGGAATTTTGATGTCTTCAACCTCCAAAGGGTATTTTATCATATGGTTTCTCTTAGGATGCTTTGATCATCGGGCATTTCAATGTGTTCTTCATTCTAGAATGCTTCCTTTCACTTCCCTCTTTGCTGATTTTCTTCATGTATGGTTGAAATATTGTTGTTGGAATAATTACAATTGAAATCACTCATGGAAAGTAAACATTAGCTTGAAAAAATATCCTATCCTAACATGTTCCATGCATATTTTTTGTTCAATACTTTACAATGCACTCGGGGAAGAGAAAGGGGCACTTTTAGTCACAAGGGTGCACTTCGAAAAGGTTCAAGGGATGAAGCTTCAAGGCTTCGGGGTATGCTCAAGCACTTAAGAGAGGCCAAGATGGAGCAGGGGAACAATGTTGACAGTGAAGGGGTTCTTCGTCGAGGCTTTAGGGTGTGCTCAGTGAAAATTTCTGAATGTTAGTTATGCGAGAAATCTCTTGTTATATATGGTTATGATCCTCTTACTTAATTAAGTTAGTAAGCTGAAAATTCAAATTAATACCAAAATAAAACACATAACATACTTTCACCAATTCGAGATCTAGAAAAAAGTACATGCACACATAGACAAAGTGACACAAGGATTTTCTAGAAAATAGTCCCCCGAAATTCCCAATGTGGGAAAACTTGTCTACTCGTTGTAATAGGGTTTTATTATTAAGTGTTTTCTAAATACAACAGATCTCGTATTCCGAGATATGAAAAACCCAATAGAGAAAATATAGATCTATAGCTAACATGTTATTCTAAAGCCAAAATATTGAGTGGATCCACACCCTCAAATGAGATTTACATGACTCGGCCGGATCTTGGGCCTAAAAAACCCTAGCGTTGCCCTTGAAGCCCCTGTGTTGGCCTCCGTAGCCTCGGCGTCCTTCTCTGCGGCATAGAGAGGGCTACATAACCCCATAATGGGTGACGTAGACCCTACACTTCCCTTGAGGGTCTCGCATAACCCGTGAGGTCTCTTGTTGCCTAACTATGTCTGGGAGATACTACGTAGCACTCGCATAGTTGAAGCTGCCCCTACACTACGCAACTATTGCCCTCTTTGTTGTTGCTACTCCTGCTTCTCTGTGCTGCCTATGGAAGCTGATATCAACCTCTTGTTGATTCTAAGCATTGGGATCGGACCATCCCCTTTACCTAAACTCTCCTCTCTATAGCTGAAATACTTATGAGAATTCTTAGCAAACCACACCCTAGAATCCGTGCTCTACCTCTGTGTGTCTTTACAAATGACCCCAAGCCTTTCCTTTATAATTTTCTCATTAGATAACCAATGGGCATGATTAGATATTGAATTAATGGTTGAGATTAAAATAAAGCTTGATCCATGTGACTTAAGACAATTTCATCACATGTTTAATTTAATTAACTTTAATTATTTAATTTTCGTCGGTTTAGACTCGGGAAATACATTAAAATAACTAATTAATGAAATATCTCCCAAACGAGATGAAATTTCCCAAATCCCTTTACGGGTCTTGTAGATCATGTGTACTCCGGTCCCTCCACAAATTTTGGGAGCTAGAGCACATCCGATGCTACCCCCACTACACAAAATCTCAACACTCCCTCTTAGCATGGAGTGTGCTCTAGCGATACATCACACCATGTATCACAAGATTTTGGGCACCGGTTTACGTGTTGTTGATATTGGGCCTATTGTTCTTCAACTACTTTTGCACCATTTACGCTATTTTGCACTACTACCTATGACGTTGTCACTACCACATTTGTCTTGCATCTCCCTCTCAAAGCTCGCTACATACATGCTGCCACCTACGCACTTCATCTTCGATTCTTTGAGAGAAACACATGAATCTCCTTTGCACTATTTGATCAGACGAGTCATTTGGGTTGCAAATTCATCACTCGAAGCTCCATTGATTCTTGATCTGTTATGTTACCTAGAGGAAGATGCACAACTAGAGACTTTGCACTTGCATAAAGCGAGACTCCCCTCTACACTAATAAAGTCACATCAACCCCTTATTTTGAAATCTCTCACGCTACTATTGCCTTTGCATTGTCCTCTTGAAGCCTTCTACGTTTTTGCAACTCTACTCTACGTAGAAGCTCTTCTCTACAATGTTGAAGTCACATCAGCCCCTACGCTTATTGTTGCCTCTCCCGGTTGTCGGATCATACGCATTGTGTTGCTACTTCTAGCCTTCGATTTTTCCTCTTGCTTCATTTGTGATCTATGCACCTTTGTTCCACTTTTCCTACTATTTTCTTAAGGCTCCCATAGGTGGGATGTGATCCAAGGGATGAGCTACTCAAGGATCCCGCCCCCATTTTGTAGGCTGCTCTATAGATCCATGTCATCCCAATTTTGTGGTTCGTGAGTGCTCATGGCTGCATCATCTGTCGACCCATCATCACTACAAAAACCTTGGAAGAAGAGGTGTCCTTGTCCTTTTTCTTATGAGGAAAATTGTTGGCGAAATTTCCTAGTTCGCCACACCAGAAAGAACTTGATATTTGATAGATCTTGCTTCTTCTTTCCCTGCTTTGCTTCTTTGATGCCAAGGCAACATCTTCTTCATCTTCCTTCTTCACCTTACTCAATCTCATGATATATTTTTTTCTTGGTAAATTTGTGGAGTTCTTCTTGATGCATGATTTCCCACAAGTTATCCTAGTCGAGAAGGTGCCTCTCTGCCCAAGTTACATAGCATAAGATTGTGTCACCTGCCCTCTGCGTAACTTTGCTCTCTCTAAGGCTGCATTTTACCTTCGGGTATTCCCTTATGCTACTCTGCTCTTTGCACTTTACTGTTCCTTTCTGCGACTAAGATCCTTGACCTCCTATTGGTGATCGTCCTAGATCTACAATTTCTCTCGATACCATGTGAAAATTTTTGAATGTTACTTATGTTGAAATATATTGTTAGATATGGTTATGATCCTCCTAATTAATTAAGTTATTAAGATGAAAATTCGATTAATATCAAAAGAAAAAACACATAACATACTTTCACCAATTCATATCTAGAAAAAATTACACGCACACATAGACAAAGTGACACAAGGATTTTTACGGGTAATGTTCCCGAAAAAAACCCAATTTGGGAAAAGCTGGTATGTTGGCTAGTTGGAAGGGATTTTTTATTAAGATTTTTTATGAATACAACAAATATGGGTTCTTGGTCCGGAAAAATTGATAGAGAAAATATATATTTGTAACTAAATTGGTGTTACGAAGCCAAAATGTTGGTGATCCACACCCTCGAAATGGAATTTATAGGACTCAGCGGATCTTGGACCTAGAAACCCCAGTTCGCCCACGAAGCCCCTGCGTCAACATCTACGACCTCTACGCTCCTCTGCGTTGTCTGTAGTGGGTTCCGTAATACTAGGCTCGGGTGACAAAGACCCTACACTACCCCAAAGGGTCTCCCGCATAACCCACGAGGGTCTCCTACTACCTAATGCTACCCCCAGGGAGAGACTGCATAGTTGAAGCTACCCATGCATTGCACAAATGCGCCCTCTCTATTGCTGTCTTGCTCTGCTTCTCTACACTACTCTGTGCCTCTTGCTGATTCTAGATGCTAGGATCGGACCATCCCCCTTTTCTTAAACTCCCATCTACTGCAAGCTGAAACACTTACGAGAATTCCTAGCAAACCACGCTAGTAGAATCTCGACTTAGCTTTAACACTCTACCTCTGTGTTTCTTTACAAATAACCTACCTTTCCTTTATACTTTTCACATTGGAAAACCAACGACCATGATCAAATCGTGAATCAATGGCTGAGATTAAAACAAAATCTTGATATGTGTGAATTAAGACAATTTCATAACATGTTTAATTTAATTAACTTTAATTAATTAAATTTTCCTAAGTTTAGACTTAGGAAATGCATTAAAATAAATAATTAATTAAATATCTCCCAAACCAGATGAAATTTCCCAAACTCTTTTCCGAGTCTTGTAGATCATGTATACTCTAGTCCCTCTAAAAGTTTTGGGAGCTATATCGCATCCGATGCTAAGCCCACTACACAAAATCTCAAGATGCTCAAGGATGGCGCAATTCTTCGAGTCAAAGGAGTGTTCTCAAGAGGAAGACCCTGATTTTTCTAGGGGTAGTTCGGAAAGGGAAGTAGAATGATGTTTGGGAGTGCGCTATGCACTCTTGATGGGGAGAAAGGTGCACTTCGAAAAAAAGGAGTCCCGACTAAGGCTTAAGAGTGTTCTTTTGTGCTCTCCTAGTACCAGTGGGCTAGCTTGTGCAACCAAATTTGTCTAAGTCTAGATGATATATCCTGGGGTGAACATAATGATTTTAGACATGAAATCAAGTGTGACACATACTATCTCACTAGTAATAATTAGTCGAACTTGAACAATGTGAAATAAACATCAAAACTCCAGTTTACAAACACTCCCCAAGTATACTAAACAAAGTGTGTGTGATTGCGACCAAAAGTGCCATTTTACAACAAATAATAATATTTTAACCATGAAGCACACTAGATATCTTCTAAAAAATGTTACAACACATAATAATGATCAAGAACACTTGAAACATATGGAATGGCTAGAAACGACACCTAACGAGAAAAGTGACACTTGATGAGCTAGTTTGGTAGGCTCCAAAATGTGAATGTAGTGAAGTTTTGGAGGGTGTTTTACTAGAGACAACACTTGGCGACACACTGGACGAACTTCATCGTCTCTGCATAGGAATATATTTTCATTAAAGGGTTAGCCTTTCAGGAAGTATTGAATTACCAATTGGATTTCCTTGACTTCCCTTCTCGACCCAATTGTATACATAGCACCTCACTTCCCTTTCCTTGGGTTCAAACCCAAAAGATATGCCATATCACAATTGTTTCAATCTAGGAGAGGGTAATATGCACAACTATCTTTAGATATTCGGAGTATGAGTTTCATCTCTGTCATTGATCCGTCGCCCGGCATGCCTAGTTAGTACGTTGGTGGAGTCACTAGAGGAACACAAGCGTTGCTTAGCTACTAGCGATATTGAAGTAATACCCAAATGAAGTCACTTGATTCACGTCCATGCACTGAGAACCATTTCTCTTATTTCACCCTTTATTTATTTATTTAATAAGATTGTGCTTCAACACTTATTATTTTCAATGGTTTGAATAGGTATCCCGAAATTTTGAGAGTAGAGGATGTTTCCTCTTTAGAGAAGTATTTATATAACCTATGATGTTGGCTTGATCGCTTTCGATTTTACCCTTATCCTTTCTCTACTGCATTGAATAAGCATGTAACAGACCAAGTGGACTTGACACCAAGTTGACAGGTTTTGGATACTATAATAGATACGGATTTGATATGTTCCCTCAAGGGTTTTTCCTTTTAAATGTAACATATTTTCCATATATACTTGGCTCGGCCTATAACATCATCCCAAAACAAATAAGAATAACTAACATATAGTCAAGCCATGCTAAGCATTTTTGGTTCTCAAATCCTCTCTTTATTCCACCACAAAGCCCCTTTTGAGCCATGCACTCTTTCACATAAGGTATTATTTATGTACAATAGCTGAGACACAAAACAAGATAGGAAACAACTTGACATAGAAACAATAAATACAAATAAAATAAGGAAATATTGTATAGGAAACACATATCAACTACTACTTTGAAAATAGTGCTTCAAATCTCAACCATTGTAAAGAAGAGGGTTAGTCCTCCCATCGAAGGATTTCGGCTTGAAATAATTATGGAAAATTTTCTCTTTAATGGTATATGGGCCTATCCACGAGAGATTGGAATTTCATGTGTTTTCATTTCTCCTCCTTCGATTTGTCCCACTTCGGTACTAAGTCACTCACATCGAAACTCTTAATCCCTTCATAATTTTTTATTGAACCAACGCTTAATATAGTTTTTATGTAGATGTTAAATGTGAATCAACATGTGTTTACCAAATAAATAGAAAATGTTTCTTAAAGAAATAAACAATATGAAATCATGGGATTTGGTTGGGCTTGTTGACCAAAAATATTGTACGGTAATATGGAAAAAAATAAATTCCATTAAAATCTCTACTTAAGTATTTGTACACTCTTTCATTTATATACAAATCTTAGATGATTTGCTAATATGTGGAGGAAAACATACATATCACTCTCCCCACATTGTTTATCCACACTTAGCCTCCCTGCACACCTTGTTCCAGACACTCACTCTCCATATTTTTCCTTCCCCACACCCACTTGACATATCACCCCTCTCTGCACAACTTGAGACTCTACATAATCCGTTCATCGCACTCCTTGTCATGATTCAACATTAATTACGGATATCATGTGTTAGGACATTACTCCACCACCTTTACTCTTTCACTCTTTTTTCTTGTCTCGAGGCCACTTAAAGCATAAATACAAGAAAATTATCTATGAGGTAAATACGACGTGATGGAAACGCAGTACTTCAAGATCTACTCCCTCTCACTCCTCGTAAAGAATGATCATGGTTATTAACTTCTACTTATTATTTTTCCTCAACCAATGAAATGGAATGAGACAAGATGATTATATTAGTAATTGCACCAAAGAACGAGAAGTTTATAACTAAGAATCACAAAGGGATTTATTGATAAACACAAATTTCTCTAATTATATGAATAAATGGACACTGAAAGAAGAGAGAGCTAGTTTGGACTAACACATTCGATTCACTTTCTCGTCAACTAAAAGTTTTCACTAGTCAAGCTGAATAACAATGGTATTTGAACTTGTCATTAGTCGAAAGAGAAATAATATAATTTGGACAACAAGATTGGAAAATGTTTCATCCATCCATTAAGTCTTTGATTTCATAGAAATTGTTTAATTATGCATTTGGCATTTCGATCCAAAAAAATAGAATTGTTAAGCTTGGATTTAGAAAAATGTCTGGTCTGTTGACCTCAAAAGCATTTAGGAAGCTCATTAATCTATTAGGGCCTACAAATATACTCTAGTTATCATAGGTTGATACTATCTTGGACTCCCACACTAGAGAGATGAACATTATTGATGAGTTCATCATACCTTTCTTAGATATTACAATATTTTCAAGATTTTCAATGGTTTTTCATGGATTTTCCCCCAAAGTAATGGGATGATAAATTACTACAAATATCCCTAAGTTTGTTCTTTACACATTATATTATTCTTTTTAAAATAGATGTTCTTCTCAACTAGACAAACCTCATCTCTACTAAATTGTCCTTCTAGCTCACCAATCTATCCAAAAATGATACGTTTTTTCATGACAACTTATTGATAATGGCCTAAGTCTCATGCCATACTTTCCAAAGTCTACCCCATAAGAACAATTTTAATCTAGACCTAGAATTGGTGAAATGTTGGTATATGGTGTTATGCAACCATAATGCCCAATATCATTTTGTTCAAATACAAAAATTCTTTTGTTAAAGTTAATTATCTAGTAAGCTAGGTGAGGAGCAAACATAATTTAAAATGAAGCACCTACCTTCCTTTGGGGAAAAAATCATACATCAGAAAAAATATTAAAACACCTTTGGTTCACATCTACGAGATTCTAGGACATTCCTTTGAATCTTACTAAGTTTTTATTACAAGGTACTTCATTGTTGAAGCATGGAAACAATATCATCCATGGCTTTTAGAGAGAAAGAAAACAAAGAAATTTATTTACTTTCCTTTTTACTATTCAAGAGTAACTACAAAATATTTCTCATACGGATAAAAATTTTGAGTCATCGAAAATTTTCAATTTAGTTGAAGTAGAGGAAATGCAAGGGTTTGATTCGGAGGGAATATTTTCAGACACCTTGCTATAGTCGTATATGGACATTAGTTTACGAGAGATATGGAATAAAGAAGAGAAAAGTCACATTGGCCCATCAAAGGTAAGAGAAACACTTACCCTTTTTGAACAAATGTTTGAAGAAACCAACGCTATCTTGGGAGAGAGAAATAAAAGAAAATACGTAGTAAGCCTACAAACACCCCCAACTTCGATACTTATTAATTTTAGTTAGATAAAAGTAATAAATTTATTCAAAAATTTATTACTTTTTATCTAAGCAAAAATCAATCTTTTCCTATATCTATTTAAAGTGAAACATATTAATAATATCCATAATTTACTTTCGTTATATCACAAAATTATATTGTAGGGTGGATTGAGGCTCAACAACTTTAAAAAAAATGGTGCAAGAATTTTAAACAAAAGTGTTAGCTTCATAAAAATTTGATGTTAATCCTTGTGCACTCTTTCACCTCATCTTTATTCATTTGGTTATAAAATTTTAAAACAAAAATTGATTTTCCAAGGAATGGGCTTGAATTGAACTTTTCAACTTCCAAAGATTATAGAAATGTGAAAAAATGCATTATTTCTTTTGCAAAAGTTGAGGGTTTGTAAAAATTTGTATGTCATCCAAAATAAAATATGTTCTTGTCTTCAATATTTTATATATACTCTTTCAAGATACGAGTTATCTTCTTAAGAATTTAACTTTTTGCTAAGTTGTTTTAACCTATCAAAATTTCTTATTAATTCAATAATGGACTAATTAATTTTGATGAAACTTTTTTGAAACTTATTGGGATTCATTTTTAAGAAAAATGAAGATATTATACAATTTCAATGTGTATGCATGTGTGTATTTAGTCATTGAATGAGTAGAAAGAAAAAGGAACCAAAATGACACAATTTATAAGTATGTAGAAATAATAATACAAGCAACCAACAATAATATCACTTCAAAAATTCCCTAGTCAAGGCGAGGGTCTGCACTCAACATTTGTGGCCTCAAGACACAATGAAAAATCATATTAGGTAGGGGAGGAGGATGGCGCCCAACATGCCACCCCATCGATGGAGGGGGAGGCATGGCCATCCCAGGTCCTCCACTTTGTTAGCTCAACTTAAATGAGAATCCTCCACATGTGTTACACGGTAATTTGTCACCGAGTCCCTACCATTCCCCATCCACTTGTAATGGAGGACCCATTATGTGACACATGCAGACAACTGTCATGCCTTGAAAAACATCATCAATGCATCCCTACGAGTATGAACTTCATTTCCCCTTGGAACGTCTCCTTGCAAAATCCATGAACGGCTCTTTTTGCATTGGGCGCGGGTGAGCAGGTTCGGTGCTCGCGCCGATCGAAATCCTGTAAAGAGGTCGCGCCACTTGGCGCTGCGGTCATAGAGCGGCAATCGCGCCACCCATTTTAGGGAATTTGTTTTTTAAATATGGATGGCGGAAGTTGAGTTCAAACAAACTCACAACCATTGCCTATACGGAGTTGGGAGGTTTGGGCATGGGAGTTCTGTGGAAGGGAAGTAGTTTTGCCACCTTCTATGGAACCTTCCTTGTTGATAGGGCCAATCCCATAATAATAGGGATCCCAACTCCTCCTTCCCCATCTATAAAAAGCTTGTTCGGATCCATGGCAAGCTAGTACGGAAGTGCTAAAGCTTTGCATCTCCTATTCCCAAGTGCCTTTGTGTTGTAAAGGATCCTTTCTTTCCCTTAAGGCCCATTCGAGCGAGGAGACCATTGTTACGAGACTCTAGAGAGGTTTCGCCCTTTCCTTGGCAAGCTTTGCGAGACGTGGACAACGGAGACCCGTTCGAAGGAAAGGCTGCGACCGTCGAGAACTCGGTTGTAACTTCTATTCGTTTATCACTTTAATAGATGACTATGATTATGGTTCCACTCCTTTTCTTTCTATCATGTTAATGCGAGTAATATCTTTTTACGATAGATGTTTAGTTACGTATCTTTGGTTCCTATGCATGTATCTGTTCGTTTCTTCTGTGTGCGAGTGTTCATCCACGGAGATCGTGGAAGGATTGTGATACGCGAGGTGAAGGACGAGGGACATCTTCTTCTTCGGGATCTAGCGTTGGAATCCGGGTAGGCTCTTATCCCAAGTCTTTCATTCGTAACTAGGAGCTTGCGTCATAGCATTGCTTGTTTGTTGCTAGACCCCTGTTTGGGCTAGTAGGGATCGCCTCTTTGTCATGAGAGGGGATTTACCTCCTCGACAAATTGGCGACTCCCTTGAGGGATGCGTCAGAGTTTTCCTTGTCCCATTTATGATTGGTTCGCTTTGATTGTTCTCCTTGCTGATGAACCTTATGCCGGGTTGGATTCTTTCATTATTTTAGCCTCTTGGTTTGCTTAGCTTGTATTGGTCTACTTTTAGAATAGCTTGTTTTTTTAATTTTTTATTGAAGAACTCGGTGGCGCGGGTTTTAACCGACGAGTCGCGCCACTGGCGCTTGTTGCATTTGTCGTGTCGCGCCAATCGGCCTGCGGCGCTAGTTTGAGGGCACGGTCGCGCCACCCACCGCTGACTTTTTGAGTTTCTTCATTTTTTGGCTTTCGAGCTTGACCGGTACTTTTCTTCTTGATTTCGATTGTACGAGTGTGTTGGAGTCTTGTTTGGCTGGAATTCACCGCTATCCTTTGGTTGTTTGCCTTTGTCTGTCGATTTCTACGATTTGAGCCCTAGGACATCTAGTGGCATAGTGAATCGAGCCACTCCTTGGGAGTTTTTGGTGTCTTGATTGTCCTGTCAACTTGTTGATTGATTCTCCACGCTCTCTTAACGGTCTTTGATCGTTTCTCTGCGTCTTTTGAGTGATTGTTCATTCCTTCATTGGAAAGTTCGTTTGCCCTTTCTTTGGACCTAGATCACACGGTCCATTGGGAGTTTTCGGGTCTTTCTTTGCTTTGAGAGACTTTGGGTCGATTTAGAGATTTGATTTGCTTGCTTCGTTGAGTGAATGTTGTTTGCTTTGCTCTCTTAGATATCATTTCTCAAATTGTTCCTTTTGTTTTCGGTGCACATTAGCCATTAAACATTAAAAATCAAAAAATAATCTCTTTTCCTTTTGTTAAATTAGTGCAAATTGTGATCTTTTCCATATTGCTAGTGATTAGTGTTTGGATGAAAAGTGTGCAATTGCATTAGTTGCATTAGAGACATTCTTGTTTGTATTACGCTGTTCATTTCGTTTGTATAAAAAGCTCTCAACTCTCATTTAACTAGTTTTTCATCGAACGAAATGTTGCATCGTGGCATATAGCTTGCATTTAGGAGACACTACATACGATAGGGCACGGAAATTGAAACTTAATTGAAGATCAGCGTTGTAAAATCTATTCGATTAACCTAAGGCAACATTGGAACTTAACGCAACATATTTAGAAGGTCTAGGCTAGAGACGTGTTCGGCGTCGTTAAACCTAGCGATTGTCGTTCGCGCTTTGGCTTTAGAGCGACACTAGCACGGACTTGCGCTCCCCGTGCCGTCGCGTATATAGGGAGCCCCTATAGGTTTTCAATCCTTTATCCACGGGAAGCGAGTCGCCGCCCTATGCCGTGATACACCGAACACGGCATTCGGGAGACTGCATGCACGTACGGAAAGTCCTTGGTCGATTTACGTTTCATTTTTGAAACCAAGGTGTATATTGCGAGTTCACGGATATTTGGTACACCCTTTGTGCCTAGTTTTTCACGGGCGGTCATTTGGTCTTTTACGACTCCCTAAACTTGAAAAAGACGAGTCAAGCGCTTGTCCTTTCATGCTTGTGTCAACTACGAAAGAGATAAGTCATCTTTTTATCGTTTCTCGACTCTTAAAACATGAAACGGTAGAATTTCTTACTTTCCAATGTGGTAAAATTAATCGCCCACGATTTCACGCCTGCTTAGATATTGCTTGTTGACCGTTTGATCATGTGCCCTTAACTCTTGTTCAGCCCGTGTGTGGTTTTGAGTTTGATGGCAACTTTTTCAGAGTTCACCAACCAAGGAATCCCCTCAGAAGGGAATCCTGGTTATTTTCCTCCTTTTGGAAATGTTGGTGCTCCTTACATGGCGACGTTGTCCCTTCCTGGGTTAACTGTTGGGTTGCTGTTGGGTTGCCTGTTTGGTTGTTCTCAACCTCTGTTTTCCCGAATGTCTCCACTACTGTTCAATCAGTTCCTCCACCTGAACAACCTCATATTGATTCCAAGGTGGACCTCTCCCCTTCTTCGCCTGTTTCTGCGTCCTCCTCTTCTACTTCGCCTGGTGAAAGTCTGGATTCAAGTAACCAGGTGGCTAAGAAGAAGAAGAAGAAGACAAAGAAGAAGAAGTCTGATAAGCGAGAGGTTAAATGTACGGCTACTGCCTCCGAGACGTCTCCTCTTGATAACCCTTCCAACCCTCCTCGGAAAGTCAAGTTCCCCTGCATGTTGTGCACGGGAGACCATCTTCTTCGAGACTGCCCTAGCATTCCCAAGGTACTCGAAGTATGGTCCAACGGTCGCCCACCGTTGTCTTTGGCTTCCGGGAGTCAGGTTGGGGGCACTGGTAAGGCTCCTAAGAAGCAGGGTAAGATCACCAATCCCTGTAAGTTGTGTGAAGGGCACCATGCTATTCACCTTTGTCCTTATGTGGATGAAGCCAAGCGAGTCTTGGACAACCTGACTGTTTCTACACCACGCCTCCCGGCTGGTTATAAACAGCTTTCTTTGAGTCTTCCACCGGCTGATGCCGTGATTGGTCAAGGGTCATCCTCGGTTGATCCCACTCCCCCAGAAATTCAAATTCACGAATCCGTCCCTGACCAACCATTGGTTGTTGGATCGGTCGAACTGGCCCCGTCCGCGGTGCACCAGGTCTTTTCTATCGAGAGTGGATCTCATAACCCTCATGTCCTTCTGATTTCTTCAGATTCTTCAGACTTGGAGAAAGATTCTCCTATCCCTGTACCTCAAGAAGCTGCTCCTCTGCCTCCCGTGAAGGAGGTCGCGGAGGATACTCCTCCCACCTTCGAGATGGAGGTTGCGGAGGATGCTCCTTCTTCTTCCATAACATCAGGGGAAGACCTTCGCATGTTGATGGTAGCCCCTCCGAGTAGTTTGGTCGCTTCCTTTGACTGGAATCGATTTGCAGGATTTCGCCTTCCGTCTTATGTGCCTTTCGAGCTCACAGTGCAGGCTCTTGGTCTGGTTGTACCCAGTACCATTATAGACGAAGGTGCGTCTGTTAGTATTATGTCTTCAACTACCTGGCAAGCTTTCGGTTCGCCGCCGCTTGCGCCTGTTACGCAGAATCTGCTCACTTTTAACAGAAGGACGAGTCAACCATTGGGGATCCTTCCAAGGTTACCTGTTACTTTGGGAGGCAAAACCGTCCATATGGACGTGATGGTCGTTCCAGGCCCTTTGGATTTCAATCTGCTCCTAGGGCGCGATTACACCTATGCCATGGGAGCCCTTGTCTCCTCCCTCTTTCGCGTGGTGTGCTTTCCACATGAAGGACGGATCGTGACCATTGATCAGCTTTCGTTCTTCGGTCCTAATATGGCATCTGGTCCGCCATAACCCCCTCCTGGTTTCTATCCACCCGTTGTATCTGCTCCGCCGCAGGTCAACTATGTGGCTACTTACCCCGTGCCTGTGCTCAGTGATGATGCCGTCGTGCATCGAGTGCTGGGGGCATTGGGTCCTGACTTCCAGGATGATTTCCTCCCATCTGGTGTGGAAATCTTGGAAGCAATGACTTCTTGTTCATTATGATGAAGTCGGTCGGAGCACAGTTCCTTGTCTTGTGTCAAGCTCTTTAAAAAATGAAACAAGGTCGTCGGAGCATAGTTCCTTGTCTTGTGTCAAGCTCCTTAAAAAATGAAACAAGGTTTGTCGGAGCACAGTTCCTGGTCTTGTGTCAAGCTCCCTAAACCATGAAACAAGGTGTTTGAGGATAGTTCTTTTAATGTGTCAACCTAGTTAAAATAATGAAACACGTTCCCGTTCAATTCGAGTCTTTGTTTAGATCTCGTAAAATCCCAGTCGAGTCTTTCTCTTGATCTCGTAATTTGAACCTTCACTCCATCTGCCTTTCATATGGAGTGAAGCTTGGGGGGCATGTACCTCGAATTGAGTCACCATGTTGGGGGCATGCTTAAGTTTTCAAGCATAGTTTGTTTCCGTTTCAAGCTTGTGTAAAAATGAAACCGGTTTCAAGCATAGTTTATCTTTGTTTCAAGCTTGTGTAAAAATGAAACCATTCTTATTTTACCTCTTGTGATTGCCATTTTATCAGCCTGTTTCTGCCAGATGAGCCTTGGTTTTCTCACTCCATTGTCACTATCTGCTTGGCCGATCATATGCCTTCACTTGGTTGTTTTACCCGTTCCTGAGGAACCGCTGCTATGAGTGGTCTTGTTAGCCAGCCTCTCGACCTTTATTTGTTCAGAGTAGGTCCACCATTACCGGAACCAGTTGCTACCCTTTATACCACTCGTTCCTCCAGGAGGAGTCATCTTTCAGCTCTTTTCTGACTCTCTAAATATGAAAAGATTGCCGAGGCCCTTGTCGTTTCGATCTCGTTAAAATGGACACGAATCGACATTCACCCAGTATAAGTTTAACCCTTTTTCGGGCTGGGATGGATTGATTACGAAAAAGGAATACCCTAGCCTATCGCGACTAGGAGGTTTTCCCGGATATTGTTTTCTACCTTTTCGGATCTAGGAAACTATTTACGAAAAGGGACCTGTGGAGTTTTCTTTTACGCTGTCTTTTCAAACTCTCTAAACATGAAAAGACGCCGAGTTCTTCCTTTGTCAGACTCGTTAAACCCTGATGACATTGGATTCCGTCGAAATGACGTTCTCCGAGTTTCTCCTTCCTAGGACTCGTTAAATGCACTAGGATAGATTCGCCCGAAGGGCGGCCTTATATCGCAAGCATATGGTATCCTCTTCAAGCTTGTGTAAAAATAAAGAGGTACTCACCAAGATGGTGGGGAAAAATGGAACCATCGTCGTTGTCATTGGCAGTATGTCGCTCTTGAATATGGCACTTTTCTGCATTTGTGTCGGGTTGGGGACATCTCATCTCATTGCTTCACTTTGCCTCCGTGGGTTTGGATAATCTCTTTTGACCGCTCATCTGTTCATTGCCTCGTCACCATGACCTCTGATCCGTTTGATGTCAAATACTGTCAAATTCACCGTCGTGCCGTTCATGTGTTCAAGAGAAGTTGACCTCTGCAAATATCAACCTTCCTCTGTTTCTCATATGATCCTGATTCACAACAAAACATTATGTTCCTCTGTCTCGTGTCGATGATGTGGGAATCGTTATGGCCCACCTTCGATCAAGGTCACTTCTTGTCGACTTCAACTCATTATCCAGGAAGTTGGTCTAGAGACTCCTGATGGTACCTTGGAGCCTGCATGCCTCAATGGCAGGTTCGTCGCATTCGACGTGAAGTTTACATCATTGACTTCCGATCGAATGATTCTGCGGGTGTTCGACGTCATCTCATTTATTCACACGCCGTAGATTGTACCTGTAGTACCTTGAGGACCATTGTCATTATTGGTGGTTTCTCTCGCGTCTGTTAACAGCTTTCATCATTGGCTGGTAATCGGGCGATGTTCTTGCATGTTCGACTTCAGCTCACATATTCACATGCTTGAACTTGTACTTTGTTGGGTCGAGATGGAGCGCAAGACCCTGGATTGTGTCTGTTGTAATCCAGGCTGCGATTGTGGATTATTATCATTATGTACATGACTCACTGATTGGATGGCTGCGACCATACCCGAGTCTATTTGTTTGATCTTAGTTGGATGGCTGCGCCCATACCCTGGATCCGGATTATAGCATACTCTGTTCGGATGGCTGCGTCCATACCATATATATACATCATGTACTTGAGATATCAGTTGTATCTTTCTGTGCAGGTTTTCCGACGGCGGGCCTTCGGTTGGACATGTTCTCGTAAAGCATTTCACCCCTCTCTCTCTCGGGCCTCATGCTTTAGGGGGCATCTGTTACACAGTAATTTGTCACCGTCCCTACCGTTCCCCATCCCGCACAATGGAGGACCCATTATGTGACCTGTGAACACTGTCATGCCTTGAAAACATCATCAATGCATCCCTCTGAGTATGAACTTCATTTCCCCTTGAGACATCTCCTTGCAAAATCCATGAAAAACATCTCTTTTTGCATTAGCGCGGGTAGACAGTTCAGTGCTCGCGCCAATCAGGGAAATCATGTAAAGAGGTCGCGCCACCCATTTTAGGGACTGTTTTTTAAATATGGATGGCGGAAGTTGAGTTCAAACAAACTCACAACCATTGCCTATCTGGAGTTGGGAGGTTTGGCTGCGGGAGTTCTATGGAAGGGAAGTAGTTTTGCCACTTTCTATGGAACCTTCCTTGTTGATAGGGCCAATCCCATAATAATAGGGATCCCAACTCCCTCCTTCCCCATCTATAAAAGCTTGTTCAGATCCATGGCAAGCTAGTCTTGAAGTGCTGAAGCTTTGCATCTCCCTATTCCCAAGTGCCTTTGTGCTGTAAAGAATCCCTTCTTTCCCTTAAGGCCCATTAAGCAAGGAGACCATTGTTACGAGACTCTGGAGAGGTTTCCCTTTCCTTGGCGAGCTTTGTGAGACGTGGACAACCGGGGACCCGTTCGAAGGTAGCTGCGACGTCAGAACTCGGTTGTAACTTCTATTCGTTTATCACTTTAATAGATGACTATGATTATGGTTCCACTCCTTTTGCAATCATGTTAATGCGAGTAATATCTTTTCTGACCGATATTTAGTTACGTATGCTGGTTCCTATGCATGTATATGTTCGTCTCTTCTGTGTGCAGGTGTTCGTCCACGGAGATCGTGGAAGGATTGTGATCTGCCAGGGCTGAAGGACGGGGACATCTCTTCTTCAGATCTAGCGTTGGAATCCAGGTAGGCTCTTATCCCAAGTCTTTCATTCGTAACTAGGAGCTTGCGTCATAGCATTGTTTGTTTGTTGCTAGACCCCTGCTAGGCTAGTAGGGATCGCCTCTGTCCGCAGAGGGGATTTACCTCCTCAACAACATGTATATTAAAGATGTTGCAATTAAGGATTTGGGTGGTCGACCTTCCAAATTTTCTTGAGAGAAGCATGCTTAAAAAACAAGCCAAGTTTCATTTTATTTTAGTTTTCATGTTGATGCATTATGCTTTCATGATTTTCACTAGAGTCCATGCCTACTATAGGGATAATTACTACTTTTGTTTTTTTGTTTCTTATTATTTGGAGGTGGCAAGTCCAGGTCCTCTTAACCCAACATCCCGTTGATGGTTTTTGATACCGCCAACATATAATGGATCTCCCCAATATGATATCCAAATAGGACCTCACATAATTTGGTGTAGGAGTCTCATTCAAAAATATGTCCCGGTTTCAATTAACTTAGAGACTTACCTTGGATTAAGAAACTAGTAGGAGGGAGTAGTGTGCATGTGCTTTTAAATGAGAAAGAGAGTGTGTCTTGGGAACTATTCAATTGTAGATGTCTCAAGGTTATTTAATTTCAAGGGAGAGAAAGTGAGCCTCTAAAATAAAAGTAATATTAATTATATATTGTAGACACACACATAAACAAGGAAGAATCAGTAGAGATAAAGCGAAATAGTTCACATAGATGCAACACTCATTAAAATAATCACAACGTATTTCCAGCAAGTTGAGCACCAAAGTCACTGAAATAATTCAATTACTTTAGTACATATGGAAGCCGATATAAACTAAAAAAATTAAAAGAGTAGTCACAAAACATCCATGATATAAGCATGAAAATGTGTTGGCCAAATGAATTCAAGTTAGTAAGAAAAAGTTCCAAGATAGATGATTACAATGAACATTACGAGCTCCAATAGTGGAGCATCAGAGCCACTACTTCCTCTTGAAAAGTATTATCTTTATCTCTCTAATGCCTTCTAGGAGGAGAAAAGGTTAAAAGTATTTTTCTTGAGTAATGAGGCTCCTTTTATAACTTGATGCATGATTTTTCATAAGCTCATGACTCTTGAATTTCCAACTTCTAATGACCTTTTGACTTCTATAACTCTTGAAATTCTAAATGACTTTTGGAATTACATATGGCCCTTGGTCTTACATGTATTTTAGACTTATTCAAATGGCTCTTTTTTCCATACATGACTCTTAGAATTCTACTTATTTTTGTTTACCATAATTACATCATGATTTTTGCATCCTCATGTGGTGAGGACATGAGAAGTCACTAGCGTTAATGACTAGGACTCATAGTGAATGATGACATAGACTTTCTTGGTAGGTGACAAAGTTGCCACTTGTATCTATGATATTGCATGAAACTTCCATCATGTTGATGTCTTCAACCTCCAAAGGCTATTTTATCATATGAATTATTTTAGGATGCTCTGATCATTGGGATTCCAATGTGTTCTTCATTCTATAATGCTTCCTTTCACTACCCTCTTTGCCTGATTTTCTTCATGTATGGTTGACATGTTGTTCTTGGAATACCTTCAATTGAAATCACTCATGGAAAGTAAAAATGAGCCTGAAAAATATCCTACCCTAACATGTTCCATGCATGTTTTTTGTTCAATACTTAACAATGAACTCAAGAAGAGAAAGTTTCACTTTTGGGCACCAGGGTGCACTTCGAAAGGTTCAAGGGATGAAGCTTCAAGGCTTCAGGGTACACTCAAGTGCTCAAGAGAGGCCAATATGGAACAAGGAACAATGTTGAAGGCTGAAGGGGTTGTGCCTCGAGTCTTTAGGGTGTGCTTTTTGAAATTTTCTTAATGTTACTTATACGTAAATCTACTGTTAGATCTGGTTAATCTCCTCCTACGTAATTTAGTTATTAAGATGAAAATTCAAATTGATATTGAAGCAAATCACATAATATAATTTCACCAATTCAGATATAAAAAAGTAAATTCACACATAGACAAAGTGGCACAAGGATTTTCTGGACAATAGTCCCCAGAAAAACCCAATGCGGGAAAATCGGTCTGCTAGCTGCTAGAGGGTTTTATTATTAAGATTTTTCTGAATACAGAAAATCTCAGTTACAGATCTAGAAAACTCGACTGAGAAAATATAGGTATGTAGCTAACCTACTGTTCTGAAGCCAAAATATTGACTGATCCACGCCTTCAAATAGGATTTACAAGACTCAGCTAGATCTTGGGCCTAGAAACCCCAGTGTTGCCCCAGAAACCCCTGCGTTAGCCTTTGCAACCTCTCCATACCTCTGTGATGGCCTGGAAAGGGTTGCGTAAACTTAAACGGGGTGAGGAAGTCCCTACGCAACCCCTGAGGGTCTCTTCGTGTGAGGGTCTCCTGCTGCCTAACGCTGCCCTAGGAGACACTGCACAACACCTGCATAGCTGAAGCTGCCCCTACGCTACGTAGCTGCTGCCCTCTTTGTTTCTGCTTCTATACGCTGCCATTGGAAGTTTCTCTCTGCCTATTTTGATTCTAGGAACTGGGATCAGGCCATCCCCTTTGCCTAAACTCCCCTCTCTCTATCTGAAACACTTAAGATAATTCTTAGCAAACCACGCCCTAGAATCTCAGCTTAGGTTTAGAGCTCTACCTCTGTGTGTCTTTGCAAATGACCCCAAGGCTTTCCTTTATATATTTCTTATTGTGAAACCAACAACCATGATTAGATCTTGAATCAATGGCTAAGATTAAATGAAAGCTTGATCCATGTAACGTAAGACAATTTCATCACACGTTTAATTTAATTAACTTTAATTATTTATTTTCCTAACTTTAGACTTAGGATATACATTAAAATAATTAATTAATTAAATATCTCCCAAACTAGATGAAATTTCCCAAATCCTTTTCTGGTCTCGTAGATCTTGTGTACTCTAGTCCTGCCACAAATTTTGGGAGCTAGATCACATCCGGTGCTACCCCTACTACACCAAATCTCAACGCTCCCTCTTAGCACAGAGTGTGCTCTAGCAATACATCACACCATGTATCACAAGATTTTGGGCATTGGTTTCTATGTTGTTGATGCTAGGCTTGCTGCCTTTCAACACTGGATAGCTGCTGCCATTCTGTACTACTTATTATGACGTTGTCACTTCCACTACCACATATGTACTATAGCTCCCTCTCAAATTGCTACCTCTATGTTGCCACCTTCTTCAATGTGTCTTCAGTTGTTGAGAGAAACAATTTAATCTCCTACCTAATCTTCAAGATACAAGTGAGTTGGTTTGCAACCTCATCACTGAAGCTCCACCGGCTGTTGATCTATGCTGTTATCTGGAGGATGAAGCACAACTACAAATCTGCACTGTGTAAGCAGACTCCCTCTGCACTGCTAAAGTCACATCAGCCCCTTGCGTTGAAATGTCTCATGTTGTTCTTGGACTGCGTTGTCCTCTTGAAGCCTTCTATGTTGTTGTAGCTTTACTTTGCATAAGAAGCTCTTCTCTGTGGTGTTGAAGTCACATTAGCCCCTACATTACTGCTTCCTCTACGTTGTTGTTGCATATGCACTGCACTGCTCCTTCCAGCCTTTAGATTTTCATCTGCTTCATCCGTGATATATGCACCCACTGCTTCACTTGTCCCGCTACTCTCTTAAGGCTTCCGTAGCTCGGATGTGATCCAATATATGAGCTCTCAAGGATCTCGCCCCCATTTTGTAGTTGTTGTTAGTGTGAATTATAATCACAAGCATACAAAAAAATCTCACTTTAGTTGTGCATAAAAAAAACCCTAACATCAAATATGGCTTTCAATTTCGTTAGATCTACAGTTAGTGATCAGAATAAATGCTACATAAATCTAGATCTATGTATTTAAAGACATTAAACAACAAGAAATAAGCAAGAGTTGCTCCATGCATCCAATGAACAAGACAATAATTTTTTACTTATTTTTTGTATTATGACACTTGGGAAGGGAACATAGTAATATTTTACCAGTCCCCCTCAATGGGATGGGTTCTCGTATGCCCTCAATTCAGATATAAGATCTCTCTCTCTTGATGGTGTAAAAACCCCAGACAAAAATGGAACTCAAGGGAAGTTCACCAGCAAAAAGTAGAAAATATGACAATGATGGAGGATCAAAGTCACACCAAAAGTATAGATCTAGAGTGATCTTTAGACAACAAAAGGCTGTGAATGAATGGAAAAACCCTTCTATTTAAAACAAATATTGAGTTAGTCTAGATATTGGTGCATAATTAAAATATTATTAACCAGATCTAGATCCAACTTCTATGAATATTTTATTATTTTTGTTGGAGGGAAAAAGAATTTGAATTTGGTAAAATCCCTTTATTTGTAAATAATAAATAAATAGATTATTTATTTATTATTTTAAGAATTTTTTTGAGTAATAATTAGATAAATAATTATTTATTCAATTATTTATAAATTATTTAGTCAAATTTAACAAGGAATATTATTTAAATAATGTTTTGAATAATTATTCTTAGATAAATAATAAGATAAATACTAGCGCAGTGCATCTCCTGACTGCATTAGATTATGATGTCGTAAGTTGTTTCCCCACCACTTACTTGCTATCCAAGTCATATCACTATGGATGTAAGTATGAGATATGTTGGTGCTTTAGGAATTTACCCACAATGATACAATATCTCCCTTTAATCTCCAAGTGAGTGCCCATGTTCAGAAATAATGTTGGCCATGAAGTTTATAAGGTACAGTAATCCTTCTTCGAGTTATGACCTCCATATACATGATGAAAGAATGAAAAAAATAATCAACTGAAACATTATTTACATGAGCATGTTCTTCACGAAAATTCCTCCTTAAGCAAATGGAGTGGTTCATAGATCTATTTCCTCTCTCAAAAGAAGAAAGAGATGGCTGAATTAACTCATTGATAGAGTTATGTTGTTGTCCCAACTCCACATGGTTCATACATCTTTGAAAATTCTGATTTAATTCCTCTTCAAAGCCCTTCCAAGCGTAGCTTCTCATGATCAGGTTGTAGAACTTCATGGAATATGTGTGGCTGAAAAAGAACTCTTCATATTCCCTTTGTAGCAACTTCTCCTTGAGCTTGGAAGCTCTAAATAAGAAGATCCCACCATGATGATAGATGACTCCTTGTTGGACCGAATAGCCCTCTTCTTGTAGCTGGTCATTAAGTATCACGCATGTGTGAAGATCCTTGGAGTAATCCACTCACAGTTGGGATTTCCAATATGGATCAATCTCCCATAGTGACAGCGTTGATGATCTATCAACAAAAATTTATGTCAGATGGCTGCTCTCCTCCTTGACATCTCCCATGCCAAAGGTACATGTTGGAAGGTCATACCTTCCATGTTTCTCCTCCCACAATGCAGAATCTAAAATAAGAGTGGGTAATGATGATGTTGGGAGAAGATCTGCCTCCTCCTTGAGCCTACTCAAGACTCCCAATGTTGTATCATTGCCTTCTAATGCTCCCATCCCTCCTGGATCTATGCTTGTAGAATCATGTTGTGATATATATCCCACAAAATCTGGATCAGGTGGCCTCCCAGGTGGTTTGCCACTAGATAATAGTGTCCCATGCAGCAATCTCATGAGCATAATAGATGGGATTGTAAGGTCCTTACTTCCACTGTGAAAATCCATCTCTGATTTCTGTGTGGAAGTTGTATGTGAGGGATATGTATGTATGCCTTTGATCATTTGATTCTTACCACTTTTTTTATCCACCCATTCCATTTGCAAAGCCTCTCAATCAGTGGTGACTTTCCCCAAAGTAATCAACCACTAAACACCCAATATCACATTGGTGTCAAGTATGTCAACTACAAAGAATTGATCAATCAATGTATGTGTCCCCATTGTGACTAATAAGGATGGAACATAATGCATGCATTGCATTGTTCTATCTCCTGGGACCAAAACAGAGAATCCCTCAAAAGCATCAGTGGGTATTGCCCTCCTTTGCACTAGCTGCGCATCAATAAAATTGTGGGTAGCCCCACTATCAACCAAAATAGAAACCCTCTGATTCAATATGGAACCTTAAAATCTTAAGGTCAAGTACCTAGGTACTCCTCTCAAATATGCAAGAGCCCCTTCAATAGGAGCAAATGCTCCATTCCCATCTCCTAATGGTATTGGTTCTCCTCCTACAGTGTCAGCACTGTGACCTCTTCTTGGTTCATCTTCTTCTTCCTCCTCATCATCTGAGAAGACCTCTATGCCTAGAAATCATCATCAAGAGGTTTTTGTATTGACCCTCCTTTGAAGGAGCAACATTTTATTCTTTTCCCTTTGATGGAAAAGAGGGCTTATGCTAAAATGTTGCCTTTTCTTTTGGCAAGGCATCTTGAAGGTCTCTAGCCCTTTCAATGGAATCATGTAGGGTAGTGGGCTTCGTAGACTTAACCAACCCATGAAGAGGTTCATCTAACCCATCAATGAACATGTACACCCTTCTTGTTGCAGAAAAATCAGGAACCATAACAGATGTATTAAAATTCAGAGATATAAGTTTCTGCATTACCTAATTGTTTTAGCTTTTCAAGGCTCATGAATGGTGCTTCAGGATCTCTTTTATCAAATATTTCCACCAGCCTTCTAGTGAACTTTTAATATGCAATTACATTGGCATGACCCAATGTACACAAGCCATGGAACCACCAGTCATGTGCTTCACCCTAAAGGTGCAACGCTGCAATCTTAATGGCTTCCATTTCTGGAACATTTTTCAACTGAAAGTAGATGTCAAGTTTTTGTACCCAATATGGTAGTACACTTGGATGACCCATCAAAATTGGGTAAAAGGAATCTACCCATAGTATGGTGTTGATCATGATTCTGAATGAATCAACCACTTCTATGATGATGCCTTGGTCTTCTATTGTCCTTCACTTGAAAAAAATCCTGAAAACTCAAGTGATCTTTGAACCTTTGAGTTTGAGATTCATACTCCATCAAATAGTCTTCAAGGGATTCTTGGTCCTAAAACCCTTCATTTCCCACAACCAAAAACGTAGGCATGGTAGAGCATTGGGAAACTTGTGGTTGATGCATTGGTTGATCATTCCAGTGATGAGACATGCTAGAGCCTTCTCCATGATGAAATCATTTAGGGGATTCATTTAATCTTTCCATCCTCATCTCTTTGATCTCTCTAGCAATGTCTTGCATGGCTCTAAGAAGGATCTTGGGGAACTCCTTCTCTTCATCTTCACCTCTAGATAAAGGGGTTTTACCCTTGTCTTCTTTCTCATCAGTATAATCAAACCTTCTGTGTCTTCTCTTTTGATACCTCTTCTCTCTGTCAGTAAGAGGCTCTCCTTATTTAGATGACATATTGGATTTTAGAATGCACAGGCTGTGCCAAGATGATGCTCTAATACCATTGTAATATTCCCAAATGGGAAAAGCATGAATATAGTGAAAAATGATGGAACAATAACACAGATCATCATTTATGAAGTAATAGACCAATATGGAGACCTTTGATATGTTATTATAGTAGCAAAATATACATAAGAAATGGGCCATAAGATTCATAACAGGAAATAAAAGCCTTCAATGGAAAAAAATCATGCAATAAGAGGTGCTGCAACCATGTATAAAAGATGGAAAACCGTTATAGCGTTATTTTATTGGCCCTGCAACAATAGTAGATTATACATCATATATAGAGCTGATATGTTCTCCAAAAGTTAGATCTATATTAGATCCATGCACTATACAAGCTCCTCTATAGAACCCCTCAAGGGTTTTCAACAAAACATCAAGTAAAAGTAGTAGATTTGAGATCTAAGACTCTAGATCTACTAAAAAATATAGATCTGGAAAGTGTGGTTGATCTTATATGATTAATAAAATAGCCTCCTCCAATAGATGCTCAAAGTGAAGGGAAGATCCTCATCACTAGAAAATCAGCTATCCAAATGATGTGCCAAACCACTTTGGAACTCCTCCTACAGAAATAACGTAGATATGGAAGTAAAATGCACTGTAGGGATCAAAATATGGTTGGCCTAATGCCAATATTTGAAAATGAGCTCAAAGCCCTTCAATATTGTCCTCCCAATGAAGTGGAAACCTCCTCCACTGAAAATGAACACTGAAATGGCCTAGATCTAGAGATCTAGTATCCACTTGCTGCAGCTTGTAAAAACAACCAAACCCTCAATAGGATCTACACTGTAGTTGAAAAAAGAAACTTGTCCTTAATCCAGATAGTGGAAAATGTAGTGCAAGACTCCTCCAAGAGCTCCTCAATGGAAGAGGTGGGATTCCTGATCAGGAACACCCTGTGCTAAACAACACACTATCTCAACTAAATAGTAAGAGAAAGATATATGTCTAAACATACCATATATTTAGAAATATCATATACATCTAAAACTTTCATATGGCTGCCATCCACTTCCTTAAATAGAATATGAGCTTGCAAACCCTAATCCCCATCCAAAAATATCACTACATTCACACAATGCATCTCCATCTAAAACTACGTTGTGCCTCATTGATGGCCACTCCTCCATGACAGCGCTGTAGATTTGGTCAAGGTTGACCCAGTCAAAGTGATCGAGCCCCTTTCACACCAAGGGTGCTTCAATTAAGCTACCAAGATTTGTCTCTTTCACATTTGGCTTTGATTTATTCCTGATTAAGGAGAAATATGGACCTCCTTTTCCCTCTTATTCTTTAAACAAAGAAAATAAACAAAAATGAATATTTCAATTAGCTCTGACTAACTGGGAATATTACAGTCCTCCCTTCCCAAATGTTTCTTTTCCTCAAGCAAATGACAAGGTGAGTGCTGCAACTCTTTCCTTCCTCCATTGGTGACACCAACATGTGATAAGCTTCTTTCATAAGCTAAGTGTTCACCAATCCACCCCTCCATGAATTGCTGCTCCAAAATTCTCATGAGATGCAAATAATCCATCCCATAAGGAGATAATAGCTCAAATGAAACAAACGTGGTTTGCCCAATGTCCTCCCTGAAACATGTAGCATAAGGTACGTGGAAATCTCAATCCCATAGGGCACATACATACCTCCCATCCTCCCTCCATACATTCCCATAAAAAGTACAATTACATCATCAATGTTTGGGATCAAAACTACATACATATAAACAGAAATTTGTGCATATGGAGTTGGGTCATAGTCCCACATGTGGAACCATCGCAGTGCATCTCCTGACTGCATTAGATTATGATGTGGTAAGTCATTTCCCCACCACTTACTTTCTATCCAAGTCATCTCACTATGGCTGAAAGCGTGAGATATGTTTGGTGCTTTAGGAATGCACCCACAATGATACAATATCTCCCTTAGATCTCCAAGGGAGTGGCCATGCTCAGAAATTTTTGTGGCCCAAAGTTGGCCATGAATTTTATAAGGTACAATACTCCCTTTGGTTTATAATATTAATAGTCCCTTGGGTTTTAAAATATCTTGAGTTAAAAATATTAATTCTTAGGGTTTATTAATTTCTTAGGTTTTTTAGTTAAAAATATTGATTCTTAGGGTTTATTAATCTCTTTCATTTTTAATCTTGATCCCTTGGCCTTATTTATCCCTTAGTTCTTTAATATTTATCCCTTGGGTTCCTCAATTCCTTTGGTTTGTAATATTAAACCCTTATGTTTATTAGTTCTTTTGGTTTATAATATTAAAAACCCCTTGGGTTTATTAATCTCTTGATTTTAAAATATTAATTCTTAGGGTTTGTTAATCTCTCAAGTTTAAAATATTAATTCTTAGGGTTTATTAATTTCTTGGTTTATAATATTAATATTTATTCCTTCGGCTCACCAATTCTTTTGGTTTATAATATTAAACCCTTGGGTTTATTACTTCTTTTGGTTTATAATATTAATAATCTCTTGGGTTTATTAATCTCTTGAATTTAAATATTAATTATTAGGGTTTATTAATTTCTTAAGTTTTTTGAGTTTAAAATATGTATTCTTAGGGTTTATTAATCTCTTGTGTTTTTAATATTGATCCCTTGGCCTTATTGATCCCTCAGGTTTTTAACATGTATCCCTTGGGTTCACCAATTCCTTTCGTTTATAATATTAAACCTTTGAGTTTATTAGTTATTTTGGTCTATAATATTAATAATCCCTTAGGTTTGTTAATCTCTTGAATTTAAAATATTGATTCTTATGGTTTATTAATTTCTTAGGTTTTTTATTTTAAAATATTAATTCTTAGGTTTTATTAATCTCTTGTATTTTTAATATTAATCCCTTGGCCTTATTGATCCCTTAGGTTTTTAATATATATCCCTTGGGTTCACCAATTCCTTTTGTTTATGATATTAAACCCTTGGATTTATTAGTTCTTTTGGTTTATAATATTAATAATACCTTCGGTTTATTGATCTCTTTAGTTTAAATTATTAACTCTTAGGGTTTATTAATTTTGTAGGCTTTTGATTTTAAAATATTAATTCTTAGGGTTTCCTAATCCCTTGAGTTTTCTAAATCTTTGGGTTGGTAATATAAGACATTAAATATTAGTTGTACACTTTAATATTAATGCATGGTCCAATGTCATATTATGAAAAACATTGTCTCAATATGAAAATCAACTATGGGCAGCCATTGTTAATCACTATTATTCATAGTTGATCAAGGTCTTCCATGGTCAAATGTCACATTGGGACAAAGATTGTCTCAATATGAAAATCAATGATGGCCAACCATGGTCATTATTTGTCCAATGTCGCATTGTGACAACAATTGTCTCAATGTTTAAATCAAGCATGCTCAATCATGTTTATTTTACGATTTATAGTATTTATCTAAATGATTTTATATACTTGAGGTTTATAATATTAATCTCTTAGGTTTAAAATTATTCCCTTGAGCCTATAATATTAATAACCATGTGATTTTATCAATCCCTTATGTTTAAGATATTAATTTGTAAACATTATTAAGCTCTTCTATTTTTAACATTTATCCCTTCGCCTTATTGATCCCTTAGGTTTTTAATATTTATCCTTTGGGTTCACCAATTCCTTAGGTTTATAATATAAAATCCTTGGGTTTATTAGTTCTTTTGGTTTATAATATTAATAATCCCTTGGGTTTTAAAATCTCATGAGTTAAAAATATTAATTCTTAGGGTTTATTAATTTCTTAGTTTTTTGTGTTTAAAATATTAATTTTTAGGGTTTATTAATATTTTGTGTTTTCAATATTGATCCCTTGGCATTATTTATCCCTTAGGTCGTTAATATTTATCACCTGGGTTCACCAATTCCTTTGGTTTGTAATATTAATCCCTTGTGTTTATTAGTTCTTATGGTTTATAGTATTAATAACCTCCCGGGTTTATTAATCTCTCGATTTTAAATTATTAATTCTCAGGGTTTGTTAATATATTGAGTTTAAAATATTAATTCTTAGGGTTTATTAATTTCTTGGTTTATAATATTAATATCTATCCCTTGGGTTCACCAATTCCTTTTGTTTATAATATTAAACCCTTGGTTTTATTACTTCTTTTGGTTTATAATATTAATAATCTCTTGGGTTTATTAATTTCTTGAATTTAAAATATTAATTATTAGGGTTTATTAATTTGTTAGGTTTTTGTGTTTAAAATATTAATTCTTAGGGTTTATTAATCTCTTGTATTTTTAATATCAATCCATTCGCCTTATTGATCCCTTATTTTTTGAATATTTATCCCTTGGGTTCACCAATTCCTTTAGCTTATAACATTAAACCCTTGGGTTTATTAAATTTTTTGGTTTATAATATTAATAATCCCTTTTGTTTATTAATATCTTGAGTTTAAATTATTAATTCTTAGGGTTTATTAATTTCTTAGGCTTTTGAGTTTAAAATATTAATTCTTAGGGTTTATTAATCCTTTGAGTTTTCTAAATCTTTGGGTTGGTAATATTAGGTGTTAAATATTAGTCGTACAGTTTAATATTAATGCATGATCCAATGTCATATTATGAAAAACATTGTGTGAATATGAAAACCAACCATAGGGGATCATTGTTAATCAACGTTAGTCGTAGTTGATCAAGGTCTTCCATAGTCGAATGTCACATTGTGACAAAGATTGTCTCAATATGAAAATCAACCATGGCCAACCATGGTCATTCTTCATCCAACGTCGAATTGTGACAACAATTGTCTCAATGTTTAAATCAAGCATGCTCAACCATGTTTATTTTACGGTTTGTAGTATTTATCTAAATGATTTTATATACTTGAGGTTTATAATATTAATACTTATTCCTTAGGTTTTTAATACTTATCCCTTAGGTTAACCAATTCCTTGGGTTTAAAATATAAAACCCTTCGGTTTATTAGTTATTTTGGTTTATAGTATTAATAATCCCTTTGGTTTTAAAATCTCTTGAGTTAAAAATATTAATTCTTAGGCTTTATTAATTTCTTAGGTTTTTGTGTTTAAAATATTAATTATTAGGGTTTATTAATCTCTTGTGTTCTTAATATTGATCCCTTGGCCTTAGTTATCCCTTAGGTCTTTAATATTTATCCCTTGGGTTAACCAATTCTTTTGGTTTGTAATATTAAACCCTTGGGTTTATTAGTTCATTTGGTTTATAATATTAATGACTCATTGGGTTTAGTAATCTCTTGAATTTAAAATATTAATTCTTAGGGTTTATTAATCTTTTGAGTTTAAAATACTAATTCTTAGGGTTTATTAATTTCTTGGTTTATAATATTAATATTTATCCCTTGGGTTCACTAATTCCTTTGGCTTATAATATTAAACCCTTGGGTTTATTACTTCTTTTGGTTTATAATATTAATAATATCTTGGGTTTATTATTCTCTTGAATTTAAAATATTAATTATTAGGGTTTATTAATTTATTAGGTTTTTTAGTTTAAAATATTGAATAGATTAATATTAATTCTTAGGGTTTATTAATTTCTTGGTTTATAATATTAATATTTATCCCTTGGGTTCACCAGTTTCATTGATTTATAATATTAAACCCTCGGGTTTATTACTTCTTTTGGATATCTATCCCTTGGGTTCACTAATTTCTTTGGTTTATAATATTAAACCCTTGGGTTTATTACTTCTTTTGGTTTATAATATTAATAATTTCTTGAATTTAAAATATTAATTATTAGGGATTATTAATTTCTCACATTTTTGAGTTTAAAATATTTATTCTTAGGGTTTATTAATATCTTCTTTTTTTAATATTGATCTCTGGCTCTTCTTGATCCCTTAGGTTTTTAATATATATCCCTTGAGCTCACTATTTCCTTTGGTTTATTATATTAAACCTTAGGTTTATTATTTCTTTTGGGCTATAATATTAATAATCGCTTGGGTTTATTAATCTCTTGAGTTTAAAATATTGATTCTTATGATTTATTAATTTCCTAGATTTTTTAGTTTAAAATATTAATTCTTAGGGTTTATTAATTTTCTGTCTTTTTAATATTAATCCTTTGGCCTTATTGATCCTTAGTTTTATAATATTTATCCCTTGGGTTCACCAATTCCTTTGTTTTATAATATTAAACCATTGGGTTTATTAGTTCATTTGGTCTATAATATTAATAATCCCTTGGGTTTATTAATATCTTGAGTTTAAAATATTAACTCTTACGGATTATAAATTTCTTAGGTTTTTGAGTTTCAAATATTAATTCGTAGGGTTATTAATCCCTTGAGTTTTCTAATTGTGATAACAAATGTCTCAATGTTTAAATCAAGCATGTTCAACCACGTTTATTTTAATATTTATAATATTTATCTAAGAGTTTTTATATACTTCACGTTTATAATATTAATATCTTAGGTTGAATAGTATTTCCCTCAATTTATAATATTAATAATCATGTGAGTTTATCAATACTTTGTGTTTAAGATATTAATTTGTGAGATTTATTAATCTCTTATGTTTTAATATTAATCCCTTAGCCTTATTGATCCCTTAAGCTTTTAATATTTATCCCTTGGGTTCACTAATTCCTTGGGTTTATAATATTAAAACCACGGGTTTATTAGTTGTTTTGGTTTTTAATATTAATAATCTCTTGAGTTTAAAATATTAATTCTTAGGGTTTATTAATCTCTTCGCTTTAAAATATTAATTCTTAGGGTTTATTAATTTCTTATTTTATCATATTATTATTCATCCCTTGGGTTTATAATATTTTTCCCTTAGGTTTACTAATTTCTTGGGTTTATAATATTAAAATCTTCGGTTTATTTGTTCCTTAACTTTCTAATATTAATAATTCCTTTGGTTTATCATTTAATGCCTTCAATTTTTTAATCCCTTCAGTTTAAAATATTAATGTTTGTTTCATCGTTTATAGTATTTATCTAAGGGTTTTATACTTAAGGGTTTATAATATTAATATATTAGGTTTAATATTGTTCCCTTAGGTTTTTAAGCCCTTGTTTTTTTAGTATTAATCCCTAGGGTTTCTTATTTCCTTGGGTTTTTAATATGAGTCCATTGGGTTTATTGATGAGTTTATTAATTCATTGGGTTTCTAATATTAACAATCCCTAAAGTTGATTGTTCTCTTCGGTTTATAATATTAATAATCATGTGATTTTATCATTCATTTGTATTTAAAATATTAATTCCTAGCCTTTATTAATCTCGCCTCTTTTTAATATGGATCCCTTGGGCTCACCAATTCCTTGGTTTTATTAGTTCTTTTGGCTTATAATATTAATGATCCCTTGGGATATTGGTAAGAGATATATACTTATTATAAATAGTAATAAAATACTATTATTGAGAACTTGGTGTGGCTAGTTCCAGTTTGATCCCAGGGACAAAAAACCCATGGGTATTATTTTATCTCGTGGATCCATCCAAGGTCCACGATTGTGCTTCAGTATTTGTTTTTGTTTTAATGAGCAACTAGGAATGCCACTGCAGGGGATCATATATTTTTGTATGGAAATGTATTTGTTTCTTTAGCTAATAATATAAATAAAGACTTCATTTCCATATCCCACTGTTTTTAGTGTTTTGATTGCAATTATTTTTAACTAGAACACCTAATTCTGCGAGATCTGTTGATTATTTCCTTGTTTAGGATATTACAGTGGTATCAAAGTTGTGCATCTTGTCATCTTGAGGGTTCCAAGAGAGACTAATTTTTAGTGATCTGACGTAATCACCATAGCTAGTTATATATCAATTTCGGTGGCTTATTCACATCCACCTTAGTTGATAGTTGCATAAAAAATTTCATATCCATCATTAAATGTATTTGTGGCTTAGCGTAGAATATTTCACTACAAGGAAAATACCCTCTAGCGGAGGTTATAAAGGAGGTTTTTAGTGTTATAATATTGGCCAAAATTGTCAAAAAAACATATGATACCACATCCGTTTTCGGTAACGGAGGTTTTGGCGGAGCTTTTAACATAAATTCAACACAACTAAAAAAATGGGCGGCCGGAGGTTATTACAGATGTTTTTTCATCGGTGCTCTTATCAGGATTTAATGCACTGGTGCGTATCGGTAGACACTGCACCAAGGCAGTCGAAGGAGAATGCACCGGGCCGTTAAGGAAAATAACAGCACCAGGCCTGGTGTTGGTGATACAACGCACGGGGCCGTTCTAATTGGTCTTATGATTTGAATGGTGCCCATAAGTCGTATCAATGCGCCGGTGCGTATGCTTATATAAACACACCGGTGCATCGTATCACACAAGTGCATTGATGTTTACAATTGGTATTGGTATTCGTGCAGTGCAAATATGTCATACAAATGCACCGGTGCTTATCGACACATAAATGCCCTGGTGCGTACTATCACATAAATGCACCGAGATTTGTAATTGGTATCGGTATTCATACGGTGCCTATTGTCATCCAAATGCACCTGTGCATATAGACAGAAAAAACTCCCTGGTGCATAGTATCACACAGACGCACCACAATTTATAATTGGTATTAGTATTCGTGTGGTGCTCATACGCGCTGAAACGAAACCGGTGCATATAGATACATAAACGCACCAGAGTGTCGTACCGGACAAATGCATTGATATTTTTAACTAGTTTTGGTATTTGTGTGGTCCTGATAGATAGTAAAAATGCACCGGTGTGTTTAATAATACAAGCACACTAGTTTTCATTTTGTATTTTCTAGAAACATCGACCTGTGGCAGTGCAATTATTGGGATTATTTTAAATTCATTATACATCAAAATTCGACACATATTATAACAATATTCATATTAATTAATTATTTATTAATGGATTTGAATGTGATGTTTAGATTAATTTGTTATATCATATCATAATTATTGTGGTTTTTTAAAATTCATTATTCATCAAAAGTCGACACATATATATGTTATAAGAATATTCATATGAATCAAATTTTTATTACTGCATTTGAGAACGACAATGGAGAACGCAATAGTGACAATAGAGAATGCAATAGAATAAATTAAAACATATATATATATATATATATATATATATATATATATAAGACATTCTTTGTCATACAAAATGGGACAGTTATTGGTATCCCTTTATCTTTCAATTGGGACACTATGTCCATTACATTAAAGAAAATGTTTGATTTCACAGACAATTTTCCAAAAATAGTACAATGCCTTGCTTTTATATCCAAACATAGTGATCATCATTCTTCGCTTGAACTACTATCACTGCTAGAGCTAATTCCATGACTTGGGTTATTCCAAAAATGTTTTTTTCACGACGTTGATTTTTTTCTTCTTCTTCACCTTCTTCCATCTACAAACATAAAAATAAACTGTAATGAGTGTATATACATTGGTGAAAATAATGAAAATTGCAATATTAAATAATATACATCAATGTAAATTGAAAAAAATGATGTACCAATGCAACAATTGACTCATAAACTATACACATTATTTCAAAACCATGTAACATGCCATCTTTCAAGATTTGATCTGTTGGTGCAATGCCATACTTTGTTTCCTCCAAGTTTTATACCCCATAAGAAATCATATATTTAATATAAAAGATTTATTTTTTCTATTAATTATAGATGGAGCTAAGTAAAAAAACATCAATAGATGCTTACAAATTCCACAATTAAGTTCTGATATGCCAACATATACGCATAACCCATATTTAAACCAGTTTCAATCAATTCCTCTAATGGTTCTTCTTTGGATGTTAGCACCTGTTTGGAGACATTCAATGATGATTTTTGTAAAACAACTTAAAAATACAAAAATGAAATCTAGTTAAGTTGTTATAAGGAAGTAACAATTACTCACAAACTTAGATATCAATCATTTTCTTCCTTTTCGTCCTATTTTATGTGCTGAATGGGTTCCATTTTCTTTTATTTTTTGTAAGAAAATACTTGAAAATTAATATTTAATGCTAAATTGTTTATTTATTTTACCTAATGATAAAAAAATTCAATAATTACATATTACATTTGAAGCACGTTGTTGTTGAGATGGCTCTTCCCGTGATGCAATTTTGTCCATTTCTTTGACCATATCCTTGTACACCTTTTTGGACATTCCTACTGGCATATTTCTAATATCAGCTCGTTCATGTTTTGAGATTTTCATAATCTTCCTGAAAATGTAACATGATAATAAACTATTTAATTTTTATATTGATATAGGGAAGGTAAGTATAACAAAAGTGATATTTATAGACAATTATAAACAAACATCTAAAGGAATATTATCTTTTCATTCCTTGTTTTTTGTTGTTATACATTTTTGCTATTAAAAGTCTGACATGTCTCATTGACCAATTCTTTGGAAACTCTTCTTGTAGTTTACATAAAATCTGGTTCTTGGAATCATTGGATTGGTTTTTGTATTGTAAGTGGAAAGAACGTCTATACATTCATTCCACTAGATCCCTCAAACATTTGTAAGAGTTTTTCCCCCTTTCGTTAACCTCCAACACCACTCCAGATGAGCTAAGGAGCAATTCATTTTCATTTGCATGTTCTATTGTTTTTCTTTTCTTATAACAACATTCCTTTTCTGAGCTGTTGGTCCCTGTAGAACATTAAACAAAGGTGAGTTAATAGAATTTTTCACACATGTTATCTAATAATTTTAATTATATTATTAATGAAAACTAGGAAAAGAAACTCATATTGGATCGATAGCATTTTTTCATTCACCTGATTCATCCTTTTGAAATTTTTCTATCAAGATTATACATTCTTCTGGTTCTAGATCAGAAATAATCTTATCGAGCTTCGTCATTTTTTGGCTTTGCATGATACACATTAAACAATACATATTATTTAAACTTACATATAGTTCAAAAATATTTTTTTTGTAAAAAATTTACAAAGAACTTCCTTTTTTTGCTTTTGATCTTGATGTGTTATCAGTATTTTTGTTACTTGACCTCTTGTCAGTCATTTCTTTAACAATATCAAACCTATATCATGTCATTCAATAATATATTTTTAAATAAAATGTCAACTTCTCAATTATAAAACAAAAATCTAACAAAATCGGTGCTCCATTCATTGTGAACGCACCGACGTCGATGCATGTATGTCTTTACCACGCACTGCAAAAATATTATAATACACCGTACGATGCTCTATGTCAACACGAAGCCCCGATGCGTTACATGTCAATGACCGCAACAACTAACCATCATAAAAATAATAAAAACTGTCCACTGTTATTTTTTTTAGCATAAATCGATGCTATATTTTACATATGGAGCACCGTTAAAAAAATCTTGTTTTTTCACATTACTTATCTGGTGCTCTTGTAAAAAATAGAGCACCGGTGTGCTACCTTACATAGGGTGCACCGGCAGAAAATCTGTTTTTTTTAAATCATTCCAAGCCTGACATGGATTAGGATACGGCTATGCTAATCGTCCTGTTGGTTTCATGTCTTAGGTCTATATTTAGTAATACAAACCCTATAAATCGAAATTGAAAAGTCCTAATTCTGAATCACAGAAAGAAGAGGAAGAAAGGGGAGAAAAAAAAGAAAGTAAGGTTTGTATTTTTTGAAAGTTTTTTTTTCAAAACTGAACGTTCCCGGTGCGTCATAATAAAATAGTGCACCGGATGCATATTTTTCCATTTTTTTATGACAGTACTTTCATGATGCGCTGTGATAACAGAGAGCCTTGGTGCACTCTTTCAGACAGGGCACACCAAATTTTTTATTCTTTTAATTTACATAAGGGCCGATATGGATTGGGATACAACTATGTAGGTCAACCTGTTCGTTGGATGTCTTAGGTTTATATTTAGCAATATAAACCTTATAAATATAAATTGAAAAGCCCTAATTCCGAAATCACAGCAAGTGGGAGAAGACAGGGCAGAAACAAAAATAATGTAAGGTATGTTTGTAAAATGGTTTTTTTCAAAACAGCACGTTGTGCGGTGCACCATAATGTAATAGTGCACTGGTGCCATATGTTACATATGGCGTACTGATAAAAACATAGTTTATTTTTTAAATTTTTTATCACTGTACTTGCGCGGTGCGTTGGTATAAGCAAGCGCACCAGTGCGCAACTTTACGCAGGGTGCACCGGTGAAAAAGAATCTGTATTTTTTTTAAGATTGACGCAAGGGCCAACATGGATTGGGATCCGACTATGCAAGTCGTCCCGTGGGTTGGATTTCTTATGAGTACAGAAACCATATAAATCTAAATTGAAAAGAAAGAGGGAGAAAAAATGGCAGAAACAAAAAGAAACTAGGGTTTTGTTTCTAAAAATTGATTTATTTTTTTGTTTTTGTTTCTGAAAACTACAGAAAAGGTAAAAAACTACAGAAAAAAAAGTAAAAAAAACAATAAGATTTGATTTTGGATTTTACTTCATAAAAAACTAGAGAAAAAATAAAATAAAACAATAGACTTTGATTTCTTATTTCACTGCATAAAAAAAACTGCAGAAAAAAGTACAAAAAACAATAAACTTTACTCACATCGTTTAAAATCCTATGGTACAGGGTTTCAATTACCAGAGGTTTGGAATTCGGATTGTCTTAATACTTCTGTTCAAATGTATTTCCCTACTCCACAGTTCTCTCATGCTCTGTTTGTTCCAGGTATGTATCCTGCAAATCTCCGGCTGAAATGTTTTGCAAAAATAGTGAAATAATGAAAAGTGTTTAGTATTTAAAGAAATATTTTATGAAATTAGATTTTCAAAAATATTTTGCTGCCCAATTTTCAATTTACCTAATTTTTTTGCACTTAAAGAAAATAGGGTTGCACATTTTTTATTGCGGTTATTCGTTTACCGGTGCATCGTTTAATTGAACTGCACCAGTGCTACTCATTACAAAAGTGCACCAGTGTGCAAAATAAAGAACTGACCAGTGCGGTTATCTGAACAGTATGCACTGGAATTACATTTAGGTTTGTGCACCAAAGTTTATTGCTGTTTTGCTCAAATGCAGGGAGAAAATATCATATATTATATGAAATGCACAATTCTTCAAAATCCAGCTCGTTCCATAATATTTCTCAAAGTACATTGCGGAGTTCTCCCTATCCATGTGGAGATGTAATATTTACTTTAGATTTGTTTTATTTTTTCACTATATAATTGAATTTATGTATGTTTTTTATCCATGTAGTCAATCATGCACAAATTAATTAAATTTATAATGTATACAAATTTGCAGGTTCATGCAGATTCATCATTGAGTTCAGATGCACAAAATTATATTCAAAGTACTACTCGAAAACATCAAAATTTCTTATCAGGAGCTACATACCGCAAGACACATTTGGTAGTTGAAAACGGACAGTCGCTTCACCTTGCCAATTGTAACAATATTGCATCTTCTAGCCACAATATCGGATAATGATGGTAATTATAATTATAATTGTTTGGTATATATATTGATTAATATGTAATTATTTCAACGTCAAAACAATTTATAATCATGCAATATTGTCAATGTGGTTACAAATTGATATCATATTTTTTTGTACTAATCATGTTCAATTTTTTTTTTAATTATTAGGATTCTAGTGATGATGAACGACCTACCTACCATCTTTCGTTACACCCCACGACAATTTCAAATTGAGATAAGATTGAATTAAGAGAAAAAATCGGAGAGGAACGATACCAAGAATGGTTGAATCAACCACCGATTCAATTCCCGCTACGTCCAGATTCACCAATTAGGAATGACTACAATAATAGTAGTTCTTCACAAGATACCAATGGAGAAAATAAAATAGAGGGTGGTATGGATGATTACTTAAGGGATATAGCTACCATGGAGACAATGTTATTAGATGCATTCCAAAATGATGATCAGCTAGGGGATGATGCTCATATCGCTGACACCTTTTTCGAAAGCCTTAAATTTGCTTCCACCACCCCTCTATTTGGACCCAGTGGTCAGTCAAAGTCTACCCAGTTGGGGACAACGATGTTACCATACAAATTTAAAGCAAATTTTGGCTTGTCAAATGCATGTTTCTTGGAACTTTTGAGGTAAGTTACCATAAAGTACTTCCCTTATATATAAATTTGAAATATAGTCAGTACACTGCAATGAACATTACAAATGTTAAATTTTATGAACGCTAATAATTATATCGACATTAATGTACATTTATTAATATACTTTTCCATGATCACCAAATATAGGTTATTCAAAGATAAGGTTCTTCCGAGTGATAATGTCTTGCCCGGTAGCTACGAAGTGGCAAAAAAATTGTTGAAAATGTTGGGTGTTGAGTACATATCATATCATGCATGTCCAAATGATTGTATTATATATAGAGGAGAATATGTAGACAAAGAGATGTGTCCGAAATGTGGGCATGACAGGTATTATAAATAAAAAAAGAAGAGTAAATCACGTACTGGTCCTCCTTTTAAGATATTGAGGCACATGCCTATAATCCCAAGGATTCAAAGGCTCTTTCGTTGCAAATAATTAGCTATGTTGTAGGGATGGCATGCCTCACACATAAGTGATTTGGGATTTATGCGAATACCAACTGATTCAATAGCCATGAAGCATATAGAGGATACAAGGCCCGAAAAATTCAAGAATGAAGTATGAAGTCTACGACTCAGCATAGAAATTGATGGCGTCAACCTATATTCCCTCCAGAACACCAAATATTTTGTTTGGCCTGTAGTAGTGATCAATAGCAATATCCCCCCATGGTTTTCCATGAATAATTAACATCTTATGTTGGCTCTCATAGTCCCTAGTAGAAGACAAGTGAAGAATATGGATGTCTAGTTACAACCACTAGTAGATGAATTGAAGGAATTATGGGATGGGATAAATGTATACGATGTATCAAGACCCATCACAGCAGAGAGGAGGTTTACGTTGTATGACATATGTGCTTACATGACACATGATTATCCAGGCTTAGGAGTTTTCTCTGGTAAATTACATGTTTAATTTATTGATTTGTTTATACATAATGTAACAATATTCTTTCACATATTAGTTATTTAATTTGTTTTAATATTATTTGTTCTGATCTTCATGATATTCTTTAATGTGCCATGCATATTAATTAATGTATACAAATATAATCTCCCAGGTCTGGTAACAAAAGGGTATTTTGGATGTAAATGTTGTGGACCTTCTATGAAAGCTAGATTGTCCAAGGACCTACGAAAGCCAGTTTATGATTGCTCCAGGATATTCCTACCAGAACAACACCCTTACAGAAGAGCAACATCCGCTTTCAATGGTAAATGAGAAAGAACCCAAAGGCCTCCAATAATGACACTAGCTGAATGGCTTAGAGCATATGAGAGAGAGAAGGAGAAGGAGTTCACAGAAATGTTCGATTAAAATGGGGAGCCTAAGTTCGATGATCCATATTTCTTCAACACCTATGTTGAGAAATTTCCCATTGGGATGAAAAGGAAAATATATCTTTTATGACCTCCCATATTGGGAGCATCTTAACATTTCCCACTTATTAGATCCCATGCATATATTTAAAAATGTTTCATCTTCTTTATGGAGGCACATATCATCGAAACAAAGTGACACATCGGTGGTTAGGAAAGATCTTATTACTTCAAAAACTAAAATTAAATATTGGCCAAGACGATTAGAAAGTACGGGATCAGAGGTAGGTGCTGGTCCCTCTAATTCATGGTTTTTCAAAGAAGGTGATGGCCCATGGATTTAAAAAAAAAGATGATATATATTTGGCAAAGGAAGTTATAATGGATGTGAGGGTGCCAACTTCATATGGGTCTTCACTACGGCACTACTTCACTGTGGATGACCATTTGTCGGGGTTGAAATCGCATGACCATTTGAATATTCTAAGAGTACGTATAATTTCAAAAGCATGATTTTATTATTTGTTATATTAATAAATTTTATCCCATGTGGTGATCATAAAACATAACTAATTTTGTATATTATTGCACATTTTTATAATTTCTTTGCAGTGTCATTATCCTTTGTTTGTGCGTGGGTGTGTGAAGCATGAATTCCTCAAGACCTAGGATGTGTCATATCTAAATTATCTGCATTTCTACGTTGGATCATGTCAAAGGAGATTCATGTGGCTAGCATTCCACGGTGGTGTCAAGAGATAGTTGAGATTGTTTGTATGTTTGAGAAGGAACTGTCGACGAGTTTCATGGACTTACAGGTTCATCTTCTAATCCACCTGGTAGATGAGGTTGAATTATTTGGGGTTATTTCTTGTTGTTGGATGTTCTTCTTAGAGAGGTACATGAAGAAATTGAAAGCTTTTGTTCGATAAAGAGCTAAACCCGAGGGGTCTATGGCAGAGGGGTACATATTGTATGAGTCTTTCTACTATGCCAGTGATTACATCAAGCAGATTGACAACAGACCAGGTGTGGTGATTTGGGGTGATGAATTGGATGAAGACAAAAGAGAAGGAGAGTTGCTCCAAACAAGTGGAAAAAAGAACTTGATAAAGAGTAAGCGACTTATAATTTTTCAAATTTACAAAAAGTAATTAATATTCATGTTTAAATTTGATATAATGTATATTTTGATCTCTAAGTACTATATAATGTTGGTTTGATTTCATCAGCGAATGCAGAAATTGAAGCAATCAATAAATTCATTCTTTACAATTTTGAAGCGCATAACCGTGGGTCGCATTGTACGAACAAAATAGAATGAAATGGGATAGTGACAGGAAAGAATTCAGATGGTTGAATGGTAGAAGTGTGCCTTATCCCAATCATTTAAAAGAAAATATGCCAAAAATATGCCCCAACAGTTGGGTTGCTGACCAAGTCAGAGAGAAATATAGTGCTACTAGTTGTTACCCACGTACTGAAGAGGATGCGCTAAACGTAGGGATTGGGTGTAGCAACTCGGTAATAATTTATACCTAAATTTGAAACTTATATTAAGACATCTACATTTCATATTTTAACTGTTGGATTATTATTTATAAGACACATGAAACTTATATGATTTTTTAAACTTTTTTCAATAGGTGCATTTGTTCCCATCTATATGGGCATATGGCCACCATTTTCGCACAGAAAATGTCGATGCTAGAAACATCACACAAGACTGTGGAGTGGAAGTCGAGTTTGATCAATCTAGTCGATCTAGCCACCGTGATCAACAACTAGTAAGAGGGTTGTTAGGTTACGTCGGAAAGATACAAGAGATCATTGAAGTGGATTTTTCTTCTTTCCAATGTGTTATTTTTAGGTGCAAGTGGTGGGACACCTTTGATCGGTATAATGTAAAGGAAGATCACGATAGTAGGCTGATCTGTATTAACTCTAGAAAGATGTGGGATGAAGCTAAGGAACGCTATGTTTTCCCTAAACACTGCAACTGGGTGTTTTTCTACCCAGATGTGTTGGATAGGGATTGGTGGTTTGTATTGACACATGACCCTAGATCAAAACATAATTTTGAGAACAATAGTGTTATCATACCATGTGAGCTAGAACAAAATGACGGTGATCATGAGAACCGAGAGTGATATGGTACAATATGTGTCATTTCATCAATATTTATACCTTTTAAGATGAGTTTTTCGAAATATTAATGTAATATGTATTTTGAATTAATTGGTAATTTGCATTGTGTTAATGTTAAAATCAATAATTCACTTGATAATTTGGTATTATGTACTTGATCTCAAAAACAATGGCGTACTATATAAATTAATTATTTTTTTGTATCTAAGATCATAATAAAATAATGATAATTCAAATTAAGTACACGAATTTATTTGCATTATTTTCTAAATTTCATTATGTTACAATAAATCATATTATTCTATATTTATTACTTTACAATTATGTAAAATTTACAAATTTTAATAAATTCATTTCACATTAATACAATTAAAATTTTACAAATATTTTACATACAATTAGAATTAGAATTAGAATTAGAATTAGAATTATTAGAATTACAATTACAATTTTACAATTTCACGTACAATAACAATTTTAGAATTTTACATATATACAATTACAATTTTACAAATTAAAAAATTACAATTTTAGAAATTTACATATATATCATTACAATTACAATTTTAGAATTTTAAATACAATTAGAAATAAAAATATTACAAATTTACAATATCATGATCATTTGGTATTTATAAATTAATTAATAAACATCATGTTCATGACAAGCATCATACAAACATCAGATTTGACACAAAAACACATTCAAAATCGCTAACTGCATGATCGTGATCATGATCATCTAACAAAACACAATTAACATTATATATTAACATCATGAGTACAAGACAAACACCAAATATACATCTCATGCTATCACATACACATCTATCTGCAAGTTGCACATTAAATGAACATATCTAACATGACTTAACAACATACACATTATAATGATGATCACCAACATGTAAATTAAGTACAACTGCAAAATGAACATAAAATACATGGACCATATATATATATATATAACTGATTAATGTTAAAAATATACAACTGTAATATAAATGTCATGGATCAGCCGATGATCGAGACTCATGACTCCTTGAACACCGAGTGTGGTGCGGCCTGTAAATTTACACGCAGCACCACAACCAGTGTGAGCCGAATGGCTCGAGTGTACCGCACGACATTTTTTTTTTTTTTAAATGGTTAATTTTAAGGTTTTTTCAAATTCTAATCTGCTAAAAGGTTTAATGATGGAAAAACAAGAAAAATACCTGTATATTTACCCATCGAGGAGGCATATTGGCTGTACAATTTAAAAAAGAAAATTTGTCCACTATTTTATAAAATTCAAGCTGGAGATTGGTGGCAATGTACAGCAGCAGTGCGTGCAATAAGTGTAATGGGAGCATGGATGTCAGTGCGGCTCAAGAAATGATAACTTGCACTGATGCTTGAGAGCTCTGTAGCACTGACAAAATTGAAAAATGCAATTTTTTGGCCATAATTTTTTTTATTTAACCATGTTCCGGTGCGCGGGGGTTTTACTAAAGTACCGGTGCGTTGCCTTAATGCCACACCAAGCACTTTCTGTTTTCACACACTTTTAGGAGGCACCGGGGCGACAAACTGTAACACATTGATGCGCTACAGTAACTCAACATGCTGGTAACGGTGTCCGGTAAACCAATGATTTTTGCAGTTTTTTTGGCATAATTTTTTTATTTAACCCTATTCCGGTGTGCGGCCTTTTTACTGTAGCACCGGTGCATTTCCTGTATACTGCGCCGGGCTCTTTCTGTTTCCACACGCTTTTAGGAGGCACCAGGGTAGTGTAACGTTATCGCACTAGTGCTCTACAAAAACATCACATACCGATAATGGTGTATAGTGAACCAATGATTTCTGTGGTTTTTTGGCCTTAAATTTTTTTTATTTAACCCTATTCTAGTGCACGGGGTTTTTTCTAGAGTACCGGTGCATTTCCTGTATGCCGTGCCGGGTTATTTCTATTTTCGTGTGCTTTTAGGAGGCACCGGGGCTGCGTATTTTTAAAGCACTGGTGCTCTATAGTAAGATGACACACCGGTAACAGTGTCCGGTGAACCAATGATTTCTGTGGTTTTTTGGCCGTAAATTGTTTTTATTAACCCTATTCCGGTGTGCGAAATTTTTTCTGGAGTACCGGTGTGTTTTATGTTTGCCGCACAGGGCTCTTTCTGTTTTTACATGCTTTTAGGAGGCACCGAGGCAGTGTTGTTTTAAAGCAATGGTTCTCTATAGTATCATGACGCACCGGGCTATAGTATCATGATGCACTGGGGCTTTACAATAACTTGACGCATTAGTAATGGTGCCCGGTAAACCAATGATTTCTATGGTTTTTTGGTCGTAATTTTGTTTGTTTTAAACCCTTTTTCGGTGAACGGCATTTACGGGGATCTCGGTGTGTTTTAGTAATTCTGCACCGGGACGTTTATGTTCTGCGCACTTTTTATGAGGCACCAAGGCTGATGATATGACACGCACCAGTGCAGTGGCTAAATTAATGGCATCGGGAGGGTGTGTACGAAGCGCACTATTTCCGGTGTGCCAATGTTTTATGCAGTTTTTTTGTCATAATTTTTTTTCTTTAACCATCCACAAGTGTGCGCATTTTGTGGGTGCCCCAGTGCATTTCATTTATTCCACACCAGGCGGTATCTGTGCGGTTGACATGTAACGCATCGGTACTCTACAGAAATAAAACGCACCGGGCGTGTGTGTACGGAGCGCATGGTGTCCGGTGTGCCAATTTTTGTAATTCACCAGTGCTTTGTCATATTTAACGCACCAGTGCATTTTAGGTTGATAAGAGCACCAGAAGAAATACATCTGCAAAAACCTCTGCCCGCCAACCTCCTCTAGGATCCTCTGCTAGAAACGGACGTCTGGGGTATTTTTCTGTGGGGTTCCTCAAAAACATCCGCTACAGGGTATTTTTCCTAGTAGTGTTTTGCAGATTTTTGCAGGCTTATGGGGCAGATATATTTATCAATGGCTTATTTTTGGTACAGGGATCATTTTTTTTTGGGAGTTGCAAAGATTTTTTCAGGAACTTCTTTGCAATTGGTCGAACATAGTCACTATCAAGACGTAAGGAGGAAATGGAAAAAACACTTGGGATGGCTGATTGAATTCCACCATGGTGAACAGATGAGTTCAGGGAGAAAAATGCAGTCCCATTGGTATACCTCACACCTCCAACCGGTTAGGTAAGGGAGTGGCTCTCTGATGACGGATGATTTCAAAGACAGGGGGAAATCATCATGTTGAGAAGGTAAGATAAGAGCTTGGGTGCAATCAACATTGATCGCCTCTCTGGTAATAGTGAAAAGGAGATGCACAGTAATATTCGCCATAGATCTAGTAGCAGGAGTAGGGGAATCGACACTGAATAAAATTGTAAATTATAGAATAACAACTGAAACCTACATGCCAGATAGAATGACCCCAAGATAGTCTACTTCCATGTGGTTTGCAAAGCATGCATTGGAATTATTTGGGTCCCTGGAGCACATCCATGAGAAGGTGGTTCATTCAACAATCTTGTAAGACAAGAGGATGCCAAGGGGATTAAGTAATGGTGCACGCTATCTGAAACACCTGATCGGGTGGACGTTTTCCTTGTACCAGAAGGATATCAAGTTGTTTTTCATTTAGGGAGGTGATGCAAGGGAAAAAATCAGCTCCTTGAATATGCACATCACAACTCCTTCAACAGAGAAATCTTGTTAAGCCAATAAGAAAACGCTTTATTGAGCCTCTGCACAAGTAACGAGGCCCTAATTGGCCAGTTAGAATGGCATGATGTGGGAGGTATGGAAATTAATTCAAAGTGTTGTATATTATTTTCTTTGGAGGTTGAATTGTTTGGGAAAGGAGGCCAAATTCATGTGCATTCGGTTAGATATTTTCCATTGATAATATTAGTCGTATAGTAGTCTCCTTGGAGGCTGATTTTTATTACCTCAAAGGGAAAATCATTCCAAATTGCATGAAGTATAATTTCTAGGAATATTGATGCGAGAGGATCCATGAATTTAATTATTCTTGTTAGCTGAAGCAAGCTCCATTTTTTGCCCTAAAATTGCATTGTAGTCTTTGGAAATCAGAGGATAAGGGGGAATGATCTACCAGATTTCTATGCAAGATTAATATCAACACCAAAACATCATCATTTTACTTTTGGAAACGCCATGGGAATCACCATAATGATACATCAGTCGATTATTTGGACTATAGTACTTTTGTCGATCATAAATGGAAACAACATATAAATTATAAGAAAGAGTAGAACAACATGCCTTCTCTCGAAAGGTCCATGTTATCCTTCAACAGTCAAAGGATACTTGGAAGGAAGATGTAAAAAACAAGTGTCTCTTTGAACTTGGATCCAAATTGCAGTATACAAAATTTGAAGATGTACTCTTGCAGTTGGACACATTAGATATGGCTTTATCGCTGATAAAGAAATAAGATTGGAAAAGGTCAGGTTGGGCCTTAAATCCGTCAATGCTTTCCTTGATACAACCCATTTTCTTGGAACATCCTTTTGAAGAGGTCATGTTCACAGTTGTTTCTTGTCTTAGTAGGATCATAGCTCTAACATCGCCACTACTTCCCTACAATAATGATCTCATGGCAGAGGTCAACTTTGGCACCTTTATACTGAATTTCGAATGCGACGACTTAATCTTTCAGTTACTAAAAGTATTTTACAGCAACATTACATCAACACATTCAGAATATGTCAAAGCATGCATGCCATATATTGTGTCCTTGTTCTTAAAAGGAGATGGCTACATCTGCAAGATACTAAGATCCAAATTGTTGGTAGTTTGGAGGAAGTAGCCACAGGTATCACCAACTTCCTATGATCTAGTCGAGAAGTTAGTCAGGAAAAACATATAATTTCTTAGAAGGGTGTAGACTAGGAAGGAGTTGAGAAGGATTTATGGAGGAAGTAAGAACAAAATCTACAGAAAACAGTGAATTAAGGAGGAGAGGACTATAATTTATCTGCAAGGGACTTCAAGCCTTTAACCATTCATCTCCAGGTGATAAAGAGGAAACAAGGGAATAATAGTTAGAAACTTCTTCAGATCATGGGGATTCATCCATAGTTGGGTTCATCGATTTTTAGAGAGAACCTATGAAGGATCCAAGCAGCCAAGTAGAGATGGTGAGCAACAACACCACGTTTTCCAGAGAAACTTGCAAGACAAGCTGATGAGAGAGCTTGACAAAGTACCTAGGGAAAAGAAGGGGGTAATTCCTCGTCATGAGGTGGTAGTTGAGTCTATAAATATCTAGGAGATCATCCATAAAGAGTATAAGCAATCAGGTGTAGATAATATTCCACCAATACATCCATGTCTGACAACGAGAGAGGGTGGAAAACATATCCCCACATGTGGATAATTTCCAGTAGAATAATTATGGCAAAGGATCATGAATTTCAAGAAAAACCTTATAATGTTGAAGAAAAACGTCTGGACAGTTCGAGAAACTGTCTTATAGGAGCTAGTGAGGAGTAGTGGAGCGGCAGCGGGAGGGCGTGGAGGGAAAAATGGAGCATTGGAAGCGTATTGGAAGATCTCCGAATTTGAATTGGAAGATGTATGCCAACTGCATTAACTAACTGGACAGCGGGTTGGTAGATCCATGTCAGAAATTTTGTCAGAGAGGATCGGATTGTGAACACGTTAGAGGTTGGAAGAATGCATGGCCAACGCCGGAAGGTTTCCTGACCAGTAACAGAAGCCAGGAAATTCCTCCACCTAGCTAGACTACTCCAAAAACTAACATATACTACCCATTACATTAATGGAGCTATAATTCCACATATCCATATCATAGATGTCAATGTCATGATACAAATATGGTCGTAAATAGACATAATCATGCAACATGAATTTTTTATAAATTTCAATGTCATGGTACAAATATTGTCATATATAGACAGAATCATGCAGCTCGAAATTTTGGAATTTGGGGCTGCACATATACACGTCTTATCATCTTTCTAGATAAAAGGCCACACGTAGCCACTATCATTCTTCACTCGCAAACATATTTTCAAAGACATGTTTTCTCTCTTTACATAATATGTGTATGCACGTCATGCATCTTTACTTTCTTGCCATCATGTAGCTATCATAGTCGTCTTGACAGCAGTTTCACAGATGAAATGCCTCGTCTTACTCTTTCGCTAGAAAACAAAACCTGTGGATCATCTTAAACGTAAATGCAATAAATTTCATCTGAGGGGGTTTTGATCATGTAGTGAAGATATTTTTTGTACCGTAGCACCGCAATTATTATTAAGTAGTATGTGGTAAGTTAATTTTCTGTTTTCATTTTAATTGGACTGTATATTGAATATTACTCTGGTTTAATTACGCTGATAGGTGCCTCCCCTTGTTGGAATTCACTATTTTAATGGTTTTGTTAATTAATTTTTTTGATCTGATGGTCTAAATTTAAAGATGCCAGTATATTCTCAATGTCACCACTATATCAATGAATGAAAATCAAACTAATAACTTCCTTGCATATCTAAATCAAATGTTTAAACCTTGTTTAAAATGATTTTTTACCAAATCATGATTAAAATTTTACTGTGCCTTTTATTTATCACCACGTATCAAGATTAGAGAAAAATAAAGATAAATATCAAATTAAAAATAAAAATAAAAATACATTGAAACTTGGTTGTTGTTAACTAAAATGTGTCCCATAACCTAAAGTATGAGTTACTTTTGTGGCCAGAGCTGTAACGCTCTTGATTTAAATTTAAATTTTACGGAGTTTTTATTTATATTAAACATTGAAATTAAAAATATATTGAATCTTGGCTGTGTGCCCCCCTTTAATCTAATGTATGGGTTACTAGGTTAAAAAAATGTAAAAATAAAATATTTTAATGTTGTATATAATAAAATATGAAGTGTCGGTTTTCAATCAAATATTTTAATACTTGACATATACTTAAAAATATATTAATAATAAAAAACCATTTTAATTTGATAAAAATATTTTAATGTCAACCATGTATATATTATATATCATTTTAAAAAAATGTATATATCATGAAAAAAAAAATTGTGGTTACAACATTGTTTGGTCCTATATAGTCTTTATATGACATTAAAAAATACAATTTAAATAATGAAAATTTACACATTGTATTTTGTTGTAAAAAAGTTTGCAAGTGAAAAAATTTAATCTCATATCCTGATTTTAATTTTTATGTGCATGAGAGATAATTTTATACAGTGTCAATAATTTCTTCAATATATATTCTAGTATAAAGTGACTATGAAATGGTATCTGAGCGATTCACAATAAGTTCTTCATTATAAATTCTAGTCTAAGGTGGTTATGAAATGGTATTTGAGTGATAAATCACTCCTCACTAGATGTGTCAAATACCACCAAAATTTTAGTCATGCCATGAAATGGAATTTTGACATGAGGTGTGTCAAATATGGCCAAAACTTCAGTGACGCCATCAAGTTTTTTGGGATTAAAATTGTTGAAATCTTGTCTTCCTTTTCAGCTACAAAACTTGTGGATCATCAAAAATGACAACCAATATTTGTGATGGTATAGCTCCATTAATACAATGAGACAATGTATATCATCCATTAAATTTTATACTTGGTTAAACTTAAAAACTAACCTATATTGGCAATTACATTAATGGAACTATAATTCCACATATCCATATCACAACTATCAATATCATGATACAAAGATTGTCGTAAATAGACAGAATCATGCAGCACAAAATTGTCATAAATGTGTACCAAGAATGTCTTAAATAGACAGAATCACGAGGCTCAAAATTGTTGAATTTGGGGCTGCACATACACACGTCTTAGATAAAAGCAGTTGTCTATCATTCTCCACTTGCAAACATATCTTCAAACACACGTTTTTCTCTCCTTACATAACATGTGCATGCAACTTGCAAAGATATGTCTCATGGTGCTTTACTTGCTTGCCATCATGTATCTATCGCAGTCGTCTTGTCAGCAGTTTCACTTATGAAATGCCTCGTCCTACTCTGTGGATCATATTAAATGTAAATGTAATAATTGTCACCCGACGGGGATTTCCATAATACAGTGAAGATATTTGTTGTTCAGCAGCATCGCAATTATTAGGTATTATATATAGTTAGTGGTTTTTCAAGTTATAAAATCTATTTATGTATTTAAAATTGATTTTAATGAAAAAATAAATAAATAAATAAATTTCACTAAAAATTATTTGCTAGATTACAATTTAAAAAAATATAAAACTTCAAATTAGACCAAGGCCAGTTTTATATATATATAATGGAGTAATTTAATTAAAATTTTTGTGAATTTTAAGATGACAAAGTTCACAAATTTTAGTTTAGATATCATTTTTGGGATTCGACTGGGTTAAGTAAGTCATTCATTTATGACTATTTCCATGAGAGGTTTGCACTCAGTAACCAATACTTTCCCAGAAGTCAGAGGTCACCCATCTCAGAACTCCTCTGGCTCAGAGCGCTTAACTGTGGAGTTTTCCCCACAATCAAGCCCACTTAGCTTGCTGCCTCATTTGCTTGATTGTTGGAAAATATAGAGGAATTCTGGGGCCGATGAGGGAAGTCCTGGTTACAGCATGCAAGCCCCTAAAGTAATTCATTTCACTATTTTCAATCCTACTTCTAATCCAAAATTGATATCTAATATAATGCACTTTTGAAACCCCTCATACTTAAAATTTCTAAATTTTCAATATTTCTCATTGTACTCGGCCTGAAAAAGTAGCCTTGAGTAAAATTTTAAATTTTTCAGTGTTTCTTACCAACTGTACTCTACCTGAAAGAGTAGCCTTGGTTAAGCTTAGTAATATTTTTTATGATAAAAAGTAGTGCTAGTTACGAAAATAATGAGTCAATACCAACTTTAATTTCTATCTGGTTATCTTTGATTATTTATTTGTTTGATGTGGAAAAATTTATGAAATATAAGTAGATCTAATAGTTAAGTGGAGGTGTTTGGTCCCTACATTTGACACAAGACTTTAAGAAAAAAAACATGACCCCGTTCATCCTTATGCAGTGGACCTAAGATCTTGTGATGTCTATCGATAAAAAAAAGAAGGAGAAATAACATGGCAACTCTCACTCTCGATACGCATTTAGAATTCGCAATCCCAAATAGTAAAAACAATTCTTTATTCCCGACTACCAAAGGACTCACACCTTAATATCCTGATCCTAATTCCTGTTATCAACTATCATGGAAACCAAGTGCTTGGCATACGTGATGTTTAAGTTGGTATGTTTGTTTTTAGTCATGGCCCAGCCTTCTCAGGCCAATTATTTCTCTGCGTGGGCAGGGCCTGGTTGTAACAATCATAATGCACAATATAGAAAATGTGGGTGTTCTAATATCAGCCACAACGTTCACGGAGGATACGAGTTCGTGTATCAAGGTTAGCCCGCTACGGCTTACAACACAGACAACTGCAAGGGCATTGCTCATGTTGGAATTTTTGAGAATTCCAGAACAATACAGAGAGAATGATACTCTCCTTCTAACACAGAGAAATTAAAAAAAATTGCTTCACTGGTAGACAGAGTTTTAACACATTTGAAGACTTCTATTTCATTAACTTAAAAAAAACTGTTACAAAAAAAAAAAATCCGCCTCTGTTGAGGGATTACAAAATAGACTGCTTCTGAAATGCAGTGATTAAAAATGCTCCGTCTCTTGCAAAATGGCACATACAGTGCTCTGTCTAAACACTCTGTTTTTCCTCACTTTAACAATAGAGTGATGTGTGTATATTTTTCTCTTTATGCACTGTTGTGCAATTACATACACTAAGCCCTTAGGATTTTTCATTATATGTCACAGCATAGAAAAAAATGAACTATAATATATATATATATATATATATATATTATATACCTGAAATTCAAAAGACTTTGGTCCACGTGATAATAAAACAATACATTAAAAACTAAGGTTTTGTGACCATATGCCACATAAACAAAACAAGCTTTAGTCTCAATGGTTTTGAAAGGAAATACATCAAAGAATAATGTTTTGAAACCCTTTGACCTGGTGGAACCCTCCGGACTTCAAACTCAATAAACCAAATTGCAAATAGAATTCACATTACAAAAATGAATGCTGACATAGGGCCAAAATGTTATCCGAAAAATTTATGGATAGGCATTTATAATTTTTCGCGTCTAAAAATGGGCTTTAGGTATGGGCCCAAAATAAAACCTGAAAACTTATGAACTACTGCATATAAAAAAATTCGGGTCCAGATTTGAGGTTTGCGAACGGCCTCAAAAAAATCCGATCTTGTAATATGCTACTGCTTGTTGTGTTGACATGGCAAGTGGGACCAGTGACTGCAAAGGTAAGTGGGGACCTCCTCAATGACGTGGGCTCCTTATTTAAAACTTTACCGCGTATAAAAACGAAGACTCTTCTGTGTATAAAAATTCTTTGTTTTTTATTTGTGAAGGACTGTAAGGTTTAAAGAAAACGACTATGCAACTAAAATGGAAAGAGGCTTTTGACAGGGTCTGTCAAAACAAAATTAGAAAGCGATGCAGCTCTGTAGGGCAGTTGAAGTTAACACTTCAAAACTCCCCCTTAAGTTCAACTGCTGGGTTATCTATCATACCCATGCATTTTCTCAAATAGTCAAAACTCTTCTGCCCCAATGGCTTGGTCAGAATGTCTGCAAACTGCTCCTGAGTTCTGCAGTGTTTTAAAATAATTTCTCCATTGTTCACTAACTCCGTGATGTAGTGAAACTTAGCATATATGTGCTTTGTCCTTTTGTGAAACACAAAATTTTTAGACAATGCTATGGCTGAGCTATTGTCACAATAAATCACCGTGCCTTTTAGTTGTTCTTGACATAAACTCCTCAACATCCTTCTCATCCACACTGCTTGACATGCTGCTACTGTAGCCGCCACATACTCTACCTCTACTGTAGATAATTCTACAATAGGTTGTTTCTTAGAAGCCCATGAAATGGCTCCTGAACCCATGTCAAAAAAATAACCAGAAGTACTTTTCTGGTCATCTACACTTCCAGCCCAATCACTATCAGTGTATCCAATTAATTCTGAATTTTCTGAAGTAGTATATAAAATTCCATACCTTTTAGTTCCTTTAACATACCTCAGAATTCTTTTTGCTTCTTGCCAATGTGCTTCTTTTGGCCTCTCCATAAATCTAGAAATTAAACTTACAGCATGCATAATATCCGGCCTAGTTGCAGTCAAATACATGAGGCTGCCAACTATGCTCTTGTACAAACTAGGATCAAAATCCTCGATGTTGTCCTCTTTGCTGAGTTTTAATCCCATCACCGTGGGAGTAATTGTTGCCTTGCAATCCTGCATGTTAAATCTCTCCAAAACTTCATTAACATATTTTTCTTGTGAGATAAACATCCCATTTTCATTTTTCTCTACTTCTATTCCTAAGAAGTATCTCAACAATCCCATGTCAGTCATTTCAAATTCATCTTTCATGACTGTTTTAAAATTTTCAATAAGGTAATCATCATTACTTTTGAAGATCACATCATCAACATATAAAACAACAATAAGCATCTTACCATCTTTTTCTTTGATGTATAATGTGGGTTCTCCTTCACATTTCTCAAACCCATTTTCCAGTAGATAGGAATCTATTCTACTGTACCCCGCTCTTGGTGCTTGTTTCAGCCCATAAAGGGCTTTCTTCAATCTGCAAACTTTATGTTCTTGGCCCTTTTTCTCATAGCCTAGAGGTTGTTCAATATAAACATCTTCCATTAACACTTTGTTTAGGAATGTTGATTTCACATCCATTTGGTAAAATTTCCACTTGTTTTTTGCTGCAATAGACAACACTGCTCTCACGGTTTCCATTCTTGCAACTGGTGCGAAAGTTTCCTCATAGTCTCTCCCATGTTGTTGCTTATACCCTTTGACAACAAGTCTGGCCTTGTGTCTTTCAATCTTTCCTTCAGCATTACTTTTGGTCTTGTAGACCCATTTAACTCCAATCACTTATTTACCTTTTGGGAGTTCAACCAAATCCCATGTCTTATTTATTTCTATGGCATTAATTTCTTCATCCATAACTTCTATCCATTTCCTATCTTTTATAGCTTCTTCAAAATGAATACGATCATCAACATGACAATATAAAGCAAATAAAGAGTTAATACCTTCATTTGCTGCCTCTTTCTCATAAATGTCATTTAAATTTCTGAACTTTGTTCCTCTTTCATTTGGTGTACAAGTGCTTGAAGTAGCACTCAAATCAGCTCCTTGTGTTGTACTTGGAGAAGCAGTCTCATTACTTCTCAAGGGTGTTCTTACTCCAGATTGTGATGTTCCTTGCTGCCCTTGTGTTGGTGGAGGTATTGAGGGATGTATTTCATCCATCTCTTCCTCATTTTCATCATGAGACAAACAGTTTTTAACATTCACTGTTTTCTCAATGCTTCCATCCCAAGCTTCTTCTTCAATGAAATGAACATCTATGCTCACAATAAATTTCTTGGTGGATGGATTATACAACCTGTAAGCTTTGGATTCCTCACTGTATCCAATAAAAATACACTTCTCCCCCTTGTTGTCTAACTTCTTCCTTAGCTGATCTGGAATGTGTGCATAATCCACACAACCAAAAACTTTCATGTGGGTGACTCCTTGTTTTATCCCACTCCATGGTTCTTCTGGAACTCTGTTCATTACAGCTTTTGTTCGGCATCTATTTAGTACATATGCTGCACAATGTACAGCTTCAGCCCAATAATAATTTGGAAAATGTTTTTCCTTTAGCATACTCCTTACCATATCCATGATTGTCCTATTTTTCCTTTCGGCGACTCCATTTTGCTGCGGAGTGTACCTTGCTGTAAATTGCTTGTGTATGCCATTTTCTCTGCAAAAACACAGAAATTATTTAGAGATGTACTCATCTCCTCTATCAGTCCTAAGGAATTTGATATGATGGCCACTTTGGTTCTCCACAAGTGCTTTGAAATTGCATAATTTTTCAAACACTTCACTTTTATTTTTCAAAAAATAAACCCAATTTCTTCTTGTAAAATCATCAATAAAAGTTAACATATAGTGGCTTCTTGCAAGTGATGGTGTTTGCATTGGTCCGCATAAATCTGAGTGGACAATTTCTAAGGGTACTTTTTCCCTTATGCTTTTTCCAGATGGAAAACTTTCTCTGTGTTGTTTATCCAAGATACAACCTTCACATAGGTTGTTTGGTTTCTCAATCAATGGAAATCCTCTTACCATTCCTTTCCTATGTAACAAATTAAGACCTCCAAAGTTGAGATGTCCAAATCTCAAGTGCCATAACCAATACTCATATTTTTCTTCTCTTTGGAAAGCCTCTTGTGTCACTGCTACCATTTCTTCTCCATTCTTCAAATCTTCCCTCATCCTGAGAGGGAACATTCTATTCCTTGTCATCCTTATTTCAGCAATACATTGTTTGCTTGGAGGTTTATCCATGATGGTGCATACATCATCTTCAAAGAAAACATTGTAGCCCTTTTGAATGAGTTTCCCAATGCTTAACAAATTACATTTCATACCTGGTACATAATATACATCAGATATGCTCTTCTTTTCTCCCTTATTTGTCAAGACATTTACTATGCCTTTTCCTGTGACAGAAATCTTACTATATGTTCCCAATGTGACTTGAGACTTCACATTTTCATCTAACATAGAAAAAATAGCAATATTTCCTATCATATGGTTGCTACATCCTGAATCTAGAAACCATAAATCTTCACTCTTTTCCTCAGCCATATTACATGCTAAAAACAATTTATCTTGGTTGATATTTTCTCTAGTGAAATTTGCACTGGGTCTATTACCCATATAATTCTGCTTCTTCCTACATTCATTTGCATAATGCCCATATTTTTTACAATAATGACACTGGACATTGGATTTGTCATACCTTTGTCCATGAGCATGTTGTTGTCCATTTTTTCGGCTGCTGCTTTGGCCTTGGTTCTGATTTTGATTGCTGCCCCTTCCTTGAGCATTTGCTGGACTATTTCTTCCTCCTCTGTTTTGGCTTCTGCCTCTTCCTCTCTTGTTTCCTCTGCCTTGATCTCTTCCTCTTCCAAATGGCATTTGGGTATTGAAGGCATGCTCCAAGGATGAGTTTTCATTTCTACCCAATCTCTGTTCATGTGTCATTAGTGATGCATGAAGCTCATCAACTGAAACGTTTGAGAGATCCTTTGTCCCTTCTATGGTGGTGACTATAACATCAAACCTTGAGGGTAAGCTCCTCAAAACTTTCTCCACAATCCTTTTTTCTTCAAGTGTCTCTCCATGAGACCTTATCTGTGTGACCATTCCAATCACATGCATGAAGAATGAGTCTATGTTATCAGACTCCTTCATGTAGAGAGTCTCAAAATCTCTCCTCAGCAATTGTAGTTTTTTTGTCTTCACTTTCTCCATGCCTTGATAGGCTGTCTTGAGAGTTTCTAATGCTTCTTTGGATTTCTTAGCTACTGCAATCCTTGGAAACACACTCTCATGTACTGCTTGATAGAGATAGAAGAGGGCTTTAGAGTCCTTCTTCTTATTGCTCTTCAAGAAGTCCTTTAAACTCATTTTCATCTACTGGTTCTTCAAAACCATCCTCAACAAGTTCCCATAAGTCTTGAGAGGCAAACAAGGCTCTCATGGTGATTTCCCAATAATCATAGTTCTTCCCATTGAACTGTGGGAGCTGAGCATTACCAATACTCATGCTTGTGCTGGCTCCTGCCATGCTTGCACTCTGAACTATGTTTCAAACACTTGACTGTGAATTTATAAAATAAAATGACTGTCTTAAAATAGTAACACAAAAAATCTGTCTTGAGAATACCTTGGATTCTTTGACAGAGCCTTCACTCTGCTGGAGAAGCTGCTGCAACAAAAAATCCTTCCTTCAGCTTCTTTGACACCTTCAAAGAGCCTGGACTAGCTTTGATACCATGTTGGAATTTCTGAGAATTCTAGAAAAATACAAAGAGAATGATACTTTCCTTCTAACACAGAGAAATTTAAAAAAAATTCTTCACTGGTAGACAGAGTTTTAACACACTTGAAAACTTCTATTTCATTAACTTAAAAAAAACTGTTACAAAAAAAACTTCCTCCTCTGTTGAGGGATTACAAAATAGACTTCTTCTAAAACGTAGTGCTTAAAAATGCTCTGTCTCTTGCAAAATGGCACATATAGTGCTCTGTCTAAACACTCTATTTTTCCTCACTTTAAAAATACACTACTGTGTGTATATTTTTCTCTTTACACACTGTTGTGCAATTACATACACTAACTCTTTGGGCTTTTTCATTATATGCCACAACATAAAAAAAATGAACTATATATATATATATATATATATATATACCTGAAAGTCAAAAGACTTTGGTCCACGTGATAATAAAACAAATACATTAAAAACTAAGGTTTTGTCACCATATGCCGCATAAAAAAAACAAGCTTTAGTCCCGATGGTTTTGAAAGGAAATACATTAAAGACTAATGTTTTGAACCCCTTTTCCCTGGTGGAGCCCGCTGGACTTCAAACTCAATAAACCAAATTGTAAACAAAATTCGCATTACAAAAATGAATGCTGACATAGGGCCAAAATGTTATCTGAAAATTTATGGACATGTGTTTATAATTTTTTGGGTCCGAAAATGGGCTTTGGGTACGGGCCTAAAATAAAACCCAAAAACTTATGAACTGCGACATATAAAAAACTTCGGGTCCAGATTTGAGGTTCGCAGACGGCCTTAAGAAAATCCGATCCTATAATATGTTTCCGCGTGTTGTGCTGACATGGCAAGTTGGACCAATGACTGCAAAGGTAAGTGGGGACCTCCTCAATGACGTGGGATTCTTATTTAAAAATTTACCATGCATAAAACCGAAGACTCTGCTGTGTATAAAAATGCTTTGTTTTTCATTTGTGAAGGACTGTAATGTTTAAAGAAAATGACTGTGCAACTAAAATGGCAAGCAGATTTTGATAGGGTTTGTCAAAACAAAATTAGAAAGCGGCGCAGCTCTGCAGGGCAGTTGAAGTTAATACTTCAACAACTCAGAGCCGTTTTTCAAGCAATGTTAACCAAGCTTGCAGCAATTTTGGTTAGAAGAGTGTTTTCATCTAGTGCTGAGTGTTGTGACAACATTATATTACTATTATCATACTACTAGGCACGTCTAAGTAGTTGGCGTTGTCCCAAATAAAGCTTGAGTGTGTCCATTCATGTCATGTGGTTGTTTGTGTGGCACCATGTCGCTCAAGTATGGTAGATGTAGGTGAATAATGTTTCGCAATTTTCAGCGGTCCATATGATGTCTCGTGTATATATATTGATGTGTCCAACTTTATTTCGTTAATACGTAATGTTTTTTGTGCACTGATATTACAGTTTTTTCTACTTGCAACTATTTTTATGTCGAAGATCTGTGTATATCTAACATCTTATTCAAGGTTAATTTTTTATTTCTTTTAAACTTCACTGAGCATAAGATCAAAAAAAATTCCATGCCATCTATCAATCCATAGATCGTAGATGAATATGAAGCTTTGACTACAAAAATGAAAAACAAGAATCCATAGGTCATAGGCGAATATGAAGCTTTGACTACCATGTAAATTTTTTCTTTTGTTACATTCAATTTATGTCCTAAAATGCCCTCTTTCACAATACACACAATTCTTTTCAATTTGTACTTTAAACACGTGTCATTTCTTACAACATTGTCAAAAAGAGGTTTCATGATTTTTCTCTTTCCTCTTACATAACAAACGCAATAAAGGCGCTTGTAGAGTTCATTTTTCTTTTAGGGTTTTCAAGGCCTTGTATACCTATTTTTTTTGGTGGGGGGAGGGGGAGGGAGGGGGGGGGGGGGGCCGCGTGGGTTTCAAAAGTTAGGAACTTGTTACAACATTTTGAAAATGATGTGTCTTGGTTTTTCTCTTTCCTCTTACACAATACACATAAGAAAGGTTCTTGTATACGTCATTTTTTAGGTTCTCAATTATTAGGAGTTTGTTTTGTATTAAAAACTATATGAAGGAATTTATTTATGAGGTGTTAACTTTAAATTAATATTTTTTTTTTTAATGGAGTTTAATAACTTGTGTTTCTTATTTAATATATTTTTCATCATGTAATTAAGAAAGAAAAGGAAATGATTCACTAGTCCAAAAGCTAATTTCAAGCTATAAAAAGGAAAATACCATAAAAACTTAAAGGTGATAATAAGGGTGCAAGCTCTTTAAATTTATATTTTGTTTCTAAAGTTTTTAAATATTTTTATATGATTCATTAATTCAAAAAATTTAAAGGTGATAATAAGGGTGCAAGCACTTTAGATTTATATTTTGTTTCTAAAGCTTTTAAATATTTTTATATGATTCATTAGTCCAAAAGGCTAAATCCAAGGTATAAAAAGCAAAAGACCATAAAAACTTAAACTTAAAGGTGATAAAAAGGGTGCAAGATCTTTAGATTTAGATTTTATTTTCTAAAGTTTTTAAATATTTTTTTTATTTAAAAATATTTTTCTTTGAAGGAAATTAATAATAGGTTTTATTTTTCTTCTGAATTTTATTGAATATTTGGAATTGTAAGAGTCATTAGTTCAAGATCGTAAATACCCTTTTAGTGCTTCAGGTTTTAATTCCTTTAAAAATATGAGACTATTTCAATGGGGGCATACCTAAATTATTGTCTTCTCATATGATGGTATCCTCCTTTGTAAACAAAGGTAAATACTTCTTAATGATGGATAAAGAGTTTTTTCATTTATTTCCATATTGGAGAATCATTTTTTCTTGGTATCAATATATTCAAACACTTTTCCAAACTTTATCATTGAGTTACTTCTTACAAAGAACCTCCTCCTTTGGCCTCCACATTCCCTCTGTATCAAAATTATTTTTCATCATTATATTTTTTCTATGTCCTCTATCCTAAAATTATGTTTCATCATTATATTTTTTTCAAAGCAAATTATTAATTTCGTTTACATATTTTGGACCTAAATAACTTGAATCTTGTTTCAATTTTTCAAAATGTTTTTTTTCACATATGTTCTCTCCTTTTCTAGTGAATGTCCTCAATAACCTATTGAATTCCTTAATAACTTCCAATGGTGTTATTAGAAAATATCAATGGTATATTTGGATGAAAAACAAGACAAAATTTATCAAAGATATTTGTGGGGATTTTGTTAAGAAGTTATTTTACTTTTAAACCTTCTTTAATACTTAAACCTAATCTATTAACTTGTGATACTTCCTAGGTGATTGGGGTACCTAGGTGTCTAAATAAGGATCATCACAAATTCATAGTGAATACCAATTTTAGGAAATTCTTTTATATTTAGATTTGGGGTATTCCTTCCATATAGGTTGCATACTACTACAATAGAGGCTCTTACATCTCTCTTTTCTTATTAATGGTATTTTAGGGCATGATAATTTTCATATACTTTACCTCACATTTTTTAACCTAATAAATTGATAACATGGTGATTTTGAGGACCATTGAGATCCTAAATCCCGATAATTGTCGCACACAGAAAAAGAAAAAGAAAGAGAGAAAAAAAGAAAAGAAAAAATTTCTCCAATCAAAAGGGGGATTTGGTAGATGTTAAATGTGAATCAACATGTGTTTACCAAATAAATGGAAAAAGTTTCTTAAATAAATAAGCAATATGAAATCATGGGATTGACTGGGCATGTTGACCAAAAAAATTGTCTAGTACTATGCAAAAAATAAATTCCATTAAAAATCTCTACTTAAGTAGCTCTGCACTCTTTCATTTATATACAAATCTTAGATGATTTGCCAATATGTGGAGAAACTACATACATATAACTCTCCGTACATTTTTTATCCACACTTAGCCTCCCTGCACACCTTGTTCCACACGCTCACTCTCCATGTTTTTCCCTTCCCCACACCGACTTCGGCATATCACCCCTCTCCCGCAAAACTTGAGACTACATAATCCATTCATCTGCACTCCTTGTCATGATTCAACATTAATTTTAGATATCATGTGTTAGGACATCACTCCACCACCTTTACTCTTTCACTCTTTTTTCTTGTCTCGAGGTCACTTAAAGCATAAATACAAGAAATTTATCTCTAGGGAAAGGCGAAGTGATGGAAATTGTACTTTGATATCTGCTCCCTCTAACTCCTCGTAAAGCATGATCATGGTTATTAACTTCTACTTATTATTTTTCCTCAACCAATGAAATGGAATGAGATAAGCTGACTATATTAGTAATTGCAGCAAAGAACAAGAAGTTTATAACTAAGAATCACCAAAGGGATTTATTGATAAACACCTATTTCCCTAAGTATAACAAATAAATGGACACTAGAAAGAAGAGAGAGCTTTTTTGGAGTGACACATTCAATTCACTTTCTCACACAACTAAAATTTCTCACTAGTCAAATGAATAAAAATAGTATTTCAACTTGTCATTAGACGAGAAGAGAAATAATAGAATTTGGACCACATGATTGGAAAATGTTTCATCCATCCCTTAGTTCTTTGATTTCATAGAAATTGTTTACTTATGTGTGTGACATTTTGATCCAAAAAGTAGAATTGTTAAGCTTGGATTTAAGAAAAATCTAGTCCCATTGATCTCAAAAGCATTTAGGAAGCTCCTTAAGCTGTTAGAACCTACAAATATACTGTAGTTATCACAGGTTCATACTATCGCGGACTCCCATGCTAGTGGGATGAAAATTAATGATGAGTTCATCATGTCTTTTGTATAGGTTTTTTACGACATTTATTTCTTAGATATTAGGGGTTACTGCAAATATCCCTAAGTTTTTTCTTCACACATTATATTATTCTATTAAAAGATATGTTCTTCTCAACTGGGCAAACCTCATCTCTACTGAATTGTCCTTCTAGCTCACCAATCTATCCAAAATTGATAAGTTTTTCCTGACAACTTATTGATCATGGCCCAAGTCTCATGTCATACCTTCCAAAGTCTACCCCATAAGAAAAATTTGAATCCAGACCTAGAATTGGTGCAATTTTGGAATATGGTGTTATGCAACCATAACGCCCCATTTCATTTTTTTCAGATACCAAATTATTTTGTTAAAGAAGTTAATTATCTGGTAACTAGGTGAGAACCAAACATAATTTAAAATGAAGCACATATATTCCTTTGGGGAAAAATAATACATCAAGAAAAATATGAAAACACACTAGTTCACATCTACAGATTCTAGGACATTCCTTTGACATGTTTCTTCCTAAGTTTTTATTGGAAGGTACTTCATTGTTGAAGCATGCAAAGAATATCATTTATGGATTTTTTTTTTGAGAGAAAGAAAGTGAAGAAATTTATTTACTTTCCTTTTACTATTGAAGAAGTAACTAAAAACAATATTTCTCATCTGGAAAAAAAAAATTCGAGTCATCGAAAATTTTCAATTCAGTTGAAGTAGAGGAAATGCAAGGATTTGATTCAGAGGTAATATTTTCAAGACACCTTGCCATAGTCATATATGGCATTTTTTTTACGAGAAACATGGAAGAAAGAAGAGAAAGTCACATTGGCCCATAAAAGGAAAGGGAAAAACCTACCCTTATTGAACAAATGTTTGAAGAAACCAACGTTATTCTGGGAGAGACAAATATAGAAAGAGTTAGAAAGCCTACAAACACCCCTCCAACTTCGAAACCTTATTACTTTTAGTTAGATAAAAGTAATAAATTTACTCAAAATTTATTACTTTTATCTAACTAAAGCAATCCATTATGTTCATATATCTAGTTAAAGCAAAACATATTAATAATACCGATAATTTACTTTCATTTATATGCAAGAATTAGATTATAGGGTGGATTGAGCTCAACAACTTAAAAAAAATCGTGATTTTTTTTTTAAACAAAAGTGTTAACTTCACAAAATTTGATGTTAATCCCTTTATGCACTCTTTCACCTCATATTTATTCATTTTGATTTTCCCAGGAACGAGCTTTAATTAAATTTTTCAACTTTCTAAAGAGTATAGAAATGTGAAAAATGCATCATTTCTTTTGCAAAAGTTGAGGGTTTGTAAAAAACATTTATGTCATCCAAAATAAAATATATTTACTATCTTCAATATTTTATATATACTTTTTCAAGATGCAAATCAATATTCTTAAAATTTAACTTTTTGCTAAATTGTTTTAACCTATCAAAATTTCTTATTAATTCAATAATGGACTAAAAACAAAATTTTGATGAAACTTTTGAAACTTAGTGAAATTAATTTTTAAGAAAAAGAAAGATATTATAATATTTCGATGTCTATGCATGTGTGTATTTAGTCATTGAATGAGTAGAAAGAAAAAGGAACCAAAATGACACAATATATAAGCATGTAGAAAGAATAATACAAGCAACCAACAATAATATCAGTTCAAAAATTCCCCCAATCAAGGCGAGGGTCCACACTCAACATTTATGGCATCAACCACAATGAAAAATCATGTTAGGGAAGGGGGGAGGATGGTGCCACACATGCCACCCCTATCAATGAAGGGGGGAGGCATGGCCATCCTGCCCTCCATTTGGTAGCCCAACTTAAATGAGAATCCTCCACATGCATAATAAAGATGTTGCAATTAAGGATTTGGGTGGTTGAACTTCCAAAAGTTTCTTGAGAGAATCATGCTTAACAAACAAGCCAAGTTTCATTTTATTTTAGTTTTCATGTCGATGCATTATGTTTTGGTGCTTTTCACTAGATTCCATGCCTGCTATAGGGAGAATTACTACTTTTGTTTTGTTGTTTCTTATTATTTGGAGGTGGCAAGTCCAAGTCCTCTTGACCCAACATCCAGTTGATGGTTTTGGATACCGCCAACATACAGGGGATCTCCCCAATATGGTTTTTAATTGGGGGTGGTTGGCTATCAATGACAATCCATATTCATGAATAAATCCCTCCTTCACAGGTTCGTTTCTCAAAGCATCATCTTCTAGCCTAACAAAACAACTTGATTTGTATAAGAATTTCACAGAATAATTTAAGGAGATCCCTAATAATGGAGCAGCCCAACTGAATACTTCACCACTAGGGAGATGGACAAACAAAAACCAGCTTCAAAGAGGAGCTTGATCAGATAAACAGTTTGATATACTAATCTCTTTAAACAATTGTAGTTTTCAGAAATTATGAAAACTATGTTTTCATAATAAACAAAATATGATCAAGTCATGACAGAAACCTTGTGTAATTAATATTTCAAGAGGAATTTACAATAACAAATATCGCTGTAAATTAATCTCTTAATCCAATTACAACTTCACAATGAATCAGAAACAAAACTAAGATTCAATTAAATTTCCAATTAGATAATTGTACATGAATTAAATCATATGAAGAGAACATATATGGAAATAATGGAAAAACAGACAAGAAACACAGATTTTGTCAAAGCCAGAGCTGAAATACTTTCATTACAATTTCTAGAGAAAAGTTTTACAAAGCTGAAAAGGTATCGGCCTCAAAATCCCACCCTTTGTTTATTATAATCTGTCAAATATATAGAAATTGAAATAAGCTATCCGTTGCTATCTTTTAGGGAAATAAAACAAAATTTTAACAATAAACTAAAAATAAAATCTAATTTATTACAAACCTTCTAGAAATAAAATCAAATAAGACTAAATATAAGAAATTAATTCAAAATAATTTGGAAATGTTGGAGTTGCCGATGCCAAATGCTCTCTAAATATGGAATTAGTTATTTCAATATGTTAATCTTTTGCCTGAAGATCTGGATCTATTGATGTCGTTCCCTGAAGATCTGTCAAATGGCGTTTAAGCAAGGCAAGCTCTGCCACCTATCTGCTACCTACGCAACTGCCCTTAGAATTTGAAAATGTATTTTCATAATTTCCCTCTATGAGAAATGAAAGATATTTCTCGATATCCTCCCTGACCTTTCAATGAATCATTTACTTTCTTCACGGTAACTGCTATTCTTTCCTCAAGAGGTAAAGCATGCTCTTTATCAAGGGATACTTGATTCCAAAAATCTTATGCATGTAGTTCATCTTTGACTTCATAAAACCTTGGGACCCTTACAACCCGTTTATGTTTTTCATATTTCTATTTTGGTTTCACTCTCTTTTTATTGAATGAAAATTCTTCAGAATCTGAAGAGTCCATGTCACTGACTGCCACCTCTTCTTCTACACTGTCAACATCAACTGGTTCAAAGTGTTCTTCTACTAATATGATTTCTTCTTTGATTCACTTAGGTGCAGAGAAACATATTCTGGAGAGAAATTGTTCACTTCAAAGTTCTCATCATTAAACATTTCTGAAAAATGCTCATCTTTCAAAAATTCACTTCCAGTTTGAATATTTTTATTTTTATTTGATGCATGGTATTTAACAGAAGCTTCCCACTCTTCATCATTCTTAGCTTCCAATAGATAGGCAACTAGGTCCTAGTTTACTTTAAGTAGCTTTCTCTTAATTGTTATGTGTGCAACACGACCAACCTCAATCTTTTCTTGTATGTGTTGTTTCCTATAAGATTCATAAGCAGATGGATCTTCCATGGATTTTGCCTTCAGGTAAAGACGATAATCTATGAAGAATGCATGCATATAAGCTCTTAAAAGGTTGGTGTCAATCATATTTTTTGAGTTTGACTATTCAAGGTCTGCTTTTATGACAAATTTGAAATCATCGTATATGGTAGTCTATGCCCCTTCCTTGAGCTCTTCCGTCAATTTTTCAAGGTAAAAAAAACACTTTCGAGAAGGTCCCAAAGAAGGGATAAAATAGGAAGGAATTTAGTGGACTCAAATTACATGAGAATTATTCCACTATTGCGAATTACACAAAAATCATTAATACTTCCTGAACCGATGCAATTTCAGAAGCTGTGACCTTATCGTTACCCAAAAACCCTTTAGGTAGAGATAGGTTTACCTGGGAGCGCATGTCTACTGAAAATAACACAGTGGATTTCTGTAGGAGTCGTGGAATACCACCTTGATGAGGAGATGAACTATTTGGATGGTAAATAATGGTGGGCGAAGACAAATTCTCTGCAATATCTTTGTCATGTATGAATTCTCTCTTATCTTGATCACACACCGACAGTGACCGCCATAGAAAAATCGATCCCTGAAACCACAAATGGATTTTAGAGGGGGTCTGCAATGGTTTCTTGTTTCACACCTGGGAGTTGTGAATTACTCTAAATGATGCCATGATCCCCAAGAGTAGTTTAGACAAAACAATATTCCAAACACCATTCCTCAACAAAATTTCAAAAAGCTCGATGGGGCCTGAAATCAATGGAGACCGTCCTTTTGATTTTGGCAATCTCAGTCGTTCAAAACTATTCGAACGTTAACCCCTTCAATGACTTTGACTTAAGATTTAAAATTTTATTAATTTTAATTTAAAACAAATATTTTTATAAAAATATATAATTATATTTATATAAAAATAACATATTTAAATAAAAATTAATATATAAAATGAATGAACCATCCGACAGCATAACAAGTTATCTCGACATTTAAAAGCTTAGTAGGAAATTGACAAATTTTCACCAAAAAAATAAAAAAACATTTGGTGTGCCAAAATATATTACAACATCGGCTCCAATGGGGACTTCTTCCCCCTGTGGGATGCAGATAACAAGCAGATCATTTTCCTTTAGCATTGGGCATGGAGTCATACTGTAAAGTTGATCATCAACCATCATCTGCCATAACCAACTTTCCTAGATCAAACTTGTCATTTGAATAGCCTGCTAGTGTGTTACACAACATTTTGTCACCATCCCTGAAATCTGGAGGACTATTCCTATGACCTGTGAACAGTAAAATTTCCTGGAAACACCTTGATGGCATCCTTCTGCATAAGGGCAAGAATTCTTCTGAAAAACATTTCCTCTGAAAAACCCTAAAAACCTATGTTTTGACATTGGCGTGGGTAGCCGGCTCATCCCTCGCGCCAATGGGGAAAATTCACACTAGTGGGCGCACCAGATGGCACTATATCCTTGTGTCTCAACCGCGCTAAGCCTATTACGGAATTTTTTTAAAAAAATAAATGGCGGAAGTTTGGTTCTAACAAATTCGTAATGAATCATCAGAAAGAATTTGGGTAGTTTTGCTCTGGATCTCCTTGTTTAGGAAGTGGTTTTCCACCTATCATGGAACATTCCTAAGAGATAGGACCCTATCCCATGATTATAGGGATCCCAACTCCCTTCCTCCCTCTATAAAAGCCTACCCTCTCCATTTACAAGCTAGCTGAACTTGTGGGAAGAAAAATATAGCTAGGCAACTATTGAGAGCAGAGCCAAGGAGAACCCCGTAAGAGAGAGAGCTTTGTCCAGATTCTTGACAGGCTTTGTTGAGGCGCACTCCACTACAAGCCCCGCCAAAGGAAGATCATAGCGTCAGAGCATTTGGTTGTAATATTCCTTTTTGTCATCTATAATATAAGCGACTTTGATTTTGGTTCCATTCTTGTGTCTACTCTTTTATGTAATGCAACGAATTATATCTTCTCTGACTGATATATAGTTACATGCTTTAAGTATTATGTTGTATGTCATCGTTTCTCTGCATGTGTATAGGTGTCTGGACATGGCGAACGGAAGGATTGTGATCTGTCAAGCTAGGGATGAGGAGCACCGCTTCTTCCTCGACAACAACAGCGTGGGATTTGAGGTAGGCTACTTATCGCGATCTTCATCTTTCTTGTAACTAGGAACCAACGTCATTGCATGATTCGATTGTTGCTAGACCCAATCTAGGGCTAGTGGGATCACCTCTGTCCGCAGAGGGGATTTACCTCTCCAAAAAATTGGCAACTCCACTAGGGATCAGTGGGAGTTGGTCCTTCCTCCATTGGTCTTTTTTTTTTCTTTCGTTTGTTTAGTCTACTTTTCTGGTTCACTTTCCTTGGTATTAAACCCCTGTTCAGCCCCTAGAAGACCAGATCCAGTCTCTGTGAGTTCATTTTTATCATTTTTCTAGGGTAAAATCGATTGTCGAGGTTATCCCCCTGACAGTTGCACCAATTGGCGCTTGTTGCTCGTTAGGCACCCGCGCCAACCCCTGTTTGGCGTAGATTACAGCCAAACAAGCGCGCCAACCCTGCTTGGTATTAGGGTTTGCCTGCTCTTGGGCTTTCTGAGCTTGACTTTTGGTCCTGGTTCATTTTTTATGATTTCTTGAGTGCTTTGAAGTCATTTTTTAATGTGTTTAGCCCTTGTCCTCCAGTTTTTTTCCTTTTCTGTCAGTTTTTCATTTTAGCCCTAGGGCTTCTAGGTGCTTCAATGTGCTGAGCCTCTCGTGGGAGTTTTGGGTCTTTGCTTTCCCGGTCAGCTTTGTTTTGGCTTCTTTGCATTCATCTTGCTGAATCCCATTGAATCATTATGTTTATTTAGTGATTGGTCTCTCTTTCATCCAATTTCACTTTGTGTTACTCCAAGCCTAGATTACATAGTTTGTTTGAGTCTCTTTCAAGATTCTTCTTCGTTTGAGGGATTTAGTCATCAGTTTGAGTCTTGATTGTGCTAATTTGAATTGAGTGAACTTTTTTTGTTTCAGCTCTCTCTTTGTCATTTCTCAAATTGATGTTTTCATTAGTTTTTCATTGATTTAGTGCATTTGCTCTAATATATTGAAAATTAGAAAAACAAAATCTTTTACATTTCGATTGGCATAGTGAAATTGAAAGCTTTGTGGTATTACTAGCATTATATAATTCTAGAGAAAAATTTTCTAGTTTCATTAGCTTGCATTGGAATTGGTAGTGGATGTTTTTGTGTGTTCATTTCGCTATCATTTGAAAGCTCTCAACTCTCCCGTAGATAGCTCTTCATTGAATGAAATGATGTTTTGTGGCATGTAGTTTGCATCTAGAGGTTTTATGAGATCCAACATTCGATAGGGCCTTGAAACCGAGGCATAATTCAAGATCAAATTTAAAACTTATTTAATCAACCTAAGGAAGCATTGAAACTTAACGCTCACATTTAGAGGTCTATGCTAGAGACGTGTTCCGACATCTTAAAACATAGTAGCTTTCGTTCGCCATTTGGCTTCAGACAGCGCTAGTACAGACTTGTGCTCCCCATACCATTGAGTATATAAAGGGATACCCCTCTAGGTTTCAATCCTTTATCCGTAGGAAGCCAAGTCTACTGCCCTGTAACCGTGATACACCGAACACAGTATTCGGGGAGACTACCTGCACGTACAGAAAGTCCTTGGTCATTTCTCTTTCATTTGATCACCAAGATGTATATGGCAGTTCATAGAAACTTGGTACACTCTCTTTCTTAGAGTACCTGAGCAGTCATTTTTTATCTTTACTAACTCTTTTAACTGAAAATATCATGAAGCTCTTGTCCTTTCAAGCTCGTGTCCAACCTGAAAGTGATAGAGTCACCTTTTGCTTGTTTCTCGACTCTTAAAATATGAAACGACAGAGTCTAGTTTCAGTGTCTTAAAAATTAATCACCCACAAAATATTCCTGGTTAGAATTTTTGTCCTTAGTGTTTTATTTCAAGGTCGTTTTCGATGGAAACTTTTTCGGAGTTCACCAACCAAGGAATCCCCTCTGATGGGAATCCTGGTCCTTTTCTTGCTTTTGGAAATGTTGGTGCTCCTTATATGGCAACGTTGTCCCTTCCTCGGTTAACTGTTGGGTTTCCTGTTTGGTTTTTTGCAACCTCTGTGGTCCCAAATGTCTCAGCTACCGTTCAATCAGTTCCTCCGCCTGAACAACGTCATGTTGATTCCAAGGTGGACCTCTCCCCTTCTTCTCCTGTTTCTGCATCCTCCTCTTCTACTTTGCTAAGGCTAGTGAGGCTAAGGCTGTACCTACTGCTTGTAAAACACCTGCTTTCGATGAACCTTCCAACTCTCCATGGAAAGTTAAGTTCCCTTGCATGTTGTACCAGGGAAACCATCTTCTTCGAGATTGCCGTGGAATTCCCAAGGTGCTTGAAGTATGGTCCAATAGTCGTTCGCCATTGCCTTTGACTCCCGAGAGTCAGGTTGGGGGCACGTCTTCAGCTAGTGTTGTTAAAGCTCCTAAGAAACATGATAAGCTAGCCAATCCCTATAGGCTATGTGAAGGGCACCATGCCATTTACCTTTGTCCATCTATGGATGAAGCTAAGGGAGTTTTTGACAACTCGACTGTTTCTGCACCATGCCTTTCGACTGGTTATAAACAAAATTCTTTGAGTCCTTCACTAGTTGATTTAATGATCAGTCAAGAGTCATCCTTGCTTGATCCTGCTCCCTGGGAAATTCACCATCAAGAATCCATCCCTGACCAACCATTGGTCGTGGGATCTGTTGAGCTAGCCCCCTCTGCAGTGCACCAGGTCTTTTCCATTTAGAGTGGATCTCACATCCCTCATGTTCTTCTTGTTTCTTCACATTCCTCCGACTTGGATAAAGATTCTCTTGTCCCTATACCTCAAGAAGCTGCTCCTCTGCCTCCCGTGATGGAGATCCCGGAGGATATCCCTCCCACCTCCATGATGGAGGTTGTGGAGGATGCTCCTTCTTCTTACATAACACTAGGGGAAGACCATCTCGGTTCGATTGTATCCCCTCCAAATAGTTTGGTCACTTCCTTCGATTGGGGTCGATTCGCAAGTTATCGCCTTCCTTCTTATGTGCCCTTTGAGATCATGGTACAGGCCTCCCATCTGGTCGTACCTAGCACCATTATAGATGAAGGCGTGTCTATTAGTATTTTATCATCAACAACTTTGCAAGTTTTCGGTTCGCCGTCGCTTGTGCCTATAACGCAGAATCTATTGGTGTTTAACAGAGGAACTAGTCAACCGTTCGGGATCCTTCCAAAGTTTCCTGTTAATTTGGGAGTTAAAACTGTCTATATAGATGTGATGGTTGTTGCAGGCCCCTTGGATTTTAATTTACTCTTAGGGTGCGACTATACTTATGTCATGGGAATGCTTGTCTCTTCCCTCTTTCGTGTGTTGTGTTTTCCACACAAAGGTCAGATCGTGACCATTGATCAGCTTTCATTATTTGGTCCTAACATGACATCTGGTCCACCATCATCCCTTCCGGGTATTTATCCACCAGTTGTATCTTTCCTGCAATAGGTTAATTATGTGGCTACCTGTCCTGTGCCCACATTCAGTGATAGTGTTGTTATGCATCGGGTGTTGGGGGCATTGGGTCCTGATTTCCGAGATGTTGTTCTCCCATCCGGTGTGGAACTCTTGGAAGCCATGACTTCTTATTCATCATGATGAAAGGTCATCAGAGAACGATTCTTTTTCTTGTGTCAAGCTCCTTAAAAAACTAAACAAGCTGGTCGGAGCATAGTTCGTTTTCTTGTGTCAAGCTCCTTAAAAAATGAAACAAGGTCTATTGGAGCAGAGTTCATTTTATTGTGTCAAGCTCCTTAAAAAATGAAACAAGCTCTTATGAGGATAGTTCTTTTAATGTGTCAACCTTGTTAAAACAATGAAACACGTTCCCGTTCAATTTGAGTCTTCGATAAGATCTCGTAAAATCCCAGTCGAGTCTTTCTCTTGATCTCGTAACTTGAACCTTCACTCCATCTTCCTTTCATATGGATTGAAGCTTGGGGGGCATGTACCCTGAATTGAGTGACCATGCTAGGGGCATGCTTACTTTTTTCAAGCATAGTTTGTTTCCATTTCAAGCTTGTGTAAAAATGAAACTGGTTTCAAGCATATTTTATGTTTGTTTTGAGCTTGTGTAAAAATGAAACCAACTTCAAGACACGAGCTGTATTTTATACTTTTTTGGACTCCGTAAAAACAAAAAAAAAGTCAATACTAGAGTCACCTTTTAGCTCTTTTCTGACTCTCTAAAATTGAAAAGATCGCCGAGTCTCTTGTCGTTTTGAGCTTATTAAATTGGCTATGAAATGACATCTACCCTGTATACGTTTACCCCTTTTCCGGGCTGGCACAGATTATTTACAAAAAAGGAATACCCTAGCCTATCGTGACTAGGAGGTTCTCTCAGACATATTTTTCTACATTTTCGGATCTGTGGGACTATCTACGAAAAGGGACTGCTGGAGTTTTCTTTTCCGTTGTCTTTTCAAACTCTCTAAACATGAAAAGATGCCAAGTTATTCCTTTGTCAGACTCGTTAAAAACTGATGACATCGGACTCCGTCGTAATGACGTTACTCGAGTTCCTCCTTCCTAGGGCTCATTAAATGTACTAGGATGGATTTGTCCGAAGGAAAAACTTATATTGCAAGCACATGCTATCCCCTTCAAGCTTGTTTCCAAAAATAATTTGGGTACTCGCCAGAAATGGTGGGGGAAAATGGAACCAGTATCATAGTCGTGTCGGCAATATGTCACTCTTGAACATGGCACTTGTCTACATTCGTGTCGGGTTGGGGACATCTCATCTCGTTATTTGCTTGCCTTCATGGGTTTGGGTAATCTCTTTTGACCGCTCATCTTCTCTTTTCCACGTCACCATGAACTCAGTTCTCTTGCTGTCAAATACTGCCAAATCCAATGTTGTGCCTCTACAGTTTTCAACCTCCCTCTAATTCTCTGTTGGTCTTGATTCACAAACATTATGTTCTTCTGTCTCGTGTCGATGATGTGGGAAACACTATGGCCCACCTTTGATCAAGGTCACTTCCTTTCGACTTCAGCTCATTATCCAGGAAGCTGAAATAGAGACTCCCTTCATGTGCCTTGGAGCCTGCATACCTCAATGGCAGGTTCTTCACATTCGACGTAAGGTTTTCATCATTGACCTTCGATCGGATGATTCTGTGGATGTTCGACGCCAGCTCACTGTTCACATTCCGTGGATTGTACCTCTTGTACCTTGAGAGCCATCGTCATTATTGGTGGTTCGTCTCGCGTCTGTTAAAGGCTTTCATTATTGGCTGGTAATTAGAAGATGTTCGTGCATGTTTGAACTCATCTCACATATTCGCATGCTCGAACTTGTACTCTGTTCGGGTCGAGATGGAGCGCAAGACCCTGGATTTTTTCTGATAAACATCCAGGCTACAGGTTATTTGTGGATTATTATGATTTATTACATGACTCATTCGATTGGATGGCTGTGACCATACCTGAGTGTACTTGTTGATCCTTATTTACTGGATGGCTACGTCCATACCTTGGATCCCCTTTTTTGTACACTCTCTTATGGATGGCTGCGCCCATACCACATATCATGTATCAGAGATATCAGTTGTATTTGTATTCACAGGTCTTCCGACGGTAGTGTTTTCAGTTGGACGTGTTCTCATAAAGCATTTCACCCCTCCCTCTCTCTCGGACCTCATGCTTTAGGGGGCATATGTTACACAACATTTTGTCACCGTCCCTGCAATCCCTCGTCCCATACATTGAAGGACTATTCTCGTGACCTGTGAATAGTAAAATGTCCTGAAAACACCTTGATGGCATCCTTCTGCATAAGGGAAAGAATTCTCCTGAAGAACATTTCCTCTAAAAAACCCTAAAAACCTATCTTTTGACATTGGCGCAGGTATCCGGTTCATCCCTCTCGCCAATGGGGAAAATTCACACTAGTGGGCGCCCCAGCTGGCGCTCTGTCCCTGTGTCTCACCCATTCCAAGCCTATTAAGGAATGTTTTTTAAAAATAAATGGCAAAAGTTTGGTTCTAAAAACTTCATAATGAATCATCAGAAAGAAGTTGGGTAGTTTTGCTCTGGATCTCCTTGTTTAGGAAGTGGTTTTCCACCTATCATGGAACCCTCCTAAGAGATAGGAACCTATCCCGTGATTATAGGGATCCCAACTCCCTTCCTCCCTCTCCATTTACTAGCTAGCTGAACTTGTGGGAAGAAAACTATAGTTGGGCGACTATTGAGAGCAGAGCCGAGGAGAACCACGTAAGAGAGAGAGCTTTGTGCAGATTCTCGACAGGCTTTGTTGAGACACGCTCTGCTGCAAGCCCCACAAAAGGAAGATCATAGCGTCAGAGCATTTGGTTGTAATCTCCCTTTTTGTCATCTATAATATAAGTGACTCTGATTTTGGTTCCATTCGTGTGTCTACTCTTTTATGGAATGCAATGAATTATATATTCTCTGACTGATATATAGTTACATGCTTTAAGTATTACATTGTATATCATCATTTCTCTGCATGTGTACAGGTGTTCGGACGTGGCGAATGGAAGGATTGTGATCTGTTAAGCTAGGGACGAGGAGCACTGCTTCTTCCTCGACAACAACAACGTGGGATTTGAGGTAGGCTACTTATTGCGATATTTGTCTTTCTTGTAACTAGGAACCAATGTCATTGCATGATTTGATTGTTTCTAGACTCAGTCTAGGGCTAGTGGGATCGCCTCTGTTCGTAGAGGGGATTTACCTCTCCAACATAATGCAGACTGCAATCTGTAGTTGTGAAATGCAACCATATGCTAGTACTAATCCTGATACTCTTTCATACTAAAAACTAAAAACTAAAAAATTCTAGACTGAAAATATAAGTTGATCTATCACACCATTCATAAACAATGAACATGTTTATCTACTGCATATTGAAACTCATAATATCTATTCAATCCCCACACTTCTATCTAACTGAACTGGAAAATGTTGCACTGTTAGATGTAATATGTTTTCCAATGTAACCAAGTGCGGAGTGATTTTATTTACAAACCATGTTGCCAGCAGCTGGAAATATGAATAATATATACAATATGAACATAAACTCCCATGGAAAAATTATACTCACAGGTGTACTTTAAAAGCTGCTTCCTCTGCTGACATTTTAGATTTCTGACCATAGCTGAGAGGAAGATACATATACTGTTGATTGCAAGTATCAAAAGACCTTGCATAGCACTAAAATGAGATGAAATTTGAAAAGAGTGGGATAATTTTCCCAATGGAATTTCCATCCAACAAACTGGAGTCGCCAGGTGAAAATAATGCAACTAATTCCAATTGCTACTTCTTGTTCACCAAGAAGAAATAGATCTATACTTTATCATGATAGGGAAAAATTTCTTAGTTACTTGGATCCCCGACAGTGGCACCAAATGTTGTACCTGTTTCCCATAGGCAGTCCTTAGCTGAAAAAACTATGCTAAGAAACCAACTCAACTGACTTTAGGTTCAAGCTGGTCCTTGAACTAGAGGGGGCTCCCTCATTTGTTACGAGGCCTTGTTTAACACTGTTCACTGTCATCAAACAATAGCCTTTGAAGCATAATGACCGGATTTATGGTTTTTAATTGGGGGTGGTTGGCTATCAATCAAAATCCCTATTCATGAATAAATCCCTCCTTCACAGAGTCCTTTCTCAAAGTGTCATCTTCTAGCTTGATAGAACAACTTGATTTGTATAAGAATTTGATAGAAGAATGTAAGGATATCATTAATAATGGAGTAGCCAGACTGACTACTTGACCACTATGGAGATGGACAAACAATAACCAGCTTCAAAGAGGAGCTTCATCAAACAAACAGTCTGATATACTAATCTCTTTAAACAATTATAGTTTTCAGAAATTATGAAAACTATGTTTTCATAATAAAAAAAATATGATAAAGTCATAAAATAAACCTTGTGTAATTAAGATTTCAAGAGGAATTTACAATAATAGATATCCTTGTAAATTAATCTCTTAATCCAATTACAACTTCACAACAAATCAGAAGTGAAACTGAGATTCAATTAAATTTCCAATTGGATAATTGTACATGAATTAAATCATATGAAGAAAAAATATATGGAAATACTGGAAAAACGGATGAGAAACACAAATTCTGTCAAAACTAGAGCTGAAATACTTTAATTAGAATTTACGAAGAAAATTTTTACAAAGCTGAAAAGGTCTCAGCCTCAAAAACCCACCCTTTGTTTACTATAATCCATAAAATATATAGAAATTAAAATAAGCTAGCTATTTCTAGATTTTAGGAAAATAAAACAAAATCTTAACAATACACTAAAAATAAAATCTAATTTATTACAAATATTCTAGAAATAAAATGAAATAAAAGTAAATATTAGCAATAGATTTCAAAAGAATTTGCAAATGTTGGAGCTGCCGATGCCAAATGCTATTTAAATTTGGAATTATCTCTTTCGATATGCTGATATTTTGCCTCAAGATCTGAATCTATTGATGACGTTCCTTGAAGATCTATAAAATGTCCTTTAAACAAGGCAAGCTTTGCCACCTATATGCTACCTACACAACTGCCCTCAGAATCTGGAAATGTATTTTTCAGAATTTCCCTCTATGATAAATGAAATATATTTCTCGAGATCCTCCTTGGCCTTTCAATGAATCATTTACTTTCTTCACGACAGCTGTTATTCTTTCCTCAGGAGGTAAACCATGATCCTTAGCAAGGGATACTTGATTATGAAAAGCTTGTGCATGTAGTTCATCTTTGACTTCATAAAACCTTGGGACCCTTACATCCCGTTTATGTTTTTCATATTTATGTCCTGGTTTCACAAAACCTTGTGCATGTAGTTCATCTTTGACTTCATAAAACCTTGGGACGCTTACATCCCGTTTATGTTTTTCATATTTATGTCCTGGTTGAATGACAATTCTTCAGAGTCTGAAGAGTCTGTGTCATTGACTGCCGCCTCTTCTTCTACATTTTCATCATAAACTAGTTCGAAATGCTCTTCTACTAAGATGATTTCTTCTTTTATTCACTTGGGTGTAGAGAAACATATTCTGGAGTGAAATTGTTCACTTCAAAGTTATTATCATTAAAAATTTCTGCAAAATGCTCATCTTTCAACAATTCACTTCCAGTTCCAGTCTTTTTATTTTTATTTAATGCATGGTATTTAACAGAAGCTTCCCACTCTTCATCATTCTCAGTTGCCAATAGATGGGCAGCTAGGTCCTGATTTAATTTAGGTAGCTTTCTCTTAATCATTATGTGTGTAGCACAACCAGCCTCAATATTTTCTTGTATGCATTGTTGCCTATAATCTTCATAAGAAAATGGATATGCCATGGATTTTTCCTTTAGGTAAAGAAGATAATCTATGAAGAATCCATGCATATAATATCTTAAAAGGTTGGTGCCAATCAGATTTGTCGAGTTCGACTATTCAAGGTCTACTTTTATGACAAATTTGAAATCATCATATATGGTAGTCTATGCCCCTTCCTCAAGCTCTTCCGTCAAATTTTCAAGGTAAGAACAAAACTTTGGAGTAGGTCCCAAAGAAGGGATATAATAGGAACAAATTTGAGTGGACTCCAGTGCCATGAGCATTAGTCCACTATTGCGAATTACACAAACATCATTAACACTTCCTACACCAATGCAATTTCAAAATTTGTGACCATAACGTTACCCACAAACCCTTTATGTAGAGATAGGTTTACCTGGGAGCGCATGTATACTGCAAATAACATATTGGAGATGAGGAGATGAATTGTTCGGATGGTGAATAATGGTGGGCAAAGACAAATGCTCTGCAATATCTTTTTCATGTATGAATTCGCTCTTATCTTGATCACACACCGATGCTCACCACCATAGAAAAATCGATCCCTGAAACTGCAAATGGATTTTAGAGGGGGTTTGCAATGGTTTCTGGTTTCATGCTTAGGGGTTGCGAATTACTCTAAATGATGCCACGTGCCCCAAGAGTAGTTTTGACAAGACAAGATTTCGGACCCCCCTCCTACAAAATATGTCAAAAATATTGAGGGGGTTTGAAATCAATGGAGATCGTCCTTTTGATTTTGGCAATCTCGAACATTCAAAACTGCCCGAACGTTAACCCCTTCAATGACTTTGACTTAAGCTTTAAAATTTTATTAATTTTATAATATAATTTTAATTTAAAACAAATATTTTCATAAAAATATATAATTATATTTTTATAAAAATAACATATTTAAATCAAAATTAATATATAAAATGAATGAACCATCTAAGAGCATAAAAAATTATCTCTCGACATTTAAAAGCTTAGTAAGAAATTGGCAATTTTTCATCGAAAATTAAAAAAAAATTAGGTGTGCCAAAATATGTTACAACAAGTTCTTTCATTGAAAGGGAGAGAAAGTGAGCCTCTAAAAGAAAATTAATAGTAATAATATAGTGTAGACACACACACATAAACAATGAAGAATCGTTAGACATCAAGCAAAATAGTTCACATATATGAAACACTTATTAAAATCATCACAACACATTTCCAACAAATTGAGCACCAAAGTCACCGAAATAGTTCAATTACTTTAGTACAGAAGGAAGCCAATACAAATTGAAAAAATTAAAAGAGTAGTCAGAGAACATCCACGATCTATGCATGAAATTATGTCATCCAAATAGATTCAAGTTAGTAAACAAAATTTCCAAGATACATGAGTACAATGAACATTACGAGCTCCAATAGTGGAGCATCAAAGCCACTATTATCTTTATCTCTCTTATGCCTTGTGGGAGGAGAAAAGGTTAAAAGTATTTCTCTTGAGTAATGAGGCTCCTTTTATAACTTGATGCATGAATTTTCATATCCTCATTACATGAGAAGTCACTATCATTGATGACTAGGACTCATAGTGATTGATGACATGGAGTTTCGTGGTAGGTGACAACATTTCCACTTGTATCTATGATAGTGCATGCAACTTCCATGATGTTGATGTCTTCAACCTCCAAAGGGTATTTTATCATATGGAGTCTTTTAGGATGCTCCAATCATCAGGATTTCAATGTGTTCTTCGTTCTAGAATGCTTCCTTTGATTGCCCTCTTTGCTCGATTTTATTCATGTATGGTTGACATGTTGTTCTTGGAATAAATTCAATTGAAATCACTCATGGAAAGTAAATATCATCCTAAAAAATATCATATCCTAATATGTTCCATGCATATTTTTTTTTCAATACTTAACAATGCACTCAGGAAGAGCAAGGGGCACTTCTAGGCATAAGGGTGCACTTTGAGAGGTTCAAGGGATGATGCTTCAATACTTCATGGTATGCTCATGTGCTCAATAGAGGATAGGAGGGAGAAGGGAACAATGTTAAAAGTTGAAGGGGTTGTGCCTTGAGGGTTTAGGGTGTGCTCAAGGAGGGTGTAATTCTTCGAGTCAAAGGAGTGTTCTCAAGAGGAAGACTTGATTTTTCTAGGCGCAGTTCGGAATAGGGAAGTGGAATGATGTTTTTGCATTATGAAATCTTGACGGGCACAAGGTGCACTTCTGAACAATGAAGGAGTCTCAACTAATGCTCAATAGTTTTATTTTGCACTCTCCTAGTCCTAGTGGGCTAGCTTGTGAAACCAAATTTGTCTAAGTCTAGAAGATATAACTTAGGGTGAACATAATGAGTTTAGACATGAAATCAAGTCTGACGCATACTAAATAACCAGTAAGACTTAGAAGAACTTTAAAAATGTGAAATAAACATCAAAATGCCATTTTACAAACACTCCCCAAGTCTGTGCGATTTCTACCAAAAGTGTCATTTTACAACAAATAATAGTATTTTAACCATGAAGTGCACTAGTGGTTTTTTTAAAAATGTGACAACATGTAGGAATGATCAAGAATACTTGAAACATATGGAATGACTAGAAATGACAGCTGACGAGAAAAGTGAGACTTGATGAGCCGGTTTGGTAGGCTCAAAATTTTGAATGTAGTGAAGTTTTGGAGGGTGTTGTAGTAGAGACAACACTTGGCGACACACTGGACAAACTTCATTGTCTCTTCCTAGGAATATATTTTCAGTTAAAGGGTTAGACTTTTAGGAAGTATTGATTCACCAATTGGATTTCCTTGACTTCCCTTCTCGACCCAATTGTATACATAACACCTCACTTCCCTTTATTGGGTTCAAACACAAAATCTATTCCATATCACAATTGTTTCAATCTAGGAGAGGGTAATATGCAAAACTATCTTTAGATATTCAGAGTATGAGTTTCATATCTATTGTTGCTCCGCTTCTAGCAAGCCTATTTAGTACCTTGGTGGAGTCACTAGAGGAGTACAAGTGTTGCTTTGCTACTAGCGAGCTTGAACAATACCCAAGTGAAGTCACTTGATTCACCTCCTTGCACAAAAAGCATTTTCTTCTCTCACCCTTTATTTATTTAATAGGACTCTGCTTCGATGCTTATTATTTTCAATGGGCAGAATAGAGATCCCGACATTTTGAGAGTAGAGGAGGTTTCATCTTTATAGAAGTATTTATATAACCTATGATGTTGGTTTGATCGCTTTAGATTTTACCCTTATCCTTTCTCTACTAGATTGAATAATCATGTAAAACACCAAGTAGATTTTACACCAAGTTGAGGGGTTTGGATACTATAATAGATATGGATTTGATAGGTTCCCTCAAGGTTTTCCTTTTGAATATATCATATTTTCCATCTAGACTTCGCTCAACCTATAGTATCATCGCAAAACAAAGAAAAAGAACTAACATATAGCCAAATGTTTGGTTGTCACATATCCTCTTTATTCCACCACAAAGCCCCTTTCGATCCATGCACTTTTTCACATAATGTATTATTTATGTACAATGACTGAGACACAAAATAAGAGAGGAAATGACTTGACACAGAAAAGACAAATAAAAATAAAATAAGGAAATATTGTGTACGAAACATATATCAATTACTATTGAAAATAGTGTTTCAAATCTCAGCCATTGACGAGAAGAGGGTCAGTCCTCCAATTGAAGGATTTCAGCCTGAAATCATTATGGCCAAGTTTCTCTTTAATGGTATATGGGCCTATCCATAGAGATTGGAATTTCATGTGTTTTTATTTCTCCTCATTGGATTTGTCCCACTTCATTACTAAGTCACCCACATCCAAACTCTTAATCATTTCATATTTTTTATGGAACCAACGCTTGATATAATTTTTATGTACGAAAAGTATTTCTTTATCTTTGAGCCTTAATTCATGAAGTTTGAGAAAAATATTTATCCTACTTTGAACCAAAAGGCAAGGTCCACCTTGGGACTCTTGGGAGAGTTTCAAGGCTAGGAGATACATGTTTGGAGGCAAGATAGCTTCTTTACCATAAACCAGGAAGTATGTTGAGGTTTTGAGGGATGGATTAGGGGTCACACGGTCAACCCATAGTGCATTTACCAAATCATTGTTCCAGTTCCTTTGCTCAGAGAAAAAATTTTTCTTGATTATGATAATGAGTTTTTTATTTCTAGATTCTTCTAAACCATTTCCTTATGCATAATAGTTATATGCATGTTTCAATACAATTCCATTTTCGAATGAAAATGCATGAATTTTCAATGAATAAAAATAAGTTGCATTATCAAAGACAAGAGACAAAGGAACACCAAACCTGGTTATTATGTTTTGATTCAAGAATTGGATGACTTCCCAGTCGTTAACTTGTCTTAAAGGAACTTATTTTGTCCATCAAGTGAAATAATTTGTAATTTTCAAGATGTATCAGTGTTGCTTTGATGAGTGAGGAAATATTTCTCCAATAACATCTATTCCCCATTGTTCGAAGTGTTCCTCAATTGGTACTGGCAGCAATGGGGTGGCTTACTTCTAATCTCGCCCGACACATCTCTAACAAGTTGGGAACTTATGCGCATAAGCATGAGCATCCTTGAATATAGTGGGCCAATAATAACCAACCCTCATTACTTTATGTGAAATTTTATCACCCACATACTAACCACGTGCTAGTCCATCATGCAGATTTCTCAATATCTTCTCTCTGTCTCAAGGCTCAAGGAATCTTAGCAAGACACCATTATGGTGCTTTATGAAAATGACTCCATGAAGGAGCTGATAAGATAGAGCTTTGAGGCAGATGGACCTCTTTTTTTTGTTCGATAAATGTGTGGGAAAGGTTCCATGCTCTAAGAATTGTCATATATTTGAATACCATTGTGTTTTCAAGCATGACTAGGGAACCTGTTCAATGTTGTACATCTCTATTTCTTGCTCCCATCCTGAAATATTTTTCTATGGAGCATCTTTCGATTATACTACTAGTTGAAAGAGGTCACGACCCTTAATAGTATGAACTAGCTTAAACTCTAGATGATATTCTTGCAAATAGGTCATATAATTTTCCATGTTCTCACCCATCTCTTGTTGCACAAAGATTGTTCTGACAGCTAGATGAGGCACATATATGATCCTGTGGGATTTAATAAGGTAGGGTCTAAAATGTTTGTTTTCCTTGTATACGACATAATGGTAGGGTAATTCAACTATGACCCCTGTAATCCATCACCCATGAAAGAAATACGTCGTTAATTTCCTTTAGTATCATTTTGCATCAGTATGAACACAATAGATGAATCTGAAGTGAAAGTATATAAAAAAAAATCATTGTCATAATTAAGGCTAAATAATGCAGGCCATCAACAATATCTTGTTTAATTTGAGCAAAAAAAACTTTCTCTTTTTTGTCCCATTTATATATTTCATCTTTCTTTATCGCCTCCTATTGTGTAGATTAATCCGTCTTGCGGACAAGACCGATCTCTCTAGTACTAAAAGTAACTAGCAACAAACAGCCAATTATACTAATCTCTCTCTAAGCATATAAGATTCATAAAAATTCTATATAGGTGTAAGGCCTACCTTATATCCAACGCTTGCTTGATCTCGTTGAATTCCTTCCCGTGCACTTGAAAGAACGTTCTTCGTGAATCTGCAGTCACAAACAAGCAAAAGGATTACACAGCACCTGTATAGACATTATTATAAACCATACTCATCATAATGGTCAAGGAATTTATGAAATAAACCATAAATAGACAGTTTAATGAGAGAAATGAGTATATTTGTATTAACTTCAAATGAAAGAAAACCTTTACAACCTATGCCTTGATGTCGTGTAGGTCCTCCTGGGGTCCGAAGCAAGAATCTCTTCTAACTTGACAAGCATTACACTCTTTTAACCAAGACAGATAGAGGTGAGTGATTTAACCTCACAGAAAGTCTTAGTTAACTGAGTCTCAATCTCAACAGCATTTAACCTCAAATATCTTAAGCTTGAACTCCCTTTGAGGCTACCCAAGGCCTCTTTTTATAGTAGAAAAGAGGAGGTTTTCTGTTCCAAATATGAAGGGATAGAATCCTCCTTCAAAGGGATTAGCTCCTTACATCAAGGGGTTAGCTCCATCAAGTGAGGGATGCATGAACTTTCTCAAAGTGTATCCATTCCCGAAAATTCCCATCTAGAATCTTCTAGAATTCATCTGAAATCAAACTTTTTATCTTTAATTTCTCGCCTTTTTGAGCTTTACAGAGGTCCGCACCCATAACACAAAGAACGTGCGGTATGGTTCCGCATGCGAGCTGAACTTTAGGTGCGGGACCGCAGGCAATGAATAGAGAAAGTGCGATACCAATGTTTAGGGGATTTTTAGGAACTTTTCTCTGATTTTGAAAGCTTGACATGAGGAACTAATATGTTAGACTTGCAAAAGGAGGAAGTATGAGTAATAATGAGCTCATACTCATAGCAAAATGTCAGGATAACAGTTTTTAGTGTAACAAATTGCCCCCTAAAGTGCAAAGTCTGGAATAGATGAAGCTGAAGTCTGTCATATATGAAGAGTGCAGTACTTTATCATTTCAAAGATCATCCCGTGGACACCCCATTCGGAACCTGTAAAAACATTCAATGCAAAATATATACATATATATGTCATCACTGAGGTAGGCATTCCCATACTCAGATTAAAACTAACTAGAAACTAACTCAAATCGTTCTGATACATGAATGATTTTAATATTACATCAATAGCGTAGACACGGCATGGGCGCAGCCATCTGTAATGAATAGTCTACTATATAATAATAAAATTCCTCGCAGCCTGGATGGTGGAAACTAGATCCAGGGTCTTGATTTCCGCATCGCGAACTAGTACGATTCTATCCATGTGAATAAATGTGTTGAAGTCGAACATGGTAGAAACCACTTGATTACCAGTCAATGATGTGAACTGTTAACAAGTGTGAGAGAAACCACCAGTAATGTCAATGGCTCTCAAAGTACTCAGTACAATCCATGAAATGTGAATGAATGAGTTGAAGTCGAACATGTCACATAATCATTCGATCGAAGGTCAATGATGCAACCTGTCGTCGAAGGCGAGAAACCTGCCATTGAGGCATGCAGATTTCAAGGTACTGACGATTTCTGGATCAACTTCCTAGATAATGCGCTGTCGTCGATAGAAAGTGATCCGTCATAGGCAAGCCCACAACACGAAATCATAGATCAAGTTTTGAAAATATATTGGCAAGGACTGACTCAGGGATGGTCAAAAATGGATGACAGATATTTTTCATATGAATGGTTTATTTGAACTGTCCTCTTGAACACATAACGACACTGCAGATGGTTTGGTGACAATTGACCCAAAGCTAATACCCAGAAACCGGCTGAAGACTTTCAATATGGTTTGATTAACTGTTAGGCAAAGGATTTCCCAACCCAGGTGAATATAAGTGTCATGTCCAAGAGTGGTCGACTGAGTTTTCGGACAATTTTAAAATACAACAAACATGCTCATTTTTCTCTCTTTTCCCCCACCATTTCTGGCAAGTACCTCTTTATTTTTGAAAAGCTTGAGGAGGATAACATTTGCTTGGTTATAAGCTCATCCTTCGGATGAGTCCAACTTAGTTTAAAATTCGAACCCTAAGAAGGAGTGGTTCGTTCCTGTTGAAAATTAAACGGGTCCTTTACTGTTAAGTTTTAACGAGTTCAGTATAGGAGAAACTCGGTGTTTTTCAGTCTTAGGGAGTCAGAAGAAAAACTTAAGAAAACTCCGTGGGTGTACTTTTTCATAAATTTAGTCTCTCAAGCCCGAAAAAGGATAAAATAATGCGAGAGAGAACTCTATTGACCGTAATTAGTCAACGTATACCTTTTTCGTAAATAGTCCATTTCAGTCCATAAAAGGGATAAACTTATACTGAAAGGACGATCATTCATTTACTTTAACGAGTTCGAATAATCAAGTACTCGGAAATCTTTTCATATTTAGAGAGTCTGAAAAGGGCTTAAAAGAGGACTCCAAGGTTTCGATTTTTCGTAAATTTTTTGAAAGAATCCGAAAAAGTGAGAAAATTATGCTCTTTGTTTAAAAACGATCAGTTCACCTGAAAAATCCAGTTTCTGCACAAAAAATTGAAACATTACACATACATGTTTAAGATAAGTAAAAATGCTTTCAAAAATACCTTTTTAAAGTGAAAAATAAATAAATTAAAAATTCATTCATTCGAAAAAACTTATAAAAAGGATTTTTTCAATTTCATTTTTACCGTTCAGTTTCAGAGTGAAAAGTAAAAAGCTTTTGGGTAAGAAAGTTCCTGTGAAGATTTTGGAAAATTCGTCCGTTGGAAACGAGAACCGTCAGTCCCAGGTAATCCACAACCTCTCAATCTTGTTTTTCATCCGTTTCAAATTTTTTTTTAGGCTTTAGTTTGCATTTTTGGGGCAAAAAATGGTTTAAAAGTTCGCCCGCGGGGTTCGCAGGTGGGACACACGCTACCTGCGGACCCCGAATTTTTCATACAAGGAAAAAGTCATGGGTTCCACACCCGGCACACATCACACGTGCGGATCTACGCACTGTGTATAAAGCGTAGGTGTGGTACCCGCGCAGTTGATTTTGAAACATTCATTTCTCATTTATTTGCCAAAAAATTTCATTTTTAACTTGCCTTTTTATGTATTGCAGGATTGACAAGATGCTGATCTGGCGAGAACGTGAGCACGAGGAAGTGGATGAAGCCGCTATACTCCATTTGCCCACACAACAGGCATTAAGAGCATGTGGCCTGTACAAATTTTGGGCCATTTCAGGCATGAGGGCACAAGTAGAACTCTTGACATGGTTGGTGAACAGATGGAATGTACAGGACCAGTGCTTCTTTATTGGTGGCCACTGGCTCGAAATTGAGCTGGAGGATATATATTTCTTGACTGGTTTGTCCAAGAGGGGCGAACAAGTTTCTTTGTTTGGGACTAGGCCAGGTGGCCAGTCTATCGCTAGTCTCCAACTAGAATTCTGCAATGACCAGGCAAATCCTAGAGACAAACGGATTGACATAAAACACATCATCCATCCTGAATTGAAAGCTATTGCTGTTACTGTTACCAAACTGTGTGGGAGTGCTGCGCTTCATGTAGCTACTGGTTCCCAAATGCGTATTTCCGTGGACTGGTTTCGCGGCACCATCTTTAACTGGTGTGAAGTTGTGTTGGCTAATGTAAAAGGCCAACTAACCAGAGAAAAAAATGGAAAACTAAATAACTTTGGATACGGATCCATTGTTGTTTCTTTTGCTCTAGAGAGGATCCCCATGTTAGCTCCATAGAGTATTGCCGTTGATGCCGGTCGACCTCGAGAATCGAGAATGGTTCGTTGGTCCGCGTTGATGGCTCGTCATGTTATTGAGGGTACTGAGATTGTGCGATTTCCTTCTTCATATTTTTGTTGGCTGGATCGCCAACTTTTTGTGATAGAGGATTTTCCATATGCTGGGATAGATTTCCACGGTGACAGAGAAATGGCTCTCCCAGCAGGGGAACAGTGGGATGAGTCAGGTACAATCATTTTTCAACGTTTGCTAAATTCTAATTTTTTTAAAATTTTTTATCCTCTTTGAAAACTAATAACCAAAAGTTTTTTGAAAACAGATGTGGGTCCACAAAGACCAGCCCATCTCCAACCTTACAAGAGAAGACAACCAGTTGCGGCCGCACCAGCCCCAGTAGGCCAATCAGCGGAGATTTTGACTGATTTAGAGCATCATCTAGAGCGTTTGACTCTAGATATTCCAGAGACGAGCATAGATGACATTCCTCTCAGGGTGCAAAGATATGTGATTGGAGTTCCAGAACCTTTTAGGAGGTTCTTATGCAGGGTAGCCCAAGCAGTGGTTTCTTATCGTGATCACCATCAGTGATGGGATGATCGTGTAGACTCATATTTTTGACTTTTGTATTATCATTTTTTCCGATCATAAGTGTTTCCAACCTATGATCGAAGACGATGTATATTTTTTGAAAAAACTTCTATACTATGATATATCACTATTTACCGGCTATCTGTGTACATATGTGAATGTTGTTTGATTTACTGCTTTTGATTATTGCAAATGTCTATTTATCATACTAGAAGCAATTGAATCTGCTAATGTATTTAAATGTCTTGGAATATGATGATATTCAATGTAATCAAATTCACGTTCCAAGAGACGAACTCTTAAAAATAACCGTAATAACACTGGATTTCTAATGGTATAAACCCTGTTAAGCTGTAATACAACAAGTTCAGAATCCAACCTTATAATCAAACTCCGAATTCCAAATGATATGGATTCAGATAATAACTCAATCACTGCACTATACTCGGCAATGTTATTCATTGTTTGACCAAGGCTTACCCCATGCATGGATACTAACTCGTCAGAGGGTGAATAGATAACCCAGGCTGCGGAAGAAATGTTCCGTGTACTACGACAAGCATCATCAGCAAAACCAATGTAGGTTTGAAGAGACGTCGACATCTGCAATATCAAGAGTAAAACTTAGATAAGCAGGGATAGTGATAAAAACACACACTAAACTAGGCACACTTTTCTAATCTAAAACACACCACCAGTAAAGGAATCTAAACTAACAACATCACCACACCACATTTAAGCATAATATCGCTTTAGATAGAGCCCATTTTTGGGTTTACCCAAAGGGCCACTGTCAAAATCTATCAACTCATAGGCCCCTTTTGCTAACTTTCGTTTAACAATGTAAGGACCATGCCACATAGGCACGAATTTCCCAGCTCCTAGCTTGTCGTTAGCTTGATCATAAAGTAAAACTAGGTCTCCTTGTTGGCCGGATAAATCGTTCTTGCGGACAAGACCGATCTCCCTAGTGTCAGAAGACAATCTAGCAACAAACGAACAACTAAGTTTGTCTTTCTCTAAGTATATTCATTTTACAAATAAATGTTATGAAGGTGTCGATCCTACCTTAGATCCAAATGCTTATTTGTGGTCGTAGTGCTTCCGTTGCATCAATAATCCTTCGTCGCAACAAGGGACCTTTTGTCACAAGAAAGTATTATCTTTCGTTGATCTACAATCACAAACAAGAAAATATCAATAGCACCTGTATAACAAATAATCATAAAACATACCTATCATAGTGATCAAGGAATCTATGAAATAAATGATCAAACGACAGCTTATTGAAATAAACAATCGAACAACAATTTATTGAGAAAAACAGAACTTGATTGTATTAATCTTAAAATATACAGAAGAACCTTACAACCTTTGCCTTGATGTTCGAAAGGCCTTCCCGGGGTCCGAAGCAGGAATCTCCTCTACTTTGATAAGTCTTGGACTCTTCTTTCAGGAGCACAAAGAGGTATGTGATCTTTCCTCTCAAAAGCTCAACAGAAAGAATTCTAAATCTCAACAGCACTTCAATCTCAATCTCCAACAGCTTAACTTAACCTCTTCCACTTAACCCAAAAGGCTACCCAATGCCTCCTTTTATAGAGCAGATGAGGAGGTTAGGATTCCACCTTTAAAGGGATAGAACCCTCCTTCAAAGGGATAGGCTCCTCTCATCAAGGGATTAGTTCCTTAAGGTGTGGGATACATGCACCTTATCAAAGCGTACTCATTCCCAAGAAATCTCATCCGGAACCTTCTAGAATTGACCAAAATTCAACTTTTTCAGTTAAATTCTGCGCTTTTTTAACTTTACAGGGGTCCGCACCCATAACACAAGGAAAGTGCGGTATGGTTCCGCAGGCAGGCTGAACTTTAGGTGTGGGACCGTAGGGAATGTATAGAGAAAGTGCGATACCAATTCTTAGGGGATTTTAGGGACTTTTCTCTGATTTTGAAGCTTGACATGAGGAGCTGGTATGTAAGACTTGCAGAGGAGGCAAGTATGAGTGTCAATGAGCTCATACAGTCAGAAAAATGTCAAGGTGACAGTTTTCAGTGTAACAAATTGTCGCCTAAAGTGCGAAGTCTGAAATAGATGAAGATGAAGTCTGTCATATATGAAGAGTGAAGTACTTTATCATTTCAAGGATCATCCTGTGGACACCCCAGTCGGAACCTGTCAAAACATTCAATGCAAAATATATATATATGTAATCTTATCATCGCTGAGGTAGGCATTCCCATACTCAGATCAAAACTAACTAGAACTAACTTAAATTGTTCTGATACAGGAATGATTTTGAATACATAACAGTATAGACATATGTCGACACAGCATGGATGCAACCATCTGTTTATAAATAGTCTATTGTATGAATGATAACAAAATTCCTCGCAGCCTAGATGGTGGAAACTAGATCCAGGGTCTTGATTTTCGCATCTCGAACTAGTACGATTCTATCCATGCGATTAAATGTGTTGAAGTCGAACATGGTAGAAACCACTTGATTACCAGTCAATGATGTGAACTGTTAACAAGTGTGAGAGTAACCACCAGTAATGTCAATGGCTCTCAAAGTACCCAGTACAATCCATGAAATGTGAATGAATGAGCTGAAGTCAAACATCTCACGGAATCATTCGATCGAAAGTCAATGATGCAACCCGTTGTCGAAGGCGAGAAACCTGCCATTGAGGCATGCAGATTTCAAGGTACTGACAATTTCTGGATCAACTTCCTAGATAATGTGCTGATGTCGATAGAAAGTGATCTGTTGTAGGCAAGCCCACAACACGAAATCATAGATCAAGTTTTGAAAATATATTGGCAAGGACTGACTCAGGGATGGTCAAAGATGGATGACATATATTTTGCAGATGAATGGTTTTATTCAAACTGTTCTCTTGGACACATAACGACACTACAGATGGCTTGGTGACAATTGACCCAAAGCTAATACCCAGAAACCGACTGAAAACTTTTCAATATGGTTTGATTAATTGTTAGGCAAAGGATTTCCCAACCCAGGTGAATATAAGTGTCGTGTCCAAGAGTGGTTGACTGAGTTTTCGAAAAATTTTAAAATATAACAAACATGCCCATTTTTCTCTCTTTTCCCCCACCATTTCTGGCAAGTACCTCTTTATTTTTGACAAGCTTGAGGAGGATAACATTTGCTTGATTATAAGCTCATCCTTCGGATGAGTCCAACTTAGTTTAAAATTCGAACCCTAAGAAGGAGTGGTTCGTTCTTGTTGAAAATTAAACAGGTCCTTTACTGTTAAGTTTTAACGAGTCCAGTATAGGAGAAACTCGGTGTTTTTCAGTTTTAGGGAGTCAGAAGAAAAACTTAAGAAAACTCCATGGGTGTACTTTTTCGTAAATTTAGTCTCTCGAGCCCAAAAAAGGATAAAATAATGCGGGAGAGAACTCTATTGACCGGATTTAGTCAACGTATTCCTTTTTCGTAAATAGTCCATTTCAGTCCGTAAAAGGGGTAAACTTATACTGAAGGGACGACTGTTCATTTACTTTAACGAGTTCGAATAGTCAAGTACTCGGCAATCTTTTCATATTTAGAGAGTCTGAAAAGGGCTTAAAAGAGAAATCCAAGGTTTCGCTTTTTCAGTAAGTTTTAACGAGTTCGAAAAAGGGATAAAAATGTACTCATGGTTTTCACTTTTTCGTAAGTTTTAACGAGTTCGAAAAAGGGATAAAAATGTACTCCTGTGGCCGACTTTCAATTTAATTAACGAGCAGGAAAAGACGGAAAGAACTCGGCATTTTCATGTGTTTTACGAGAATGAAAGATAGCAAAATAATCTCGAGATTTTCACGAGTTTAACGAGTCTTGAAAACAACCAAAATTGACTCAAGATAGGTTTCATTTTTTCAAAAGCTTGAAACAGAGAAAAAATATGCTTCAGAGTGGTTTCATTTTTTCACAAGCTTGAAACTGAGAGAAAACTGTGCTTGATGCCCCCTAAGCGTAACTGCTAGAGTGCATGCCCCCCCAGCTTCATTTCATTCAACTAAGTACACTAGTAATTAATAGCTGGATGGAATGAAGGTTCATTTACGAGATCATATGATAGACCCGACCTAAAAACTAACCTAAAAATATGACCTAACATTTACGAGGTCTATTCAAAGACTCGACTCAATTAGGGGAGGATTTGTTTCATTTTTTAACGAGCTTGACACAGGAAACGAACTATGCTCATGGCAACGTGTTTCATTTTTTAACGAGGTTGACACAGTAAAAGGAACTATCCTCAGAAACTACTTATTTCTAATCTAATCTACCTACATAGCCTACTGATTAATTTTTTAATGAGGTTGACACAGGAAAATAACTGTCCTCATACCTGATTCATTTTTTAGCGAGGTTGACTCAGTAACAGGAACTATCCTCTGAACAACTGATTCATTTTTTAACGAGGTTGACACAGGAAAAGAACTATCCTCATACCTGATTCATTTTTTAATGAGGTTGACTCAGTAACAGGAACTATCCTCAGACCAACTGATTCATTTTTTAACGAGGTTGACACAGGAAAAGAACTGTCCTCAGACCACTGATTCATTTTTTAATGAGGTTGACACAGTAAAATGAACTTTCCTCAACTAACTACCTATTCTAATCTAGCAATCTACTCTCTACAATCTACCTAATGTTTCATTTTTTAATGAGGTTGACACAGGAAAAGAACTGTCCTCGTAGAAGCTTGTTTCCTTTTTTAAACGAGCTTGACACAAGAAAAGGAACTATGCTCTCAACTAACTGATTCATTTTTTAATGAGGTTGACACAGGAAAAGAACCATCCTCAGACACACTGATTCATTTTTTAACGAGGTTGACACAGTAAAAGGAACTATCCTCACACCACTGATTCATTTTTTAACGAGGCTGACACAGTAAAAGGAACTATCCTCATCTACATGTTTCATTTTTTAACGAGGTTGACACAATAACAGGAACTATCCTCACCAGCCACTGATTCATTATTTAATGAGGTTGACACAGTAAAAGGAACTCTCCTCAAAGACATGTTTCATTTTTTAAAGAGGTTGACACAGTAACAGGAACTATCCTCAAACTCACTGATTCATTTTTTAAACGAGGTTGACACAGTACAAGGAACTCTCCTCACTCACTGATTCATTTTTTAATGAGGTTGACACAGTACAAGGAACTATCCTCACCCACACTGCTTCTAATCTACAGCTTGTTGGAGGTTTCCTCAACACAACTAACATTTACAGCCATGGTTGGTTGGTTGACTTCTTTCTTACCTTTCTTCTTCTTCTTCTTCTTCTTCTTCTTCCCTTTCTTCTTCTTCGCCACCTGGTTACTAGCGTCAAGGCTTTTACCAGGCGAAGAGGAAGAAATGGAGGAAGAAATATTAGACGAAGAAGGTAAAGGGTCAACAGAAGGTTGGTGATGTTGAGATGGTGAACTCTGTTTAGGTGAAGCATTCGGTTGAGGTGGAACAAATGGAGTATTCAGGGCCAACGAAGTTGAAAATAACCATATCGATAAACCTATTGTAAATCCAGGTAATGAAAATGTAGCCATATAAGGAGGACCAACATTTCCAAAGCAAGGAAAAGTACTAGGATTCTCATTAAGAGGGGTTCCTTGGTTGGTAAATTCCGGAACAGTTGCCATTATAATCAACTCCAGTGAATTTAATTAACAATTTAAAACTAAAATTAACAATTAACAATTAACAATTCACACCTAACTATTAAAATTCACAATTCACACCTATGGTCTCGAAAAGTAAAAACAAACAAATTAACACGCGCTATCAAATCTAGGATTCAAACCACACACAAACAGTAACTTCCCGTACTAAAAACACTAGTTGGTGATGAAATCCAACATCGTAGAATTTAATACAGAAAGGGCGGTTGGAACAGTTACCCCGACAACCTGCTTAATGAAACAGACTAGCACAAGTTTCTTCACAAAACCATCTCGAGTGAAGAGAACCCCCCAGAGAGTCCAAGTGAGTCTAGTCGACGTCTGCTCCAGGTACAGTGGGATCTTCCCTCCACCGTCACCTTAGGAAAGAACCCTATAGTTTATGGCCACTAAGGTTACCAACTGAAACAAATATACCTGGGGGAACAGTCTACGATCCGACACACACGCAAGGGCAGAGTAACAAAGCTCAATCCCCTTGAAGGCTCCTTGACATAATCCAAGGTTTACCGACAAGTGACCCCAGGCTCCTCGACAATGGTCAATCCGAGGTTTACCGTTTTTAATACGTGTATATCTGCTATCATTCCCAATGAGGAAGGATTGATTACCTCACTGGTTCAGATATGATCTCATGCTTGACTCCTTTAGGAGGAGCTTCCCAGAGCATACATGCAACAATTGGACTTTTTCCTACCGCAAGATCGACTACTTGTTTGTTTTACTGTCTTGGAGAGTTAACTAAAACCTATTCCAAGACACTAGCCTAAGCTATGTTGGTGGAAAGAGCCCTAAAAATGTAAAAATTACTAGATGAATTTTAATTAAGCGTTGTGTTATTTAGGCTGTTATTACTCAAAGGGTAAATGGATATGAAACCAATGGTGTTATGACCCGAACCAAAACCGAATGCAATCGAATATGATAATGTAATCTTTTCAATTCGATGAATCCTAACTAAAGTAAGGAGAGAGTTTCCATTCACTTCCAACAATGCAAAGATTGATAAATAAGAGAAAATATAACAAATTATCTAATGCACTAATTTCATCAAGAAAAACTAATGCAAATCAATCCCAAAACAATATTTTTTTTTTTTTTTTTTTTTTTAAACAAACATAAAAACATCTAAATTCAAATCAAAGAAAAAATATAAATCTACAATTGATTTTTCAGAATGTAAACTATGCAATTGTAATCTATGCACAATTCACTTGAAAAGTATGCAAATGTAATCTATGCACATTTTTCATTCATATTCTGAAAATGAGAATTCTAATTATGCAAATGTGATCTATGCAAGAGAATTCTCAAACACAAGATGATTCTAATGTAATCTAAGAACCAATCAAGTGGAAGTCAAGAAAATCGGGTCAGAGTTCCAAAGATCAAAAACCACTCAAAGGCGATTAACACTCATACACAATTTAGCCCCCCCCCCCCCCGGCGAATGAGGGGGAAATTTTTTTGCAAAAACAAAAGCAAAAAGACGCAAAATTGTGAAAAGAATGAGACAAACCTTCAATTAATGACCAAAGGAAATCAAATTAAGAATTTCTCAAAAAAGAGACTCAAAACACCCAATTAACTTAATGGAGATTGATGAGATGAAGAATTGCTGAAAGAAACTTAGAAACAAGAGATTTTTGACAGAAAAATACAGATCTGGGTAGATGCTAAGAATCCTAAAATAAATCTAAACTAAAATAAAAGAAGAAATCTAAGTTTTTCAAGACTTTTAACAAGGTCCGCAGGTCCTAGAAGTAACAGGTGCGGTCCCGCACTGGTTACCTAAGGAAAGTGCGGAGATGCCCGCACTGTGTGTGAAGATAGAGTGCGGTCCCCTGAAAACTTCATGAAAAACATAAAAGATTTCAAAATTTAAAAAAGAAGAAGAAAAACTAAGCTACCCAGGCAGATATCCATTAATCAAAAACCAGGAAAAACTTTTCCTCAAATCAAAATAAAAGAGAACCAAAAACAACAAGTTCTATCCCCAGCGGAGTCGCCAATTTGTTGGCCGGATAAATCGTTCTTGCGGACAAGACCGATCTCCCTAGTGTCAGAAGACAATCTAGCAACAAACGAACAACTAAGTTTGTCTTTCTCTAAGTATATTCATTTTACAAATAAATGTTATGAAGGTGTCGATCCTACCTTAGATCCAAATGCTTATTTGCAGTCGTAGTGCTTCCGTTGCATCAATAATCCTTCGTCGCAACAAGGGCCCTTTTGTCACAAGAAAGTATTATCTTTCGTTGATCTACAATCACAAACAAGAAAATATCAATAGCACCTGTATAACAAATAATCATAAAACATACCTATCATAGTGGTCAAGGAATCTATGAAATAAATGATCAAACGACAGCTTATTGAAAACTGAAAACTGTCACCTTGACATTTTTCTGACTGTATGAGCTCATTGACACTCATACTTGCCTCCTATGCAAGTCTTACATACCAGCTCCTCATGTCAAGCTTCAAAATCAGAGAAAAGTCCCTAAAATCCCCTAAGAATTGGTATCGCACTTTCTCTATACATTCCCTGCGGTCCCACACCTAAATTTCAGCCTGCCTGCGGAACCATACCGCACTTTCCTTGTGTTATGGGTGTGGACCTCTGTAAAGTTAAAAAAACGCGGAATTTAACTGAAAAAGTTGAATTTTGGTCAATTCTAGAAGGTTCCGGATGAGATTTTTTGGGCATGAGTACGCTTTGATAAGGTGCATGTATCCCACACCTTAAGGAACTAATCCCTTGATGAGAGGAGCCTATCCCTTTGAAGGAGGGTTCTATCCCTTTAAAGGTGGAATCCTAACCTCCTCATCTGCTCTATAAAAGGAGGCATTGGGTAGCCTTTTGGGTTAAGTGGAAGAGGTTAAGTTAAGAAGTTCAAGAAGTTTTAAGAAGTTTTGATGGAGATTTTGGAGATTGAGGATTAGAGTTCAAGCTTTATGTATGATTGAGCTGAAGTGCTGTTGAAATTTAGACTTCTTTCTGATGAGCTTTTGAGAGGAAAGATCACATACCTCTTTTTGCTCCTGAAGGAAGAGTGCAAGACTTATCAAAGTAGAGGAGATTCCTGCTTCAGACCCCGGGAAGGCCTTTCGAACATCAAGGCTAAGGTTGTAAGGTTCTTCTGTATATTTTAAGATTAATACAATCAAGTTCTGTTTTTCTCAATAAATTGTCGTTCAATTGTTTATTTCAATAAGCTGTCGCTTGATCGTTTATTTCATAGATTCCTTGATCACTATGATAGGTATGTTTTATAATTATTTTTTATACAGGTGCTATTGATATTTTCTTGTTTGTGATTGCAGATCAACGAAAGATGATACTTTCTTGTGACAAAACGCCCCTTGTTGCGATGAAGGATTATTGATGCAACGGAAGCACTGCGACCGCAAATAAGCATTTGGATCTAAGGTAGGATCGACACCTTCATAACATTTATTTGTAAAACATTTCATCGATTCTCATCTAATTGGGCTAAGTACAAGAAACGTTTCTCCTCTTCAGACGTAGCTGGAAGTAATTCTACGGCTAATTTTAGTGACGGTATTTCACATTCAATCGACAACACAGCTTCCAAACCGTAAACCAGTTGAAAAGGAGTGAAACCCGTTGATGTTTTGACTGAGGTTCGATATGCCCAAAGCGCTGAAAATAACATGGAATGCCAATTCTTCTTGTGAATACCAATGATTCGTTTGATCATGGTGACTAAAACTTTGTTAATGGCTTCAACCAGACCATTGGCTTGCGGATAATACGGAGTGGAACTATCGTGGTGCAGGCTAAGCTGGTCTGTCAGTTCAGTCATCATGACATTCCAAAAGTGACTTCCATGATCCGTAATAATAGCTTGGGGAACACCGAATCTAGCAATTATGTGATTAAATATGAATGTTGCAGCAGTCTTGCCGTCAGCCGAAAATGTAGGCATTGCCTCGGCCCATTTTGTAAAATAATCTACTGCTAAGATAATATAGGCATGCCCCCCGGCCGAGTGAAGGTTACATGTAATAAAATCGATACCCCATTTCGCGAAAGGACCAACAGAAATTATAGGGTGAAGAGGAGCAGGTGGCGTGCGCATTTTTCGATCAAAATTTTGACATTTGTGGCATTTCCGAACCGCATAAATACAATCTTTGAACAACGTTGGCCAGAAATAACCTGCACGCAATATCTTTTGGGCTGTGGCATACCCAAACATATGACCGCCACATGCTCCAGAATGGCAGTCATTTAACACCTTTTCAGCTTCTTCATGAGTTAGACAACGTCAGAAAACAGAATCCGCTCCACGACGATAAAGTGTATCACCAATGATATTATACTGTTGGGATTGGAAACGTATTTTCCGTCGCTGAGTTCGTGAGATGTCAGGCTGAAAATATTGGGTTTGGAGATAAAAAATAATATCCCCATACCATGCATCAAGTGTACTGATGAGAAACAAAGATTCGTCCGTAATGGACTCTTCTGCCACTGTTTCAGTATCAGCAGAGGGGAAATCGCACATCAGTTCCGCAAATACCAAAGATTTCGTTGCCTTGGATTTCTCAAATTTCAAGTCAAATTCCTGCAGGATAACTATCCATTTGGAATATTTGCCCCCTAGCAATTTTTTGGTCAAAATATACATCATAGGGTTGCAATTAGAAATTACCGTGGTTTTACGTAACAAGATGTAATGTCTAAAATGTTGGACAGCTTGAACAGCTGCCAAGGCCAATTTCTCCACATGTGTGTATTTGATTTCAGTCAGATGCAGATTCCGACTGAGATAATAAATCACATGTTCATTGTGAGATTCATCTTCCTGAACTAGTACCATCCCAATGGTGGAATGAGAAGCAGCGAGGTACAAAATGTAATCTTGGTTGTAGTTGGGAGGATGCAGTAGCGGTGCATGGGTCAACGCATGTTTAAGTGCATCAAAATATTGATCAGCGATCTCGTCCTAAAATAACGGAATGTTCTGTTTCAACAACCGGGTAAAACCCTTTGTAAGCTCGGCATAGTTAGGAATAAACCTACGTAAAAAGTTTGCTTTCGCCTGCAAACTTTGGAGTTGGCATAAAGTCGAAGGAGGAGGAAATTTAACAATGGCTTCGACTTTTGATGGATCGACGCAAATACCTGCTTTCGAGAAAACAAATCCCAGTAATCGAACTGGTTCTACGCAGAAAACACATTTATGTGGATTCATCCTTATCCGATAATGCCTACATCTCATAAAAATTGCTCATAAATGAGTGAGATGGTTGGCCCTACGTAATGAATGAGCAGGTAAATCATCGAGATATGGCTGGACAATGTGCTTAATGTCATGAAATGCATAAGACTTAGCCCGTTGAAAAGTTGCTCCAGCGTTCTTTAGTCCAAAAGTTAGTTTACAATAAGCAAACATTCCCCATGGACAAATAAAAGCTGTTTTAGGTTGATCTGCAGGGAGTATGTTTATTTGATTGTAGCCGGAAAAGCCATCCATGAAGGAAAAAAATTCACTGCCAGCACAATCATCGATTATTTGATCGATATAGGGAGTTGGATAATTATCTTTTGGACACGCTCGATTAATATCCCTACAATCGATACATACTCTAATCGTTCCTTGTTTTTTAGTCACAGGAACAATATTCGATACCCAATCCGTTAAGGGAATTGGATAAATGAATCCTACGTGGAGTAATTTTTCAACTTCTGCTTTTATAGCAGCAGCTTTTCTAGGATGAATTTGACGTAATCGTTGACGAACAGGTTTAGCATCCGGGTAAGTCTTAATTTCATGAACAACGATCGATGGATCAATTCCTGGCATTTCTTCATAAGACCAGGCAAACACGTCACAAAATTCTTGAAATAGGGCTTTATAAGTCTGAATTTCTTCATTTGTACAACAAGCACCTATATGAATGTTTTCAATTATTCCTGGTTTTACTGAAATGTCAATTGGAACCGTTCTAGATATATTTTCCAAATTTAACTCAGAATCAGGATTTTGCAATGGATTCTGAGGTTCTTTGACATATTCAGTAGTAAAAATTGAAGCGAAATCATCTTCAAAATGATCTAATTCAAGTAAAAATGAATATCGGTGATGTAGATCTTCCCATGGTAAATCATCAACAGACAAAAACTCATGAATTTTCTCATCTGTATGAACAAGTTCAGGAAATGTTGTTGTAACTGAACTAGATATAGAAAGTGATTCCTCTTGGATCCCATTCATTGGATCAATTTCGGTTGAAGAGCGGTCGGAAAATGACTGTACAGCCTGGTACGCAATTTCAAATGGACTCAAGGGCATCATGCCATCAAATGAATCAATCTTGGATTCAGAAGGTATGATCCAAGGATCATCAAACATAATAGTGTCTGATGAAATCATGTGGATATTTGCAGTAGAAGGCGATACGTTAGGAGGAGGAAAGGAAAAAGTTCCTAGTAAACCAGAATCTTTAATCAAACCCACTCCAACATCCTTATAAGGAATAGCCGTTTTACCAACATGCTGGATTGTTTCTGTAGAGGCTGGGTCAGACGAGAAATAAGTTAACTGATCTATTGTCACGATATTTCCTTGATATGGAAATTTTATGAGTCGAAAGACCGAAGAAACAACAGCAGTCATAGCATAGGACCAACTACGACCCAGAAGAAGGTTGTAATCTAGAGGGGCATCAACCACTTCCACATCTAGATTTACTATTTTACCTTCGACCCCTATGGGTAAATCTTGCAAAATACCAAAAGGTTGAAAACCTCGACCATCAAAAGCCTTTAGAATTGTCGGAGATTGGTTAAGTGTAGGAGAACCAAGTGATTTCCAACACTGAATCAACATAATACACGTTGAAGCTCCCTCATCAATCACAGTCCGAAAGATTGGCCTGTTTTTGACTAACACTGGAATCTGGAAAGCCATTTGATGAGGAAGACGTGGTGTGCTATTTTCTAAATCAAAGATTATAAGGTTATAATCCTGAACATCGACAGCTCCTATGGCAGACAATAACAATTTACGTTGTGCTGGACATGATTGCAGCACTTCCAAAGCCGACATTGTTGAAGGAGAAATGGCTAAGTCTTCAACAATGTTGTAATTCTGAGCAACTCTCGCATGTGGATTGAAAGCTGATTTACGAAGAACACCTTTTGCAGGCGGTTTGATTATTAAGTCTGGATTTTGTTTCTCGATCTGTAGTGGACCAGAAACAGGAGGAGGTGTAGTTGATGTATTTGCATTAGAATATTCTGCTTCTTTACCATCAACAAGATTCTTAGAACCGTAATCTTGCGTTCGCGTCGCAACCCTTACATGAGACATCATCATAATAGGATCTTCTAAAGTAGTCGAGGAAGAACCAATCATCTTACTATCTTGAATTGGAAAAGGATCCTTCAAGACAGCAGGTTGTTGCGATCCTTTAACGAATTTCGTAACTTCAGCTCGATATGGACATTCTTTCATGAAATGATCTTGTTCACAAATGAAAAAAGGATAGCGAGGTTTACGTTTTTCGTCATTGGATTCATCTTTATCAGTTTTATCTTTCGAAATCTTTTTTTTTTTATTCTTCCCTCTCTTTTTACCACCGGATTTAGATTTAGTCGTAGATGTCTCTACGACGTGAATATCGGTAGAAACTTCGAGGGAAGATTCTCCTTTCGGGGAATCAGGTAAAGTGATAATAGGAGAAGAATTCTTTGAAGATTTCTTCTTACTTTTAGAATTGACTGTACCAATCATACCGTCAGTGGCATGAGACCCTGAAGGAGCAGCAGTTATTTGACCTTGTTTTGGAAGATCGGGGATTTTCTCATGTAAAGTACCTGACTGTGTATAGACGAGATCAAGGTACTGAGCTTGGGAAATTACTTGCTCTTCAGTAACAACACCAGCCTTGGCTACATCTTCAGTGATCTTGGGTAACAATGATTTAACAAACCATTCTGCCAAAATTTGATCTGGAATATAAACTTTCACCAAACGCCTCCTACGTCGCCATTCATGAATATGATCAAAAATATACGTGGACGTAGATTATTTTAGCGAAGTTAATAATTCCATGCCATTTTCGTATCTGACAGGAAACTGAAAATGAGTCAAGAAAGTCATTGCTAACTGACTAAAGTTATGAAACGAGCCTCGTGGCAACTCAATGTACCATTTGGATGCAAAACCTATGAGAGTTCTTTGGAAAAGACGTAAACAAATCGAATCATCAATGATTGAATTAGATGCACACCAAAGGTGATAAGTCATAACATGATTCGATGGATCCTCTCCTGACTTACCTTCGAATTTTGGTATATCACTGGGCAACTTATGAGGCATTGGCGGCCAGTTCTGATAATAAAAAATGGGATCATTTGTAAGGTGCGTCAAATCAGGTAAGTCCAAAGTTGCGATAAACGGTAATTGACAGTTAGGGTCTTGAAAACCTTGAGAAGCCAAAGCATATCTAGGAGGCGGATACCCAGGATAACTAGGAATTGGATTTGCATTAGGTATTGTGTAACCTCCTGGAAAACCAGGATGAATCGGACCATACTGAGGTTGTTGATAAGTATAACCAGGGTACGGTTGATACTGATAGCTTGGATTCTGTACATAGGGGCTGAATTGTGGTTGTCCCTGGTACGGTTGATACGTAAATTGAGGTTGAATTGTAACAAATGTACTTGTACCAGCTTGTCCTGCAGGCATCTGAACTGTAGTCTGAATGGAAGGTCCTGACTGAGGTACAGAGACTTGAGGGATTTGCACAGATACAGGGATAGAAGAACTCGGGGCTACAGATACTCCAGAAACAGGTGTTACAGGTTGAACAGACGTTGCAGTAGTTTCAGCAATTTGGGGCGGAGTCTGAGGTGCACTAGGCCCAGACTGCTGAACTGAACTAGGTGCAGGAGTTTGAATAGCTGGCTGAACAGGTTGCTGGGTTGGACCAGAAACCACTGGCTGGCCAGGTTGATAAGGCAACTGCACATTAGGCTGCAAAGGCTGTTGATATTGGGACAGATCCCACACCATCATTCCGGGGTACTGTCCCATAGAAGGTTGAACATAAGGACCAAAACCTGGTTGAACATAGGGTTGATAATTAAACGGCAAATTTCTGGCTCCTTGAATAGATGGTTGACCAGAAGGCTGTTGGAAACCTTGAATTGGGTACTGCCCTTGAGGTTGATAACCTTGAGGCGTGTACTGAAGCTGGGGTTGTTGAGGACCTTGAGGAGCATATTGAGTTTGGGGTTGTCCTTGAGGTATGTAGTGTCCTGAAGGTTGATACCCTTGAGGTATGTACTGTCCTTGGGGTTGTCCTCCAAAATAATATGATTCCACAGTTTGTCCTGGGAAAAATCTACCTTGAGGTTCTCCTCCAGGTGGTAACTGACTACCTGAAGGTTGCCCCCCAGGCGGTAACAGATTTCCTTGAGGTTGCCCCCTAGGCAGTAATTGACTGCCTTGTGGTTGAGGATTGGGAACATTACCATACATCACAAAAATTTTCTCTGCATTCGACGTTTCAATTTTAAGACCATTAATACCAAATGATAACACCTTTTCGATGGGTTGAGGAGTTGCTCCCGAGAAAGTACCAGATAAAGGTTGATATCCTGAAGGAACAAAAGGACCACCATGTAAAAATGATTCCGGTGTTTGAGAAAACATGGATGACTCTCCTGCCATAAAGGATGGCGGATAGTAACCTCTAGGTGTAGGATGAAATGGAATTCGAGGTGGATAAAAAGAAAGACCCGGATTCTCTAAAAATTTCATTAAAGAAAGATACCAAGGATCAGTTCGAATGGGGCTGTAGAAAATATATTCACGCTCCCTAAGATTTATAGATTGAGGGGAGTCGGGAAGACATATGTCTTCGTTTGGATTAGTAAGTTCTTCAATAGAAATTAAACCAGCTGGAAGATCGTCAATGATGATATTTCTTACCCTAGGTGAACCAGGATCGCTAGAAGTTGGTGTGATAAATCTTGAAGATGTTTCTAACACAGAAGATTCAGTTTCAGGTTCAAAGATTTCAGGTTCATCCACTAGTTCACTGGTAGGAGAAATATGACCAGTAACTTCAGAAACTGAAATTGGCTCTTGAATATATTCTGTTATAGGTATTTGATGATCAGGATGTATAACTATAGATGAACTTCCAATTTCCGTTGATCTAATTCTACCACTACTGGCTGATACCAGAGCACGAAGCCCTTCAAGTTGACTTGGTGAATATTCAGGGGGTTTCCCTTGTATTCTCCAGGATTGTCTCAGCAATTCCGCCACGATTAAAAATTATCTAATCACACGCAAACAAAGAAAAATTTCAATGAAAACACCTAAAGTCTCTAAGAAACAAACAATTGAATCACACGCTTAAAAAAAATCTAAGAGTTCAAACCACACACAAACAGTAACTTTCCGTAATAAAAAACACTAGTTGGTGATGAAATCCAACTTAGTAGAATTTTAACACGAAAAGGGCGATTGGAACAGTTACCCCGACAACCTGCTTAATGAAACAGACTGGTGCAAGTTTCTCCACTATACCATCTCGAGTGAAGATAACCCTCCGGAGAGTCCAAGTGAGTCTAGCCGACGTCTGTTCCAGGTACAGTGGGATCTTCCCTCCACCGTCACCTTAGGAAAGAATCCTATAGATTATGGCCACTAAGGTTACCAACTGAAACAAATATACCTGGGGGAACAGTCTACGATCCGACACACACGCAAGGGCAGAGTAACAAAGCTCAATCCCCTTGAAGGCTCCTTGAAATAATTCAAGGTTTACCGACAAGTGACCCCAGGCTCCTCGACAATGGTCTATCCGAGGTTTACCATTTTTAATACGTGTATATCTTCTATCGTTCCCAATGAGGAAGGATTGATTACCCCACTGGTTCAGATATGATCTCGTGCTTAACTCCTTTAGGAGGAGCTTCCCAGAGCATAGATGCAACAATTGGAATTTCTTCCTACCGCAAGATTTGTCTACTTGTTTGTTTTCGCTATCTTGGAGAGTTAATTACTTCCTACTCCAAGATACTAGCCTAAGCTATGTTGGTGATAAGAGCCCTAGAAATAAAAAGATTACTAGATGAATTTTAATTAAGCGTTACTTTTATGAGCTGTTTCTTAAGTAAATGGGTGCAAAAATGAAACTTTGATGATGTGAAGACTCGACTTCCAAAAAACACTAAAATGCACCTAGAATGATAATCAATTATGTTTCTTTCAATGAACTTCTATCTAAGAAAGAGTTGGAGAATGCAATTCTTTTAATAAACAATTCCTTCTTTAAACATGAAGAATGATTGAAAGAAAATATTTCTTCTTTTCAAGGATGATATAAATCGAGCTCATAACAGAATCCTTTTTCTTTCCAAACTTGAAGCTACAAAACAATTTTCCTTCGAAAGAAAGCTATAAAAATAAAACTACTCAAAACTACAAAATCTAATCTTGAGAACTATTGAATTTAAACAATCTAAATTGAGTAAAAGCTTTAAGATTTTTTTAGAATGTTTTCTTTAGTTGTTCAACAAACTAAGAATATATTTGTCCAGAATAAAAAACAGATAAAAACACTCAAAATATGTTTTTATAAAAAATGAAATTCAAAACCTTCAACCAAGTTTTTTCGAAGATTCGCAAAGAAACAAAAACTCTATTTCTCAATAAAGGATGTTTTCACAATTAGGTCGGATTCAAAAAGACAAAAAGAGATCAATGTAATATTAGATACTTCAAATTGTCAAAGCTTCGAATCGCTACAAAGACCAAGTGGAAAAACAATCCAAAATGCAAAATCTTCTAGAAAATCATCAAAACATCAATACTGTTGGAGTTCATTCACAAAAAATTCTTGACAGAAACAATAATCAGTCTGGGCAGAAACCAAAGATCTAAAATCAAAATAAAAATAAACTACAGAAAGAAATCTGGAGGTTTTCTAAAAAAATTTACAGGGTCCGCAGGTAACCAGTATTGACAGGTGCAGTCCCGCACTGTATTCTATATAGAAAGTGCGAACCTGCCCGCACTGTCAAAATAAGCCAGAGTGCGGTCCTAGGAAAAACTATAAAAAAACTTAAAAATATTTCTAAATTTTCAAAAACAGGGAAAATCTAAATTACCCAAACAGATATGTATCAATCAAAAACCAGGAAAAAATGTTTCCTCAAATCAAAAATAAAAGAGAACCAAAAACAACAAGTTATTTCCCCAGTGGAGTCGCCATTTTGTTGTGTAGATTAATCCATCTTGCGGACAAGACCGATCTCTCTAGTACTAAAAGTAACTAGCAACAAACAGCCAATTATACTAATCTCTCTCTAAGCATATAAGATTCATAAAAATTCTATATAGGTGTAAGGCCTACCTTATATCCAATGCTTGCTTGATCTCATTGAAGTCCTTCCCGTGCACTTGAAAGAACGTTCTTCGTGAATCTGCAGTCACAAACAAGCACAAAGATTACATAGCACCTGTATAGACATTATTATAAACCATACTCATCATAATGATCAAGGAATTTATGAAATAAACCATAAATAGACAGTTTAATGAGAGAAATGAGTATATTTGTATTAACTTCAAATGAAAGAAAACCTTTACAACCTGTGCCTTGATGTCGTGCAGGTCCTCCTGGGGTCCGAAGCAGGAATCTCTTCTAACTTGACAAGCATTACACTCTTTGAACCAAGACAGATAGAGGTGAGTGATTTAACCTCACAGAAAGTCTTAGTTAACTGAGTCTGAATCTCAACAGCATTTAACCTCAAATATCTTAAGCTTGAACTCCCTTTGAGGCTACCCAAGGCCTCTTTTTATAGTAGAAAAGAGGAGGTTTTTCTGTTCCAAATATGAAGGGATAGAATCCTCCTTCAAAGGGATTAGCTCCTTACATCAAGGGGTTAGCTCCATCAAGTGAGGGATGCATGAACCTTCTCATAGCATATCCATTCCCGAAAATTCCCATCTAGAATCTCCTAGAATTCATCTGAAATCAACTTTTTATCTTTACTTTCTCACCTTTTTGAGTTTTACAGAGGTCCGCACCCATAACACAAAGAACGTGCGGTATAGTTCCGCAGGAGAGCTGAACTTTAGGTGTGGGACCGCAGGCAACGAATAGAGAAAGTGCGATACCAATGTTTAGGGGATTTTAAGGAACTTTTCTCTGATTTTGAAAGTTTGACATGAGGAACTAATATGTTAGACTTGCAAAAGGAGGAAGTATGAGTAATAATGAGCTCATATTCATAACAAAATGTCAGGATGACAGTTTTTAGTGTAACACCTCCTGTAATGCTTTAACCATCCAATGATAGTCAGAGATGAGATTTCACAGGAAATTAATCTTTCCCAAGAAATATTTCGTAGCCTTCATATTTACCAGGAAAAAAATCTGAGTTATATATTTGACCCTTTCGAGATCAACTTTGATTCCTCTCTTTGCAATGATGTGTCCTAAGAGAGTGCCTTTTGACATGCCGAAGATGATTTTCTTGGGATTGAGAGAAATCCCATATTTGTGACATCGCTCGAATATTTGTTTCATATGACATAAATGATATGATCTTCTTTTAGAGAACACAATAACGTCGTCCAGGTAAACTACTACACTTTGGATGATCAGGCTGTGGAAATAAATTTCCATTTCTCTTTGAGACGTAGCACCAGCCTTGATAAGCCTGAATGTCACGTGGTTAAAGGAAAATGTTCCCCACTTGGTCCATAATTTGGTCTTGAGGTGGTTTGTTTTTTCCACTAGCACTTCATTGTAGATAGAAAAATCATCTAGCAGCAAGAACATCTCAAACCCAAATATTTTTTGGAGGATCTGTTCCATGGAAGGCACTATGTAGTTGTCTATGTTTTGATGCATGGTTGAGGTTGTGAAATTCAACACATCGCCTTATCTCACTGGACTTCTTCCTCCCAGGAACCAAATTTGAGACCCAAGTAGAATGTCTGGCCTTGAAAATAATCTGAGCATCTAACAACTTCCTCAGCTCATTTTGGATTAGGGTTGAAGCATCATATCAACTTTCCTTAGCTTTTTCTAAAAAAAATCCACCCATTATTTAATGGAAATAACATGTTGGATAATATGAGTATCATAAGCCTTTAAATCATCGTAAGTCTGCTTGAACAAACATATGAATGATTTTTGTTGGATAGTATCTCGGTACTGCTTGAACAAACAGATGAATGATTTTTGTTCTTGTGGATAAAAACACGTACTGAGGTTTACATACTTCATATCGTCTTGAGTTTCAAAGTTGACTTGTTCAAATGACAATGTTGAACTCTAAGTCTTAGTGTTAATTGGTTCTCTGAATCAGTTTTACAAGTCATATACATTTTCCAAGGACACTACACCTTTAGGCATATTATTGTCTTTCATTGCATCAAATTATTCCTGCAAATCCTTTTCATGTTCATCCTCCTCAATGGCTACATATTTGAATACGTCTGCATTATCCATAAAATGCAGTATTTGCTGGTGCTCATTGAAAACACAAAAAATAGTTACCTTATCAGGCATATATGGTTTATGTTTAATCTTAATAGAAAAAGTGTTTTGCAAAAGCAACATTATAAATACTACATTATCTAATGTGTTTGTTGTGAAATTTCTAATTCTAGGAACAAAAATGATATTAAAAGATTGAGAATAAGTAATAAATCGCCATACCTCCAGTGGGTATTTTTTAAACTTGGCAAAACAAAATGGATAGTGTTCCATACCTATCGAGTAACCACTTCTTAGTCACCAATTACCTTGAGTAATTTTACCTTCAGGTCAATGGCTTTCTTTAACCTAAGAATGGGTTCTTCGTATTCGACAATATTATTAGTGCACTCGAGCTTTAAGTGGCATGATAGGATTTACTTCTTATTATGTAGGTCGGTGAGAATGAAACCATCTCCAAATTAGCCATCCTATGTTTTTGAACTATCCAAGTACAAATTCAAAATATTATCAACTACTAAACTGGTCCCTATACTATTATTACTATGTACATCTATTTTACAAGATTCATTAGCACATGTTGAAGTACAAGGAAGGAGCTCCAACTGTGTATTTGAGGGGACATGTGATGGCTATGCTTGATAACCCCTGTGATCAATTTCCAAAAATTAGATCTGTAAAAGGCAACAAGCTCATTATGACCCTCAATTGGTGTCACAATATATTTGATGTAGGGTTCACTCTCCACTCAAATATATTTGTTTCTTCCCTTATATGGAAGAAAAAAGAGTGGCCAATCTATAGAAAAATACCCTTGTAATTTACTAGACCAATTTCTACTTAAAAATATGCCATAGGATTTGGGGATGTCCACAATCACAATGTTTATACATTGGTGTACCGAGTGGTTAGATGAAAAATGGATAATAACATTCTTGAGTTCACTAATGTCCTCGACAAGTAGTCTATCCAACTGAATGATTTGTGCATCAATTTTATCCCATTTAGAATTAATTTTCTTGGAAACAGATAATGGAATTAGATTCATATATGCACCTGAAAAAACCAAAAAATTATGGAAATTCATGTAATTAAAGATTTCAAAAGTTAGAAAAAATGGGGGCCCAATATTGTTAGCATCTAAAGTTACAACATTAACCACAAATTCAAGAGTTCCAAAAGACTTACTAGACATCTTCTGAGAAGAAGAATATTTGTCACTTGATGAACGTTGTCAGAAGGCTTGGACAAGAAGTTCACGCTAGCCTTCTATATTTGCGAGCTCCAAGATGGAAAAGTTGGCACAATCTCCTTTCAAATATTTGACTATATTGTAATCAATAGCTTCATTTCTAGAAATAAATGTTGAAGTGTCTGAGGGTGTAACTTTATTAGAAACTTCCAGAGTGATAGAACTGCTTTTGTTTCTAGTGGAAGTGTTCTTAGAAGGTGTGGCATTTCTAGACTTGTTTTGTGCATTTTGAGAAAAATTGGTTGGTGTTGAGATCCTTCTTAACAATTTATCCTTCAATTTTTGTCTCGTCACCTCATGTTCAGAAATGGGACCTTTTCTCCTCAAACTATAAAAATAAATTTGTTTCTGAGGAGGGGATTTACTTTGAAGTGGTGCTTCAACACTCTTCTTGTTAATATTTAGGAAAAAATGAAGTGTTAACAAAGTGTCCACTACTTTCACTTTCCTCAACCGTTGCATGTTCATTTGTTTCTTTTGTCTACTTAGACTACTCGTCTTCTAGTAAAGTATCAACGATATGTGCTTCCAAAGAATTCATGTTTTTTTTGCATTGTGGGCAATTTTTCTTTGAATTCTATTCCTAATGGAAGGAATAATAGTTATTCATGCCTATACTTTCAAAATTCAACACAAAATTTGAACTTTGGGCAAACTTAACCAATTTATTTTTGTTGTTATTATTCCTTATGAATAAGAAATACTTAGGGGGTTTGCTATTGGCAGAAGGCTCTCTTTACTTTCTCTTTAATTATGATAATTCATTATTAAGTTCCTTTAAATATTTAGTCAAGCTTTCAATATCAACATAAACCTTTTATTAGCTTTACTTGAAGAAGGTTGAGACATATTTCCCATCTCCTTGGAGTATTTAGATTCTTCATCATCAGTAATGGCTCCAATGGAACACAAGTATTTATCCATGGTGATTGATTCTGCAAAGTTCAATTCCAATGTATCCTTTGTAGCTCTTTTAAGAAAATCATAAATGTTTTTTGGAAATGAAACTATATAATAATCTATAGTGATGGAATTTTGAGATTGTGTATGTGGGGGAAAATTCTTCAATATGTGGTTGAACCTTTGACTGAATTCTTTGAATTTCTTAGTTTCCCCCATCTTAATCATTCCAATCTCCTTTAATAACATGGTGAGAGTATCTCAATTCCCACTAGCACAACCAGTTGAGGATCAAACCTCATAGGGGTTGGTTGTGCCCTATGCTAGGGGAGGAGACATGCTAAAAAATCCAGTCAGCTAAGGGATGGTGTGGCCCAGGCCGGGTGTGATCCTCTGGTGACTTTGACAGATTAGATGCCCCTGGGTTGTAGCTTCTCAAGCCACAGGCCAAGCTGAGAGGATCACAGACAACTTGAAAATAGAAATAAAAACATGATGAGAGTTTTATCATCGTTTAATTTCACAAAAAAAAGGAATTAAACTCCCTCCAACCAAGGATTAAATTAAAAAGTAGACTATGGTACCATGTTGTTGTTTTACCTTCTAAATTGAAAGGAAAAATCCTACAAGAAACATCATCATATCATACCTCCAACATTCGTAGATGCATGTAGAAATCATTGATATGATCCTTTTTCTTAGTCTTCTTGTGTGGATCAAACTTATATAACAACTTCTTCCAATGTCTAGGCATTTTATGAAGGTTATCTGAAAGAACGATTGGACCTTAGGCCAACCAATCCATGCATTGATAAACCATGTCTTTGTCTCCTTTCTCCTCCTTATTTTTTGAATGCGATGAACCTTATCCTTCACCATTCACACCGTCATTAACCTTGAAATCAACTACCATATATTCTCTGTTATAAAGAGCAATATATTCCTCATACTCTCCGTCAATCGGTTGAACAAGATCTTGTTGAAGTATGTCTTATGAATATTTTGTTAATTCCTCAAGAGTGGCAAAGAAAAATTTTTCCACTGATGCAACCAATACACCAATACGAGTTGTTTGTTTATTCTTGGGATGATGAGGAAGATTATGTGCAATAGGGAGTAAATTGATAGCTTTCACAAACTAATGGGTAATAGGTCGAATAGTAGAGAGTTGTTTGTAGGTAACTTCGTAGGAAAACTATAGAAAAGGTTGAGAAGACCCTCCTACCATGGGAATATGAATAGGTATGTTACTCAAGATATTACCGCTTTGTCCAAAAGATGAATGATTGGGATGTGAAGATTTATCAACCATAAAAAACTAGCTACACTCCTTCTAGCACCATAATGTTGAAGGTGCCAGATACAACCAACATACAAGGGATATCCTTGATATGAGGTCCTAATTATACATCACATCATTTGATGTAAAATTCCCATCTAGAAATATTGCCCAAATTCCATCAACTTAGTGATTTTCCTTGGCTTAATAAATTAGCATGAGAGAGTAATGTGCATATGCTTTTGAATGAGAAAGAGAGTGTTCCTTGTGAAATTTTCAATTGTAGATGTATCAAGGTTCTTTCACTACAAGGGAGAGAAAGTGAGCCTCTGAAAGAAAAGTAATATTATTGATATAGTGGAGACACATGCACATAAAAAAGAAATAATCGTTAGAGATCAAGAGAAATAGTTCACATAGATGCAACACTCATTAAAATAATCACAACACATTTCTGATAATTTGAGCACTAAATTCATCGAAATAGTTCAATAACTTTAGTACATAAGGAAGCCAACATAAACCGTAAATATTCACATATTAGTATCAAAACATCCATGATCTATGGATGAAAATTTTATTGCCAAATGTCTTCAAGTATTAAGAAAAGATTCCAAGATACATGAGTACAATGAACATCACTAGCTCAAATACTGGAGCATTAATAGAGCCACTAATTTCTCACCAAAAGTATTATCTCTAATTATCTAGTGCCTTATGGGAGGAGCCACTGTTAAAAGTATTTTGCTTGAGTAGTTAGGCTCCTTTTATTACTTGAGACATGACCTTTCATATTCTCATGACTCTTGACTTTCCAACTTCTAATAACCTTTGGACTTCTATAACTCTTGAAATTACAAATGACTTTTGGAATTACATATGACTCTTGGACTTACATGTCTTTTGGACTTCTTCACGTGGCTCTTTTGTCAATACATGGATCTTGGACTTATACTTATTTGTATTTATCATAATTACATCATTACATCATGATTTCCACATCATCATGTGGTGAGGACATGAAAAGTCACTATCATTGATGACTACGACTCCTAGTGAATGATGACATGGAATTTCTTGGAAGGTGACAATGTTTCCACTTGTATCTCTGATCTTGAATGCAACTTCCATGTTATTGATGTCTTCACCCTCCAAAGGATCTTTAATCATATGGAGTAATTTAGGCTACTTCTTCATTTTGGAATGCTTCCTTTGACTACCCTCTTTTCTCGATCTTCTTCATGTATCTTTACCATGTTTTTCTTGGAATACATGAAATTTCAATCACTCATGGAAGGAAAACATCAGCCTAAAAAATATCATATCCTAACATGTTCCATGCATATTTTCTGATCAAGGCTTAACAATGTGCTCGAGAAGAGCAAGGGGCACTTTTGGGCGCAAGGGCGCACTTTGAAAGACTAAAGGGATGACGCTTAAGGGCTTGAGGATGCACTCATACACTTAAGAGAGGCTAGGAGGGCACAGGGTGGAATGCTCAAGGTGGAAGCAGTTAGGCTTCAAGGCTTCAGGGTGTGCTCATGCACTCAAGGAGGGCACAATTATTCTAGTCGAAGGAGTGTGGTTAAGAGGAAGACTTGATTTACTTCAGAGTAGTTTGGAACATGGTAGGGGAATGATGATCGGGAGTGGGTTATGTTCTCTTGATGGATGCAGGGCACACTTCTCAACAATGAAGGAGTTTCAACTAAGGATTAAGAGTGCACTATTTCACTCTCCTAGTCCTAGTGGGCTAGCTTGCGCAAAAATTTTTTTCTAATTTTGGAGAACCAGAGGCATACACAATGATTTTAGAGATGAAACGAAGTGAAAAACATAATAAATCATTAGTAATACTTATATGGAATTTAACAACGTGAAATACACATCAAAATTCTAGTTTACAAACACTCCCCAAGTATAATAAACAAAGTGTATGATCTAGGTGGCTCTAGACACCCTCAGAAGATCAAGAGGGCTCAGAAATGGTCAAAATTCAAAGTGGTTAGATTTCTCTCAAACTAGGTTCAAATTGAAGTTCTCATCGCCATGATTCCAACGAAATGAATATATATGCAATCCGAGCCCGTATGGAGAAGTTAGAGCGAGTCAAAGTTCTGGTAAATGTTGGGCAGTAGGCCAGGTTTAAATGTCCCACAAATTCACCATCAACCGGCAGAGAACTTAGCTCCCAAAAATGGAAAAATCATTGCCTGGTTAAAAATCCCTCTAACACTTATTTTTGAAAAAATCAAAATTTCTATTTTGTTGAAAAAAATGGAAAATTATTAAAAAATAGGGGTATTATGTTATTTATATCCTTTCTTGATGTGTGTTGTGAGATCTTTGTTTTTCCTTCATGTGAGATGTATTAGCCACGGATTGTTATGATCCCTATGTAAAGTTGTTTAAGGGATCCTCATCATCACCTTGTGTGTGATTATGTCATGCTGATAGGAGGCCTATTGTGAGTGAGAGTTCCTATAGCAGAACATCTCATGGAGAGAAAATCCACTCATGTTGAGGGAATATATCCTTTTATGGCAGAAAACATAGTGCATGTACATCATCACCATTTACAACACTATATGAAGCGTCCTACCCCATTTTGACACCAGGCCCAGAGACATAGCCCACACTAGGTGAACTCCGTTATCAATGTCTTGTGTTCTTGACTGTGACCAAAACTATTATTTACAAAAAACAATGATATTTTAACCATGAACTGCACTAGAGATGTCATAAAAAATGAAACGACACATAGGAATTATCAAGAACACTTGAAATAACACCTGATGACCAAAGCGACACTTGATGCGACAATTTCATAGGCTACAAAATTTGAATGTAGTGAAGATTTGGAGTGTTGTAGCAACGATAATACTTGGTGACACATCCGATAAAATTTAGCTCCTTTGTCTAGGAATAGATTTTTAGTTAAAGGGTTGGCCCTTCAGGAATTATTTATTCACCAATTGGATTACCTTGGCTTACCCTCTTGACCTGGTTGTATACATAACACCTTACTTCTCTTTACTTGGTTCAAACATACAAAAGATATGCCATATCAAAATTATTTCAATCAAGGATAGGGTAATATGCACGACCAGTTTTAGGTATTCAAAATATGAGTTTAATATCTGGCGTTTCTCCACTGCCAACATACCTATTCAATACCCAAACAAAGTCACTACAGGAGAACAAGCATTGCTTCACTGCTAGTGAGCTTGAACAGTATCCTGATGAATTCACTTACTTCACCTCCTTACACAAGAATCCTTTCTCTTCTTTCACCCTTTATTTATTTATTTAATTGGACTATTCTTCGGCACTTATTATTTTCAATGGACGGAAGATGGATCCCAACTTTTTGAGAGAAGAGGAGTTTTCCCCTTTAGAGAATAATTTATATAACCTCTGATATTGGTTCTCTCACTTTGGAATTTCCCCTTATCCTTTATCTACTAGATTGGATAATCATGTAACACACCAAGTATCACCAAGTATATTTCACACCAAGCTGAGGGGTTTGGATACTAGAATTTATACAAATTTGATAGGTTCCCTCAAGGTTTTCATTTTGAATGTATCATATTTTCCATCCAAACTTCGTTCAACCTCTCGCATCATCCCAAACAAAGAATAAGAACTAACAAATAGCCAAGCATTTTGGTAGTCACATATCCTCTTTATTCTGCCACAAATCCCCTTTTGAGCCATGCACTCTTTCACACAAGGTATTATTTATGTACAAATACCAAGAAACAAAACAATATGGGACACGAATCGACACAAAAACGTAAGACTAAAAAACACGATAAAGAAAAAGAAAAGAAGGAAATATTTTACATGAAATGAAGCTCAGTTGCTACTGAATATAGTGTTTCAAATCTCATCCATTGATGGGAAGAGGGCCAGTCTTCCCATAGAATCATTTCATATTGAAAACATTATGGCCAAGTTCCTCCTCAATGGTATAGGGGCCTACCCACAAAGATTAAAATTTCATGTGTTTTCCTTTCTCTTCATGGGATTTGTCCCACTTCAATACTGAGTCACCCAAATCGAAACTCTTAGTCCCTGTAGTTGTTTTATAAATCCAATGCTTAATAAGCTTTTCATGTATGAAAAATACCTCTTTAGCTTTGAGCCTTTATTCCTCAAGTTTAAGAAAAGTATCTATCCTTCTTTGAACCAGAAGGAAAGGTCTGGCTTGGGACTCTTGGGAGAGTTACAAGGCTAAGAGATACAAGTTTAGAGGTAAGATAAATTATTTACCATAAAGCATAAAGTGTGTTGAGGTTTTGAGGGATGGCTTAGGGATCACACAGTCAACCCATAATACATTTAATAAAACATTTTTTTTAGTTCCCTTTCTCAAAGAAAACAATTTTCTTGATTATGCGAATGATATTTTTGATTGTAGATTCTGCTAAATAATTTCCTTGTGGATAATAGTTAGATTCATTTTTCAATACAATACCATTTTCTAACGTGAATGCATGAAGTTTAAATGAAAAAAAATAACTCATATTATCAAATAAAAGATATGTGGGAACGCCAAACCTGGCTATTATTTTCTGCTTCAAGAATTGGATGACATCCTCGTCATTAACTTGTATTAAAGGAACTACTTCTATCCACCGAGAGAAATAATTTTTCACTACCAAGATGTATAGGTGCTACTTTGATGAGTGCATAAATATTTCTTCAATAACATATAGTCCCAACTGTTAGAAGGGTTTCTCAACCACTACTGGTAGTAGTGGGGCTATTTACTTCTTATCTCAACTAGCACATCTTTGAGAAGTTGGTAACATACAGGAATAAGAATGATAATCCTTGAATATAATGGGCCAATAATAACCAATCCTCATTAATTTACGTGCAGTTGTATCACCCACATAGTTTCCACGTTCTGGTCCGCTATGTAGATCTCTCACTACATTCTTCGTTCCTCAAGGCTCAAGGAATCTTAGCAAGACACCATTGTGGTGCTTTTTGAAACCACTCCATGAACAAGCTGATAAGATAAAAATTTTAGGCAGATTTCCATTTTTTATTTGTTTGCTAAATGTGTGGACAAGGTGCCATGATCTAAGAATTTTCGTATATCTAAATACCATGGTGCAATCAAGCATGACTAGGGAACTTGTTCAACATTGTACATCTCTATTTACTGGTCCTGTCCTAAAATATCTTGCTCTGGATAATCTCTCGCTTCTGCTGCTAAATGAAAGAGGCCATGACCATTAATAGTATGAACTTTATTAAACTCTAGATCATATTCTTGCAAACAGGTAATCCAATTTTCCCTTTTCTCACCCAACTCATGTTGCACAAAGAGTTTCTTGACAACTGGATGAGGCATATTTATGATCATGTGGGCTTTAAGAAGGTGGGGCTTGAAATTTTTGACTACCTTATATATGACATAAGATTGTTTATTGATGGCAGGGTAATTCAACTCTGACCCATGTAAGCCATCACCCATGAAATAAATACATCGTTCATTTCCTTCAGTATCCTTCTGCATCTGTACTACTGCAATAGATGAATCCAAAGTGAAATTATAAAGTAGGAAATCATTTCCAGAATCAGGACTAAATAATATTGGCGCATCAAAAATATCTTGTTTAATTTGAGCGAAAACATCTTTCTCTTGTTTGTCCCATTTTTAGATTGCATCTTTCTTTATCATCTCTTGCAATGGTTTAACTATCTGAGCATAGTCAGAGAAGAACTTGTCCAAGAAATTAATCTTTCCCAAGAAATATTGTGTAGCCTTCTTAGTTACTGGGAAAAATTTCTCAGTTATATCTTAGACCCTTTCAGGATCAACTTTGACTTCACTCTTTGCAATTACGTGTCCTAAGAGAGTGACTTATGACACGCTGAAGATGCTTTTCTTGGGATTGAGAGAAATCCAATAATTGCGACATCGATCGAATATTTATTTCATATGATGCACATGATATGATATTATTTAAGAGAACACAGTAACGCCATCTAGGTAAACTACTAAATTTTGGAAGCAATGTCCATTGGTCTTTGAAATGTAGCACCAAAATTGATAAGACCGAATAGCATGTGCTTAAAGGAAAATGTTCCCCACTTGTTCCTTATTGTGGTCTTAAGGTTGTCTAGTTCTTCCAGTAGCACTTAATTGTAGCCATAAAATCCATCTAGCAGTGATAACATCTCGGACCTAGTTACTGTTTGAACGAATTGATCCATGGAAGACATCGAGTAATTGTCTTTGTATAATGCCCGGTTGAGGTTGCAAAAGTCGACACATAACCCTATCTCACCAGACTTCCTCCTGGTAGGGATCAAATTTGAGACCCAAGTAGAATGTTTGACCTTAAAAATTATCCAAGCATCTAATAACTTCCTTAGATCCTTTTACTTTAGGGGTTCCAACATAAAATGAATTTTCCTTAGCTTTTTCTAAAAGGGTTTCGCCCCTTCTTTAATGGGAATTGCATGTTGGATAATAAAAGTATCATATGTCTTCAAATCATCATAATTCTATGAAAACAAGTCTCGGTACTCTTTGAACAAGTGGATGAATGCTTGTCGTTCTTGTGGACAATAACATGTTCTGAGGTTTAAATACTTTGGATCATCTTGAGTTACCAAGTTGACTTGTTCGAATGATAGCTTTGAGCTCCGATTCTTAGTGTTAATTGGTCATCTAAAGTGGAAAGTAAGGTATATAAATATTCCAAGGAAACTACACCTTTAGGCATATTATTTCCTTTTATTTCATTAGAAGCCTCCTACAAATTCTTGTTTTGTTCAACCTCCTCAATGGTCACATCTTTGAATACATCTGTATTGGCCACAAAATGAATTATATGTTGGTTGTCATTGAAAACATGAAAATTAGTTATGTTATCCGACACATATGGTTTATATATAATCTCCATCAAAAAACCATTTTTCAAAGGCAAAATTCTAACGGTTTCAATAGCTAACGTGTCTGCTGCAACATTTCTAATTCTAGGAATAAAAGTAATATTAAAATCTTGAAAATAAGTAATAAATCACCATACCTCCTATTGATAGTTTTTAAAACTTGTTGAAACACAATGGATAGTTTTTTTTACCTGTCGAGTAACCACTTTTGAGTCACCAATTACCTTGAGGAGTTATACCTTCAGGTCGATGGCTTTCTTTAACCCAAGAACAAGTGCTTCATATTCGACAATATTATTAGTGCACTCGAACTCCAAATGACATGATAGGATGTACTTATTATTATGTGGGTCTATGAGAATCCAACTAGGTCGAGAGCCATCCTGTGTTTTTGAACCATAAAAGTACAAAGTCCAAATATTATCAACTACTGCACTAGTTCCTATATTGCTATTACTATGTACATCTATATTACAAGATTCATTAAAACTAGTTGGAGTACAATGAAGGGGCTCCAAGTGTGTATCTGAGGGGATGGGTGATGTTTATGCTTAATAACGCTCATGAACAAATTCCAAGAAACAATTTCCAAAAATTAGATATGCAAAGGCAATGAGCTCATTATGACCCTCAAGTGGTGTCACAATATATTTCATATAGGGTTCACTCTCCACTCAAATATGGTTGTTTATTCCCTTATATGGAAGCCATAAGTGTGAACAATCTGCAGAAAATTACCCTTGTAATTTACTAAACCAGTCTCTACTTCAAAGTATGCGATAGGTTTTGGGGGTGTCCATAATCACAATGTTTATACATTGGAGTACCCAGTGGTCAGATGAAAAACATATAATAACATTTCTGTCACATGAGTTCACTAATAGCTTGGAAAAGTGATATGTCCAACTCAATGATTTTTGCATCAATTTTATCCCATCTAGTGTTAATTTTCTTGGCAGCATATAATGGCATTACATTCGCACATGCAACCGAATTGAATACAAAATTATGGACATTATAATTAAATATTTAAAAAGCTAGCAAAACTAGGGGGCATATATTGTTAGCATATAAAGTTACAACATTAGCCATAGATTTTAGGGTTCTAGAAGAGTTACCGGACACCTTTTGAGAAGAAGAAGCTTTGTCACCTGATGAAGGTTGTGAGAAGGCTTGGAAAATCAGTTCACTTTGGCCTGCTATCTTTACAAGATCAAATATGGAAATGTTGGTATGAGATCCTTTTAAGTCTTCGACTATATTGTAATAAATAGCTTCATTTCTATTAGGAAATGCTATATTTTTTGGGTGCGTGGCTGTATTAGAAACTTTCAGTGCGATAAAGTTGTTTTTGCTACTAGTGGAAGTCTTCTTAGAAGGAGCGACATTTCCAGACATGTTTTTCTCATTATGAGTAGGGTTGGTTGTTGGTGAGATCCTTTTTAATAGTTGATCCTTCATTTTTTCGTCTCGTCACCTCCTATTCATAAATGGGAAATTTTCTTCTCAAACTATAATGACCAATTTGTTTCTGATGATGGCCATCACTTTGAGGTGGTGCTTCAACACTCTTATTGTCAATATTGAGAATAAAATCAAAAGTGTTAAATAATTGTCCCATACCTGTTCTTTCCTCAGTTTTTCAAGTTCAATTGTTTCTTTAATCTGCTCAGACTGCTCATATACTAGTAAAGTATCAATGATATATGCTTCCAGAGAATTCATATTGTGGTTCCACTATCGGGATTTTTTCTCTGAATTCTATTCCTGATGGAAGGAGTAGTAGTTATCCATGCCTATACTTTCAATATCAACACAACATTTGAACTCTGGGAAGCCTTAGTTGGATGATTTTTTTTGTTATTATTCCATTTGAATAATAAATACTGAGGGGGTTGGCTATCGATAGAAGCCTCGCTTGACTTTCTCTTTAATTCTAATACTTTGTTAGTGAGTTCCTTTAAATATTTAGTCAAGCTTTATATATCAATAGAATCATTTTCATAGCCTTACATGAAAAATTTTGAGACATCTTGCCAGTATCCTTGGATTCTTTAAATTATTCCTCATCAGTAATTTCTCCAATGTAATCCAAGTCTTTCTCCATTGTGATTTCTTTTGCAAACTCCAATTCCAGTGTCTCCTTTGCACCTCTTTTAACAGAATCATAAGTTTTTGTTGGAAAGGAAAATTTATAATAATATATCGTGATAGAATCGTGAGATTATGTATTCGGGGGGGAATTTTCGATATGTAGTTGAAACTTTGATTGAAGTCTTTGAATTTATCCTTTCCCCCATATTAATATTTCCAAGATCCTTTAATAATATGGAAGGAGTCTTATCATATACAAATTTATCCAAAAAAAAAATTTAAACTACCTCCAACCATGGATTGAATTAACAGGAAAACTATGGTACCATGTTACTCCTCTAGCTTCTAAAGTGAAAGGAAAAGTCATACAAGAAACATCATAGTACCATACCTCCATAATTCATAGATGAATGTAGAAATAATCGATATGATCTTATACCTTAGGCTTCTTCTCAAGATCAAACTTGGATAACAACTTCTTTAGATGTCTAGGAATTTTATGGAGGTTATCTGGAATAGAGGGTGGCCCTTGGGCCATCCAATACAAGTCATGATCAACCATTTATTTGTCTCCTTACTCCTCCCCCTTTTATGAATCTGATGGACCTTAACCTTCACCATCCACACTATCATTAAACTCGAAATCAATTTTCATTTTTTCTCTGTCAGAAAGAACAATATCTTCCTTGTACTCTTCGTGAATGGGTAGAAGAGGATCTTGTTGAACTATGTCTTCTGAATAATCTACTAATTCCTCAATAGTGTAAAAGGCCAAATATTCCACTGATGTAACCAATACACCAGTATCAGTTTTTTATTTCTTCTTGGGATGATGAGAAGTATTATGATAAATAGTGAGTGAATCGATAACTTTCACAAGCCGGTGGGTAATAGGTCGAATCACCCATATTTTTTTATATAAAACTTCATAGACCAACTTTAGAATAGGTTGAGAAGACCTTCCTACCTCGGGAATGGGAGTAGGGACGTTACTCAGGATATTACTACCTTGTCAAAAAGATGAATTTTTGGAATGTGAAGATTTATCAGCCATATAAAATCATTTGCTCTCCTTCTAGCTCCAGATGTTAACGGTGCTGGATACTGCCAACATACATGGAATCTCCCCGATATGAGGTACCAATTAGACCTGAAATTGTTTGGTGTAAGAGTCCCATCTGTAAATCTTACCTGAGTGCCATCAACTTAGATATTTTCCTTGGCTTAAGGAATTTGCATGAGCAAGTAGTGTGCATGTTCTTTTGAATGAGCAAGAGAGTGTGCCTTGTATAATGTTCAATTCTAGATGTATCAAGGTTCTTTCACTGAAAGGGAGAGAAAGTGAGCCTCTAAAATAAAAGTAATAGTAATAATTGTTGAAATTGGAAACAAGAAGCACTGAAAATGGCACCATAGGGGGCTTATGATTTAATTTTCCCTTGATTAAATTGGAAGAGAAATTGTAATTTCATCTCATGACAACTTGTATTAGTTAACTGAGTCAGGAAGACTTAGTTAGATTAGGAAAAATCTGCTGAAATTTTGTTGAGCATATATAAAAATTTATGTGAAATGTTTTCAAAAAAAAATAGAAGATATGGATTCCTTATGAGAAAATACCCAAATTCAAAAAAACAAATCGGTCAAATCAAAGTTTGGATGAGAGAAATATCATCGATTTAAATTCATATCATTTTTTTTTTCAGAAAATTTTGTGATGGCAGGACAATTACAACATGCACAAGTCAAGAACCTATATGCACTTGAGGTACCAGATGCATGCAAATATTTGAGGAGAAAAGAAAAGGTTAGAGACTTGGTGGTTGAGAAGCCTTATAAGAAGTCTTAGAAGGTTGTGGAGCAACCACAACTAGAGAAGCAAAGAGGATACCGAGTGGAGGAATCGTCTGAAGAAGAGACCTTTAGTAGGGAGAAATTTTGAGCTAAAGGGGCAAAGGGAGCACATGCTTCCATACCTATAAGAGAGAGGTGGGGAAATGTGAGGACATAATCCCAAGAGAATAAATTTGGGCAGGATCCATTGAGATGGCTTGTCTCATGGATCGGACTTGGCTACGAGGGGCCCACAATACACAATGACATATGTCATATCCTGGAGCATAGATCAGAGTTGGAAGCATTGCAGATGGAACAGATGTAGAGTTAGAAGCAACCCAAAGTTTTCAGTAGACATTGGAATAAGTAGCAGGAATCACAGACTCTGATGAGAGATGCATCATACTGATTCAGTTATGGAGGCTATTCAATTTCAGGAGTTGTGGGAGAAAACAACACTACAAAAGAGTCGCATGCAAAAAATTCCAAAGGCACCGGATCAGGATAGAGTTGAATACCTTTCTTTTTGAGAGGAAGTTTTGAAATTGGCAAGAAGAAACATTGAAAATGGCACCCAAAAATGGCACCATAGGGGTCTTCTAATTTAATTTTCCCTTAATTAAATTAGAAGAGAAATTTAATTTCATCTCATGACAAATTCTACTAGTTAACAGAGTTAGGAATACTTAGTTAGCTTAGGAAATTCGAGTTTAGGGTCAGAGAGGTGGCATGTAGAATTATCCCATCATTTTAAGGGGTCTAGTTATAGTTATTTTTGAGTTGTAATCAGTTAACTCAATTATTTGAGTTAAAATCTATTTAACTAGTTCTAACTGGGAGATGAGCTAGTGATAGGTCTAGTGAATTAAATATGATTTAATTCACAATTATTGGTCAATCAGTTAATTGGTAATTCTCTATAAATAGTTTTTTCATGTCAGTTCTAAGGAAATCTTAGTCTATATTGAGGTTAAAGGGAAGATAACTATCAGTTGTATAATTAGAAAATTGTACAGGCCATGCATGAGGTCATAGGGAAGCCTTGAAAGTATTGTGCAATCAATAATTGGGAATTTCTTAATTAATAGGGGCTCAATTATCCCAGGAATGCATAAGGAAGGAAGGCCAAGCCTAGGCAAGAAAATTTTTAAATATTGGACCAAACTTTCCAGATTCAAGCCTAGATCAGAGTGAGACAATTCGCAGAGGTTTCTAAGTGAGGGAAATAACATTGTATTGTTTCATGGTGTTGAATTTATGAAATATAAAAATAGCGGGGTTTTGAGAAGTTACTTTCCCCAGATACATATTTTGTTGTGTGATTGATAATTTCTTTCTCTTAATTGTTTGTGATTATAAGATTGAATTTTGTTTCAGAAAATTTGTAGAAGGATTTAGTATTTTTTTTATTACATTACAAGATCAGATTGAATCCATTTGTATAATTTCAACACTAATCTAGTGGATATGCATGCACATAAAAAATAAAAAATAATTATACATAAATTGTAATAGTTCAAATAGATGCAACGATCATTAAAATAATCACAAGACATTTCCAAAAATTTGAGCACCAAATCATTGAAATAGTTCAATTAATTTAGTACATAAGAAAGCCAAAATAAACCACAAAAATTAAAATAATGGTCTTAAAACGTCCATGATAT